>VZTE01002783.1:1448074-1598256 GCA_013397775.1 Eulacestoma nigropectus | reverse complement strand
CAACCCCCCCAGAAATCAACCAACCAAAAAAAACCCAAATGCACGTCTTTGTGCAAACTGACCGATCTGTAGCTTTGGGAACATCTGAGACTTGGTGGTTGTCTCCTTTGAGCTTTGTGCTTGACTGCTAGCAGACCAGACCTTCTAGATTGAAGGCCCCTGTCTTTAAAAGAACAGAACTGCTTCTGCAATATACTTTCTGACTTGAAAGCTAAAGCCATGCAATGGTGAAACTTCCTCTATGTCCTAAACGCAAAGCAGTTGTTGCAGCACTTAACAGCAAAAATAGTGGCTTGATTGTTTAGGTATCAAATTTCTAGAACTGTAATTTTTACTCCAGCTTCAAAATTTACTTAGTTTTTATTAAATGGTAGCAGTGATCTGAGTAGTGAGACCATGGAGACCTAGACTATCTGTATAAGCTACTGCCGAGCTCAGGAACTTGGTAGGGAGTAAGGGGTTTGAAAAATAAATTGACCTAGAGCATAATAAAAAGTTCTAGGATACTTAGAGAAACGTGTGAAGGGTCACTGCTTTTAACAGGACATAGGGGTGCAAACTTAACAAGCTACTAAACTATGTGTAGTTCAAGTCAAGCTGCAAGTACCTTGTCCGCAATAGTAGTAACTAGGGAATGGAAGACCTTTCAGAATATTTCTTGCAAATAACAGCAGACAGGTGCTTCCTATGTGGTGCCGTTGTCCAGAAATGGCAGAATGATGGCTACTTATGTAGACATCTGCTCTGTCTGTCTAAACTTCACCTTTCTGGATAATAAAGAACATGTCATGCAACTGCTGTAGATACCATCTAAAAGCAGTGGATGGGAAAGAAATGGTTGGTTTTAGAAGAAATCTGGTAGTGCTGCTACCTTAAGAATGTTGCTATTGCTTAGACAATTCTCTGGCTCTTTGGCCTGGGATCCAAAATAGTTGCTTGTACAGTCTTGCTGTATTGTACCTTAATATGCATCTGTAAATACGTAGTTAATATGAGTACTGCCTGATTTTTCACCTTTATGTCTGAGATCCTGTTTATATAACAAGACTACTGTTGAAGTCTGAATTAGGACAGCTAGATGCTGCTTTCATTGTCTGCTTTGGCACAAATGCATGCAATCTGAAAAAAAACCTGAGTATGTAAAGCAACCTGAGCGAGAGAAAGTCCTGTAGAGTTAAGTTCGATACACTGTTGCTGCCCCTTCAGTTCTCTTATGATGGACACAACTTCTTCAAAAGTGCTTTCCTTCCTTTATGGGTTGAGAGGCAAGTCAGAGGTTTGAAATTACCAGACTGAGTCTCCAGGCAGTTTCTCACTCTGCAATCTGCGTGTATGCTGACAGCTGTAACAGGATACCTAGAATTTATATTTGTCAGTGTACTGCCTGTACATCTAAGTTTATGCCCGGTGTCTAGATACTTCAGTTGCAAAAAGCAAATTCTGCTCAAACAGCACTGATGGTATAAACCTTAATACTGCCCTAAATCGAATCATAGGCCAGTAAAAACCTTCTCCCGAGTCAGCAGAGACTGAGTGCTTGAGAAAATGGAAAATTAAAATGAAACATTGTCTACTAAAACCCTAAGCTATCCATTTACCTACTCTTTAGTAATGCTACTTGTGAATGCAGTTGTAGTTGAAAGAATACAGCAAGTGAAAGTTGGAGGACTCTCTTCAATCTCCTTGATAAGAGGAATTATTACCATTTAAAGACTCATCATATTCATTGCAATAAAGAATGAATGGATATAAATAAATAGGTTTTTACTTCTCGATCACTGCTTATAAACTAGTCTGTTCTGGCCTGTAGGCTATACTTATTTATTTTTTTAGCTAATCTACTACCGAGATACCAAACAACTTCAGACTCACTTAACCTTGTAACAACCTCTACTTGCAAACTAAGAGATGGCTCCTCTGAACAGATTGTTATCCTCATTTAGCGGTTAGTCAGGAGCTTTGTAGTACAGAACTAGGAACACCTATTGTCTGTTAAGGGATTTGATGGAGTTTTACTAGAGTTGTCACCAAGATTAAATATCCTTTTCTTATCAGATCAGTGTGGCGGTAGATGCATCTGGGACTGCAGGTCTAACAGGCCACTGATATCCTAACTCTGGCAGTGAGATGATGTTGGTCATGCATCTGTAAGCATGAGTAATAAAACTAGTTGTTGCCATTTGAACTTCTGAGCTACAGTTTTCCTGAAGCTGAACAGTGCTCAGTTGTACTGTTTTATTTTGGGGTTTTTTTGCTGCCTTATCCAGATTGAATTTAAGCTGTAAAGAAACTGAATGGCAGAGTTTGTGAGCAGCAGTTAGAAGTAACCCCATACATACTATTTCATTCTCATTATTGCATTTTTGGAATATTCAGAGGCTGCAGGGTTTACCGGGTTGTTCACAAATAGAACTTTAGTGCTCTGTGCCAGACTTCTACTGGACATAACTGCGTTACCGACTCTTAGTGAAGTGACTGAAAAAGATCCTTGAACAGCTGTCTGTTGCTTGTAGCCTATTAATGCTTTCTCTTTTAGGTGCAGATCAGGGGTTATTAAACACCTTCTTCAGCAGCTGGGCAACAACAGACATGAGTAAACATCTACCGTTTATTTATAATTTGAGCAGCACTTCTGTATATTCCTACCTTCCAGCATTTAAAGCGTAAGTTGAAAACGTCAAGAAGACTTTCAGAGCTTACATAAAGTAATTTCTTGTAACAGAATAAAGAGGCATGATGTGAGCTTACACAGGTTTTCTAGAAGGAGACTGTTACTGTCACTCAGTATATAATAATTTCTTCTCTTAAGAAAGGAAAAGATTGAATTTATGTAAGTCAGATGAATCATCTCAAGATAAATGCAGAGAGACAGCTGTATCTGTAGCTTAAACCACTCATCCCTGGTGATAACACTGAAGTTGATTTAGAGTAAGCACATTTGACAGGTCACTTGCAAAAGGAAGAACCACTCCTCCAGTATAGGATACAGTCTAGTACAGTTCTAACCAATGGCAGTCGGCTCTTTAATCAACTTGAGCTGAACTTCAGCATGTCACTGGTGGTATCCTTTCCACTTAGATAACTTGCCCTTTTCTCACTCAAATTACTTAGGGTGTTTAACAACCAGTAGTTACCGTTTCATCTCATCAACCTCTACCATTCAAATAAGGGTGGTGGACAAAGATTTGTATTAAGCTAGAATTCTCTCCTAACAGTCTTTCTAGACCTCTGTCAGTTCCTTAAGTAACAGCAAGATGGAACAAAGACTACAGCCAACTACATTTCATTGCATATTTTCTCTGTGATGAAAACTGTATCCTCCCTAGCTAGCAGCATTAGTTTGGCATGTGGGTAAACTGTGTGTCAGAGGCAGGGTTGCTCAAAGTGTTATAATAACCCAGGAGGAAGGGGGCAGGGGGAAGAAGGGAAGCTGAAGCGTTACACAGAAACTCTTTATCTATTATGAGCTGCAGAAGTTGGAGGCAAGGAGGGAGGGAAAGTGCCAATTGCAAAAAACCAATTTGATCTCTGAATGACATCAGGTTACTAGTGTCTAAAGCAGCAGCTAGCATAAGCAGGGCTTGCTGGCTCAAGATCAAGCTATGTCTTGTGATCAGAATACTATTTGGAATCTTGTCATGCTAAAAGTGGAACACTTATTTAAAGAAATGTATGCAAGCCTCAGAATGACTAAGTAGCTGGATAGCATTCGATAAATTAACGTCTATTGTAGAGTGTGTCCTCTTTCCGTGGCTGGCTGTTAGTCACACGACCTTAATTTTACAAATTACTTTGTTGCCACGGAAGACTAATTGGATCTGGGAGCACCTGACAAAAATTCCCTTCAACTGATTGAATCAGTTGCTTAACTGAATTCATCAGACCTTCAAAAGTAGAATGCTGGCAGTGCAGCCCTTTTAAGTAAAATTCCCTGCTCAATAGGTGGAACAAGTTCCCTTGGATCAGCAGCTACACTCCTGATAATCAGCGGTTGGAATATAGTGAAATTTAAACCTACTGACAGCAATAGCTAAGTTTTTTGCAGCTTTGTACAGCGAGACTAGATTTCACAGCAGTCTCAGTAATCCTTTTTCCAAAGGAAAATGCCAATTCATGACAAATGCTCTCTAACTTCAAAACATTGATGAAGGACTTTTCTGGGAGATGGGGAAAGACAGATTAGTTGCTGAGGCCAGTGTGGACATAAAGCTTCCTAACAGTTGAGCTTAAATGTCAAAATAAAATATTGCAGATCCAGAAAGTATCTAAAAAGCAGATACTGAAAACATTGTAGAAGCTTGGCATCTATTCTGACCATAAGTGGACAGGGTACCAGGATTACACTTCTCCGTTTGCAACAAATGTCACATGATACTTCTTACATATTCTATTCTCTAGCTTAAATACCCTTGATTTTTGAACAACAAGTTTCTTCAGAACAGCAGCAGCCTAAGATGAAGAAACTCAGGTTGTTTAGTACTGTGACAGCTAATAAAACTAAGGTAGTCTCCCTATGCTAATTCTTTACTTTTGGGGTTTAAAGTTAAAGCCCAGTAACTGACCTCTTGAGGACACTTTTTTGCAAATACTTGGCCTTTCACATACACATAAGTTCATTCTGCAATAAGATCAGTTGTATTCAAAACATTGAACATGAACATTGAAATATAGTCAAGGACCTTATAATAGTATGAAACTCACACCCCACCCAAATGCCTACTTAGTTTGAATATTCTATGGCTTTTGAAACTCACCTGTATTGTCCCATACGTAAAACTGTTTAATGCCTGAATCCTGGTGAAAATGACCAGCATCTGCTTAATAAAATGTTAGACAAGCTACTTTGACATTACTCTCCATTTCAGTCATATTATGTTGAGAAGAAAGCCTAATGTGATACAAACTGAACTAGGTGAGATAGTCACTGTTAGTAGAGAGACTGGTATTGCTTGTTCACAAAACTGAATCAAGCTGAAACCTAGTTCTGAAACTGTAGGAGAATGAAATGAATGTTGTCTTTCAGTGTCAAGTTCTTTACTTGAGAAGAGGTGCACCTCGTCTATACTTTTAATACAGAAGAACATACTGATAACAGTTGGGACAAAGCTAGAAGTTCATATTGAAAATGGAGTTTAAATGGTTTCAGAAAGAAACAAAAGCCACCACCAAACCCACGCATGGCTGCCCTAAGGTTATTTAGGAAGTAAGGGTTAAGTAAGGGCTAAGTCTAGCAAGACTCTGCTGCACCAAGATCAGGAGTCTTCTGAAATGCCTTGGTTATACGAAGTTATTATTTTGCAGGGACATGGTCTTATTGCAGCAGAGCCAGCCAATGATCCATTTCTACAGGGCTATAAACTGAAAGGGTAACTCTTAACACTGACCCTTCTCCACGTAATACTTGTAATGCTTAACTCTCTGGCTTGCTGACTTTGGAGTAGAATCTTTTTCACTTTTAAAACCAGTTCCGATTGCAACGGCTGCTTGAGACTGCTCTCTCCTGAGCTATGGACATCACCCTAAAGACTTGAGTTGTCTGTAAGTATTTAAATAGCCCAGACCACTAGGTTTTGGCTGTATTCTGACTAGTGTAATGTAGCATTCAGTTTGCATTGTTTCTGTTGTATTGCAATGCTTTCAGTCCCAATAGGCATTGGCAGTTTGATCATTTAGCATTTAGCCTCCTAAATATATTCCTATTTCTGTTTTCTGGACAAATACAGAAATAGCAGGTTAGAAAAAGTTACATCTGCCAGTCAAAACTAATTTTCTAGACGCATGTACAAACTGGCTTCTAAAATTTTTCTGTCCAACAGGTTTGGTGCAAATACTAAGGTGGTGCATTTCCTGGGAAGCACAAAGCCGTGGAACTATACATATGACTCCAGAACAAAAAGCATAAAGGGCAACGTGGACGACCCTAAAATAGTTCACCCAGAATTCCTCAACATGTGGTGGGATACCTACATAGCTGATGTTTTACCATTACTAGAACAGCACGGAATTGTTAAAGAAATTACTACAGGGGTAAACATGGTACGTGCTCTAATGATCTTGTACATCCATACCTAAGTATGGATGAGAGCTTATTTACCATTGCATCAATTTCCCTTCCCTCTGTCCATCTCAAAGCATGGGTGTGGTTTAGTTTGTGGGATGCAGGGTATTTTACTTTTGTCCTTTTAAGCTTGGAATAAATAATACTACAAAAGAGAAGCATGCTAGACAGATTTTGGACATCGCTGTATTCTTGCCTAAAACAAACGATGTAGATAGCTAATGTTGCACCAGATGTTATACTGTAGCAACTTCTTTGATGTAGTTACTTCTTTAATGTATACAGAGAAGGGCCTAACTCTTAATGTGTTGCAGCTAATAAGGTTCTCAAGCAGAAGAACCCCAGTTCAGCATGCAAATATGTACATACAGATCTTGCATGGTGAATCACATTTAGGTAAGCCTAGGGTAACTAGAGAATGAATACTTTAAACAGGCAGTGATGAATGCCAATACTTATTAAAACCAAAGTAATGCTTCCTAACTCTAGTTCTCATTCACAGAATTTAGTAGCCTGCATCTGACTGCAGGCTTCTTAGTCTTAGCTTAGCACATGGGCCGGTTTAAGTTCTCAGCCTTTCTAAGACCAAAGTTTCTGATATCTTAAGATGTGCTTCTCTTGGTAATCTTGCATCTTTCTAACAAACTATTTGCAGCTATCGGGCTTGATCTATACTCTGGCTTTCTCTTGTGGCTTCTGTAGAGAGGTATGAAGAACTTAAACTTTACTTTTTTCTTTTTTTTTCCCTTGCTAACTTCTGTAACTCTGCTTTGTTACTTTGCTAGGAAAGCTGCACGATCCTTTCCCACTGGCAGTGCTTGCTACTGCATGTGATAACAGCTACTTTGTTGTCTCATTCTATGGCCTGTTGCTTGCTTTAGCTGTACAAAGTATTTCTGTATTTTTACTCTGCCTTTCCTTTTAGGCAGAAGTTACAGAGGCAGTGTCCCATGTATCAGTATCACCACTATTACCAACTGAATCTTCAGAAGAACGCAAGGAACGGTGGGAACAGGGCCAAGCTGACTATATGGGAGTGGATTCCTTTGACAACATCAAGAAGAAACTTGATACCTACCTGCAGTAGAAATGCCTGTCTCAAACAGTGGTGATGCAAGGACTTGTTCCAGAACTAACAGCTAGAAAGGTATAGATGGTGGTCAGTTACACTTGCTAGTAGCTTGAGGAAAAACTTCTTGGGTGAAGGCCTCTGCAGTGCTACAGATGAAGACTGAGCAAAAGCTAGGAAGCAGAATCCTTGGGCCACCTATTACTGCCCAATTTCCAATTCTCCCTACTAGATAAAACCAGGTATTTTCAGCTTAAAATTTCTTCTGTTTTGATCAATTGGCTCAACATATTCTTTAAACTGGGTTTGTTACCTCACCTCATTAAGGTGATTAGCATTGATTCCTTTGCTTGCTATTTTAGATGTAAAATCTAATTCATGGGATTGCTCATACACTGGAGTGGTAGCCATTCTGCTTTACCATAAATGTATTAATGACACTGGGATACATACAATTGTAACAGTAATAGCACTGCTTTGCTCTTCCAGTCACAATTGCACTGAAATTTTGACCAGGTTCTTACGCACAGTGCCTGCAGCATGGCAGAATGCGTTTTTCAGTTCTGTATACTATGGGACTAGTAAACTGAGTTTTATCTGTTCCTTGCAATGTTGCACTTGATACAAAAATAAAAAAGTTGTCATGCATTTCTGTCTTCCCTAAACTCTTGAGCAATTACAAAAAGGGAGCTCCAAAGCAGTCTTAACTAAAATATTCAACAGGTATAAATAACCCTTGAGTTTTGCTAATGCTACTTAAGTTCTCATTAGCAAATGTCCAGCTTTTAGTTTGTAATTATTTAGAAGTACTTACTAATTTGCCAGGGAGCTGTTTAGGGCCAATCCCCTTATTAGCTTGCCATAAATATAGGACAGGGCGCTGGAGGAAGTACCTGCTGAAGCTGCTTGCATTAGTAACTTGAATTTTGGGAATAAAGTATCTTTCTTTCAAGTGACTAAAGAAACATCATCCCTAATGTAAGCCCTGTATGCTGAACTTAGTCTTAAACACAACAGTGATACTACTTTGGCAAAGAAGGATTACATAGCTGCTTAAGTAACTGTACCTACCCCGATAAGGAAAACTACTCTTTCCATGTGTAAAGAGAGTAAAAGAAAGTGCTTTTTTTTGCCACACTCAGGTTACACATACTCCAAGACACATGGAAAAGCAGTAAAAATAAAGCATACTGTTGACAGACAGAGATTGGCTGTTACCTGTACTAAGATTTAGATCTATCCTTCAGCCAAAAGTCTAAACAGAACAAAATTAGTGTTCTTTGACAGGTATACCCTGTACTAATCCAGAAACACTAAGAAAATATTACTTCATTATTTCCTGTTAAAGGAGGATTTTGGCTGGGATCTAGTGACGGTGCTAAACCTTTAGCCTAGAAATAAAATAAACAATCAACAAGCTCTCACCATTTGCTGGTAAAGCAGAAGACATAACATGAGTATAAGGGTTAGTCTGTTTTAACTGTTTTCACTACTTAATTGCTCTAAGATTTAGTTGGTCACCATTTAGGAAAAATGCTAACAGATGAGGTCCAAACCAGAGTAGCTTGTAGCTACTTAAAAGAACATAGTATCTCCCAGTTGTAACTAGCCCTTTCCTGTATGGGTTTTTCTTTTGCTGTGTTATTGTTTTTTGTTTGTTTTGTGGTTTTTTGTTTGTTTTTGTTTTTTTAACAGATAAATTTGAAGTTGTGTGAAAGCAGGAGGGTTTACTAGTTACAGTCTGTAATGACAAAAGTATTCTTTATCAAACAAATATTGGAGAGTTCTGCATACTCACAAAATACTCTATGGAAAATGGTAACATACTCTTTTTAAGCTGAACAGTCTAAATTTTCCTCCCCTTGTCTGTATTCATACTTGAGAATAGGCACGTTACTTCTTTCTAAGCTTAGTTGGAGAGAACCAAGTATAAAAGTATGATACTTATTACCTGCCTGAAAATTTGGTTTAGCATGGAAGTTTTGTTATGTTAATACAATAAGATAAGGAGAGATGCTGAATAAGATGAAAACCGGCATCTTTTGGTTTAACAAATACAGTTAGTGAAGAAAGATAACCTGTGAAAATCATTCTGTCGTAGCCTCTGTAATTCATACTATGATCAAGTGTTTACCACAGCCGCAGGAAAGCAAAAGGTATGACATCTATACCAAATTCTGTGCAGCTTATTTCCAATAAAATGACCTTTATGTCATTATTTGCCACTATTTCCTTCACAATTGCTGCAGGCAGCTTTTGCAGAAAAGCAGAGATCCCTTTTTATCCGTTGCAATAGCATCACTTGATACATCAGGCAGTTTTCTGCTCTAGTCTGAAGGAACTCAAAGCAGCACTATACTTTAAACATCATTATTCAGAAGAATCACAGCACTGCTTAGATTGCAGCTCAAATATTGGAACTTCATTTGCCTTTATGAAGCCTGTAATCTAAGGTGTTCCTTAAATGGTGACAACTCACAGCAACTCTTAAAAGCTTAAGAAGCATTTTTTCCATATACATCTTGATTTTATGTATGGAGGGAAAAAAAAAGGGAAACAAAAACCAGAACCAAAAACCCCCAAACAAACAAAACCCAGCCAAAACGATAGACTACTAACTCAGTCTTTGGAATTAAAAATAATTCCAAAAGCTCACTCTAGGACATACTGTTCAAACTCCACGAAAGAGAATGCCAAAAGCCAAAGACTACTTACAGATCATGAAAAGCAGAAAATAAAAGGCCAAACACTCAGAACACCAAGGTGTTTACCACTCAACTTACTGAACAGCTCCATCAAATCAGACAGGACTTTTCTGTGCTCAGCTTTTACCTCTTTTCTTTCAGATACATTAATGGCTTTCTTGGGAGAGACCATACAGCTTAGTATTACCTTCAGTAAGTTATATGTGGCTTTGGAACACAGAAATCATCATCTAATAGGTGAAAAAAATGCTAGTAATTGTTTTCAGTTGTTTTCATAATCATACTAAGCCATTTTGCAAAATGTCAGCATGACTAGCCGTAGAAATGGTACTCTTGCCTGTTAAAATTTTACTTGGAAAATGGAAATAACAAAAAACCCCCGCCAAATCTGTCCTTCATAATCGCAAATTATTTTTCCAGCTTATCTCTAAATATCAAAATCTGAACTAGAAAAATGCAAAGGAAGTTTAACTTAGATAAACTCTATGCAAAAAAACAAAAAACAAACAAAAAAACCCCCAAAAAACCCCAAAAAAACACACCAAAAACAAACAAAAAAAACCCCACTCAAAACCCAACTTCAGTCAGGTTTAGATCTGTTTTCTTGTTCTTTTTCAACTTTACAGTGGCAATCAGATACTGGGGTTCATGCTGTCTTCCATCGTTTGTGTCCTTGTAATTCTTTCTCTAACAGACTTGAAGTATGCTTCTCACCATAGCTAAGGTGCTGGCTCTCCAAAAACTGTGTCAGTTTGTTAGTTTGCTTGTTTTTAATTCCTTTCTCACTCTTTTCGTTAGCTCACTTTCTCCAAATAGTAGACATCTTCCCTTTGTTTTGCAGTCCTTTTCTGTTTCCTCTGTTTGCAATTCATCTTATAATCAGCAGGATGGTATTCTCAGGCATAAGAAGTGAAAGGCTTTACAAGCGTTACAGGCTACATTTCTCTGCTGCCACGTACACTTCCCAAATCTAAACAGGACCTAGATAGAGCAATCTCTTCCTCCAGTTTGAAGTCTGAGCATCACAGTGAAGGAAGCAGAATGTTAGGTAAACACATATCAGAAGACCAGAATGAAATGGAAAGAAAGGAACAGACAAGAATATTCAACTAATACTCAACTGAGATTCTTCAGTGCTATTTTTTACGCAGTGGGACATGAACGGGTGTAGTTTACCAAATTCTTCTTCCATAAATCAAGCGGCATGCAGGTCAACATTCCATTAAGACATATGTATGGAAGTGAAAAACGTCATTTTTCCACTACAAGAGGAAAAGCAGTACAAGAAAACTGTTAGAAAGCTGGCAGCTATAAAATAATTTGTTTGTTTTAATTTATTTTGCAAGGACTGACTCATTCACTGACACGAGTGGATTAGTCTACTTTGCATATAGCATGGTCTTATTGTTCAAAGTGTCTATTGAAATTACTAGATAGCATGTCAATGCTATCAGTACATGCCTATGATTGTAGCATTTTATCCAAAAAGCTTTACTTCTACAAAAATCATTGGAGTTCTGTTAAGTAAAATATTAAAAGAAAGTGTTTCACAAATTTAAGTACTTCCTTTTTACTAACTTACGGGAAGTAATCAACAGAGACTCCTTCCTGCACCTGTGTATTATTCAGAAATAGTAAAAAATACTTTAAAATTTTGAATTAAATACCGTCTTTGGACATATCCTGCAAAAGTAAGAATTCCTGACAAAGTGTCACTGACCACCTTTTCTGAAACAATCAGTCCAGATGATCTGTTTGTTTATCAGACAATACTAAGACAGAACCATGAAACTAATTCACTTATAGAGGGTTTTTTCTGAAGGAGCATGTTATTTACCTTTTATTACCTTTTCACCTCTAAAATGAGACGAAATGCTTGCAAGTTAGAATGCATGAATATGCATTTTGGTTTTGAGGGATTTTTTTGTGTTCTTACGCATTGTACTAACAAGCAACCTTTTGAAGAAATGAACACTGAAAAAATTTCAGGAGTTTGTGTGCTTCTAAATTAACTTTTAGGGGCAAATTAGTTTTTATAATTTATTTGAAGCATATATATTTTGAGCACAAGGACAGCAAAACCGAAAATTAGCATGGGACATGTAACTTGAAGAGAAGTATTATCCAAAATATTAAATATGTTATATATGCAAAATACCACAGGATTAAGCTATAAATCAATCCGAGCCTTAATTTTGTTAAATTTGTTTTATTTCACTTGCTGAAGGCTTTTTGGTAGCAAAGGCTCCTGCTGCAAGTTCCCTCTTCTTGTTCTGAATTTTCAGGATATTTTCTTCTACTGAATCCTTCACAATGAACCAAAATACAAAAAAAAAAAACCAAACCAAACAAAAACCCAAAACACGGAAATGAAGATGTTATTTTTCTCTGAGTAAAAGTTTAGGATGAGAAATTTAGGTATTTTGGAAAAAAAAATGCTAGGGAGCTGAGTAGCCGAAGTACAGTTACATTATTTAGCTATTACTTTGTAAACACAAAGAAAAGGGTTGTAAAGCAGTTGGAGGAAAAGATTTGGTATTTTACTTTTTTTGTGCTTTTTTTGTTTTAAACATTATTGGAAGGATATCTGTCTCTTCTTTGCTACTTTTGTTAGAAGAGAACCTGTCTTCAGTTTTCCAAGTAGTATTTTTGTGATGGAATATTAATGAGGCAGGCTAGCTGCGCTTCCACAGCTAAACGAGCTGCTACGACAATAACAAAAATCTTCTACTTACCTTCAAGATAATGAACTGTAATAGCCAGGCTAACCAACAGCTATGCTACCCCATTTGAGTCACTCCAAATAGCTCAACAGAGACATTTAATTTCTAATATTAAAATCTTACAATCCAAAGCGCACTTCAACAGTCACGCCACAATTTATTTTTACTGGTGAGATTGTGATGGCACAATTATTTTTAAAATATAGTAAAGCTTCTTGGAAAATAATTATAATAATTATTTATAACCAGAAAACTGGGGGGATCATCTTTCAACTTACCTTGGTAATAACAGCATTATGCTTCTGACGCAGCCTGCAACACCTGTCAAAATACTGGTCTTCTGCAGTGGGATTCCAAGCTATTAGTAGCAGCAATGAACAAGTTAAATAACCTTCCTTCAAAACATAGTAATAGTGCACATGGAATCACAAAGCAGATATTGTACCATCACCTCTTGAACAAATATTGCTTGCAGATTACTTCCAGGCCAATGTCTTACTCTTTAAGTATCCCGCTATAAAGAAAGCTTTGAGACCTTCTGGTTATATGTTCATAACAAGCAGGAACTTCAGGTAAATGCTTTAAGAACAGAGTTTGTCAGGAATCTCGGAGACATCAAAACAATCCTGTTATTTTAATTCTGAAACGAACACTGCATATACTAACTGCCTCAGTACTGGATGGCAAAATCTAAATCAGCTGAACACAGGCAGTTACTTAACAGTAAACTGGACTGTTAAGAAAGCCCACACGTATGCTTTCATTAGTATATACAATAATCACCATGTTAGGTAAACAAGAAACTTTGCTGAACACAAAACGATAGTGTAGCTGTTACTACTTATCCTTTGGATGTAACATTAAATGTGAGGATCTGTGAAATGCCCAAGTCTGTCCTCTGTGTTTTTCCAGCGTGTTTTATCTATGTAGAGGTACAGTACTACTAGTTCTCAGAGAACAGATACTCACATCTACATAAAGTGTAATAATGTTCTGTCTCTGATAAGCAAGTCTCATGCAATGGGCTCACCTTGTCATGTCACCCACGTACTGCAAGTTGTCTAAGAATTCTTAATTACTCGTTTTAGATTTTACGAACCTCTGATGCCTACACAGACTCTGAGACATCAAGCTGCAAGATAAAAGCAAAACAAGTCTTGTTTCTCCAATCTATGGTAGTAAGCAAAAGAGCAACAAATTATGTATTTGTCACTGCAAGATGAACATTCCTGGCAAGCTATATATGGCAAACTGTTCTAGTATTAATCTCACTGTATGAGAACAACATGATGTCTGGAGGAAAGACCTAGCCCAAACATATATAAGTATGTTCCATTCTATTTTTGCTGTAGTCAAAAAAGACTGAAGTGTACTTTCACTCTTCTCTCATCAGTCCAGCACAGGAAAAGTGAATTGCAGTACTTCTATGCTTTTCTGCAGTATCTCATTCAAAGGGTACTGTATTTTACATTGGAAAATATTAAAAAACCTAAGCCTTAGAGAAACATCTGTATACTTGTGATACTCTCACATTAAAGGTTCGTATTTCTTCCTAAAGGTGAGAATTCTGCATCTATGATTGTATTTAAACAAACAAATAATTTTAAAAGCGGGGGGAGGGAGAAAGTAATCTATGGTTGGATAAATATTCCTCCCTTGCACTGTAGTATTACACCTCTCAGAGAAGGAATGCAGACCTCCAAGCTACAGTTCTACAATAAATCCACAGAATTTGAAAAACTGGTTACTCCACTGGTATTTCTGCTTCTTAAATCCTATTATTGCTGCTAGTGCACTTCAAGGAATGCTAATGCATGACTGAATCTCATTTGGCGCTGATTATTCAAAAGTGAGATCATAAAGGATCATGTGGGCCCCCTGCTCCTCCATCAAGTACACGTAGTCAACTACTGCCACTTGGGATGGTTACCAGCAGGATGAGAAGATGCTGTTCAGTGGTATATAAAGGCTGCAATTATATTTGGCCCTGGGTTGTTAGGTATAACCATAGACTGTAGATGACTCAGTGTTGACAATGCTTAGCTTGTTTTCTTACAACTGCTTGCCACAATACGATTAATTCATTATACCTCATTATTTTCACAGAAGATTAAAATTCTCTTGCGGTTTCCACAGGTATTCAGAGACTTGTTAAAAAAAAAAAAAAAGCAGCAGTCAAGACTCGATGGCGTTATGGTAGCGTAGGTCCCTTCCAACTGAACGGATTAGTGCAGTACATACACGGACAGTATTTGTAAAGATGCATTGCAATTCACAAATTTTTTCACGGTAACTTCTCCATACTCTTACTCATACTTAATTTCTTTCATTTATTAAATAAATAGCTTTTGTCTTCACACTGTTAATATCATTGACCTGATGGCCAGGCCAGTACCTTTCCTTTACTATTGGTGGTGACAGATGCCCAAGTCCAAAGCTAAACTATCATTTTAATTTACTCCGGTTTTTTTCAAGTGCAGAATTTTTTTTCCGTTTCCAACTGCCAAAAAACTTGGACATTATAGCAGAGGAGTAAACGGGGAAGGCAGGAAGTGAATAGAAAAATATTGATGTTGTACAGTGACACAGCCCATGAACCAATTTTGCTAAGAATACCATTTTGCTGTCAATAAAGGTAATTTACATTTTTATTCCTTACAAATAATTTTTCATTTGTGAGTGCTTTAATGAAAGGAAAAAAACTTCCTAAATTTAGGTATTACCAGTCTCCCATGACCACAAAAGATAACCTCAGATTAATGTCTTAATTTATAAATAAATTCTCAATAATAACAGAAGAGACTAGAGCAGACAAGCACTACATTAAATATATAATGTTCCTCGAATTCCACTTTATGGCTTTTGAAGTTCATGAACAACAAATAGAAAACCTCATTCAGAAGTATCAGAAAGAAAGAGACATATGAAGATGGAACAGATAGCATATGCTACACTGTAAGGTGTAGTACGAACACTCTTAGTACTACTAGCATTCTTTCCACTCACAGTAAATAAATGGAGAAACAAAAAAATACAGTGTTAAAACAAGAAGATGCTAGGGAAACAAATGAAGAAAAGTCCTGTTTGCCTTTTAACAGATACTCATCAGTGTCATTCATTCTCAGACAGGCTTTCCTTCTGCCTCTTAGGAAAACACCAAAGAAGCTTCACCTAGATTAAGCCATATCATTATGAACAACCCATTACTCGCGGGATCCATTAAAAACACTCGGAAAGCTGCTTTCAGATTTAATCCAACTCCACCCGCTTTCACAGACAAAAGCATTATAGTTCAGGACCCTGCTTGGTTGCTTTGGAAACAACAGATTGCTTCCATTCTTTTCTTCTGTGCCACTGACCCATCTAAATGAGTAAAGGCAAACCCTGATTCTCTAAAGAGAAAGTAAAAATGTTCAATTTAACAATCCGTTTTCAGTGACAACAGGAAATAAATACATTAAAATCCTGACCTCTGCTTTGAAATGTGTATTTAAAATTCTGTTTTCTTTGAGAGATCTTTCTAAAACACCATAAAAACATATGTTTATTTAAAATAATATCAGCTCTACTTACTTCAAGGGGTTTTCTATCAGTGACAAGAAAGTTGTGAACTGAGAAACAACCAGACATTTAGCAGCTGGACTATCCCTCCATAGTTCTACTAAAGCATGCATAAGTGCGTTTATCTGAAATCAAATAAAGCATTTCTCTAATATGAAAGGAACTTACTCTGACTTGGCTAGAGTCCATTCCTACAGATGGCTTTGATAAAGTTCACATCAATTGAGAGAAATCACTGTTTCACCTTTTCCTTACCTTTTACTGTAATACCTTTTAAATGAACTAATCTTGAATTCTGTGGGTAGGCTTTCTTTTAATTTCTATAGGAAATTAAGGGTTCAGCATTTTTAATGGTCACAGACTACAGGGTGATTGCGAGTGCTTTGGGAAGGAGGATTCCCATTTTTCAGACATACTTCACATTGTCAAGTCTGCAAGTCCCCTATCTCCAGGGTATATGGAAAATAGGAACAAAGTACTGGAACTTCAGAAAATAAGGCTTAAGCAATGGACAGCCCCAAGGCAAGGGCTCTACCATAGCAATACTCAAGAAGCGAGAAAGGCTTCCTTCAGAAATACTGAGGCAAATAAGGTATGCAAGACCCTTGGCTAGGTATGACGGGATAAGGAGGCACCAGAAGCTCTCTTGGAACCAACATGAGAACAAAAGGAACAAGGAATTGGATTTGAGGCAGAAGAACACTGCTAGTTTTCTCAGTAAGGTTTAGCTATTATGAGGTAAAGAACCACTAACTAGAGAATGCAAGTAACTGCACCAGCTAAAAAAGAAAAAAAATAAAAATCTTGATTTATTCTAGAGCATAATGTCTGAAATTAGTTCTTAGGTCTCCACAAAAAGATTTTTAGGGAATAAATTTGTAACCAGCATTTGAAAGAACAATTTCTTCATTAAAAGTTAAAAACTTAATGTTTCAGAAAAGCAATCTCAAAATGAAAAGATCAAAGTACGAGCAGATACAAATTCTGGCAGCAAATGAGAGTGAGGCAAAGAAAAATGATGTAGCAGACCTTGAGAAACAAGTCTACAATACAATATTGCAATGTTTTTTCTGACATGTGTTATATTGAACAAACGCCCATTTAGTTTTCCCCTCTAGAGCAGAATCTATATTGTTTAAATAAGATTTAAGAAAGAAGGATTTATTTAGATTTTGTTTCCAAAATTAAATTAAGATTTCAATAAGTTTCAGTGGTTATAAATCTGCTCTATCTTCAGAAACTGAAACAAAAGGCAAAGCTCTTTACCAGAAGTTTTATTTAATTAACACACATCTATGTACCGAACAATGACCAGCATCACATTACAACTGGTGTTCCTTTTGTCTTGTTTCCCTGCTGCAAAATTTGCTTGTGGTGTGATTTTAGTATGCATTTTCTTCTGTGCTGGGCTAGACGTGCTGGACAGACTTTTAAATAATAACTTGAAGTATGTTATCCATATAATATATCCATATAATATGTTCAGTATATTTACACAGTTATAGAGTATGCTCTACAAAACCATAATGAAAGCTAAATAAAACACAATACAATGCACATTTGAGCTAGATATCCACTCCTGAGCAGGCTTCTTTCCATTACTGGAGTCTATTTCCTCTTTTAGGGTACCATTCCACCAAGTTGTCTACTTGAAGCTCATTCCTACAGAGAGAGCATTTGGCTATGAAAAAGCCAAGTAACATTAAAAGAAACGTATTAAGTCTAGTTATTCATAGTGAATGATAAATACCACCTTTATAAAGCACCTTTTATGCATTTATTATATTGATATTAATGTAAAAAAATCCTCAAGGATTCATTCTTGTCACACACTTTGTCATTTCTGACGTGACAGTCAAAATACTTTGTTTGCAAGAACATTAACATGACATAAACACTACACATTTTATAAATACTCAGCCTTCCTTAAAAGTGAAGTGGTCTTCTTTCTGAGCTTATTTATATTGAAATAAATAGCTCAAGGTTTTAAAGCAAGGATATATTTGGGCTATGGGAGTAAGACTGTTTAAAATACGAGAGAAATAAACCATTTTTCAAAGACAATATCTTTCTTAGTTACAAACAAAGAATGACCTTTTACCCTTTTTCTTCAAAGCCTGCGCAGACATAATAGCAGTCTGATGAAATATGCTTTGTCAGGACCAGACACGGGGTATCTTCTCTTTTTCCCCAACAGACACATGAAATGAGACATAATTTTGACACCAAAAGCCTTTTTCTCTAAAGTACATTGTAGGTAAAGCAAAATTTATACAATAGCACTGTCATAGGACTACTCACAGAATTTAACAAAAGACTGTGTGCACTGTACAAATGGACAACTTCATGAAGCAAAAATGACAGACATGAAAAACTTCTGCCTAACGAAGCAACCCTTTAAAATTAGCTAACTCTGTTTATATAGAAATCTGGCCATGGAACCAAGGCATCTGTAGAGAGGCTACAAAGCAGACCTCACAAAGCACATCAATACTGAGGGCTGCTAATCTGGAATGAATCGCTAGCCAATTAAGGAGACTGGCAGTCATAGTCTGATACATTAATTTATTGCAACAGTAAAGATATCCTTTCAAGAGACAGAATCTTAACACAAATTTGAAATAACAGTTTTCCAAACGTAGTGAACGAATGAGCCATTCCTGATTTGGCAGCAAACCAAAAATCCTCCAGTGACAAGACAAAATAAATGAATTCTATTAAATCTGAAAAAAAAGTTTTCTGGAAAAAAAATCCTAACAGTGCTCATAATGACTTTTTTAAAATAAAAAGCTCACATCTTTCTGCATCCCTTCTCCACTTTAGTACTGTAATTATAAACAAAACACAAAAGTCAGCTGAACAATGCCAACACAGATACTGAAGACTAATGGTAAAAGCATATGAAAATGACAAAAAATGTCTCACAATGAACAGCTAGAAGAAGAAAAAATATTTGAATATATATCTGGCAAGCTTTTATAAGAATGCAGTTGATACACAAAGACATTAGATTACTCTAGAGATCTTACTTCTGCATAGGTTCTTTACTTACTTGCACAACTCTAAATTTAGTCTCAACAGAAGACTGAAATGAAGGTATTGTTAACTTTCAAGCTGTTAACTACTAAGAAGTTTTTCCAATCTTGGTAAATGCTTTTAGGTTAACATTAGAAAGATAAAACGATTTCCAAGTTCATAATACTATGACAGATCAAACTTTTAACTCAGCAGTTTTGTGTTTGCAGCTTCACATTTCTTTTCTCACTGATGATTTAAAGCTGTCATTTGTATTAATAATGGAAACCATTATCTTGCCTGGAAGAATCCTGTTTGAACCCAAACTGCTTTGGGGAGAGGGTATGCAGTTTCTTGGTCTCCTTTGTTTTCAAGGTGACACCTAAAGTAGTTTCGCATGTTATTTACTAGGAGAGATTTGCATTGTAACCATTCAGGCACAGAAACTACCCAGCTCAGATGCAGTACTAGCACAAGTATCTATCATGTGGAAACACTGAATTCCCCAACGCTGGGATTTAGATGCATGTCAGAGTTTTGGCTAAAAGCTGCAAAAACTTCCTTGGCAATTGATTGAAATCAGGAATCATTTTGAAGATAAGAAAGGCTTATTCACTCACTGTTTTAGAAACTCACGGTAGTTCAAAAGAGCAGAATCCACACCCACCTCTGTTCAGACTTCACTACTATGAAAGCAATCTATAGATAACATGGGGTTGGACAAAGGCAGTAGTTCTGGAGATTCCACGGTCCTTTCTAGGCAAAACATATTAAGTAAGTTGAGTTTACAGTCAAGTAGTATATGATGATAATTTCATCACATCATAACCCAGTTTATTTCTCTGCATGTTAAAAGCACCAGAAGGTTCAGTAGGGGCACTGACTGCTACAGACACATCAAGAACCTCTGCACTGGAAAAAGGCCTCTGCAAGTGCTCTTTCCTTCACTAGTTTCCCTCAAATTTCTCAGAAACTCTATAGAGCGGGATGGCTGCATCAGAATTTTGTGTATCTGGCAATGGAACAATATCAGTCCAGAAGCCAGACAGACCACGCTTCCCACCTCTGTCTTCTTAGGTTGCCTGACTATGCACAAGCAGGGACTAATCTGTCCCTGCTTGTTCCTAAGAAAGAACACCACCTAGGTTTGTGCTAACATTTGCAGCTCTATTCTGACTGAGGAGGAGGCAGAACAACTCCCAAAAGTAAGTGCAGCAGCACTGGATAAAGATGGTGAGACTACCGTGCCATTATATTGCCCTAGAAAGAAAAGGGCAAACAAAAAGGAAAAGCGTATCTTAGAAAGGAAAAATAAATACTACGGTTTTCAAAAGAGCAGTCAAAATATACTCATCCACAAGCTTTTTCTGGATAGAACCCAGAGAAGATGGCCCTTTAGCAAGACAGCTATTTCACTGCTAAAGTTTATCAGCTTGGCAAAAGGAGTGTAGACATGATTTTAATTCAACAGTCAACTTTCAACACACAGCTTTGGTGTCTTTTAAGCACAATAATAATATATTCCTGCATCACATCACATACAAGAAGTGAAGAGGCACCCAGCCATATGGAGGCATACAATGCTGCACACTTTTAACCCAGGGAAAAAGTAAGGTAAGAACTACAGAACAGGCTTTTGAAAATACTGATGGACCTTACCATTGTTCAGTTTGACAGCCACTCTCTCCATAGATTGACTTCGGGCCAATAGTTTTTACAAGCCAGTTGATAACTAGGTTTATGCTCTTCACCATGATTTAAAAGAACAACAGCTAGATGGGCTGGTGATAGCAGTTCATTGCTTTCGAATAGCTATTACAATTACTTTTAACCATAAAACAACCAACCTGTTCATTTCTGAGGACTTCAAAAATACACAGTTTACAAAACACATGCACACAGTGTGTTATCACAGGAAGGGTTAATGACTCCAAACAAACTGCACATTCTTCATCTGAACAAGAGCTCAGAACCAACTTAATTTTACTCAGTAATGTCTCACACAATTCTTCAGGAGTTTTATCATTTGCAAATATAGAAACATACTTAAACCCAGAGATTTCCATACAGGAAACACTCTGAGCTCTCATGCATCGAAACAGTTCCATTGATCAAAATGCAGTCAGAACAGTTGATACACAATGAGGATATAGCCTACAATACATAAAAACACAAGCTGTCCCATACTACAGAAAATTCTGACCTACTATTTCAAAGTATATTAAGAGTAATCTTACTTGGAAAAATGGTAATTGGAACTTAAAAGTACCTCAACTGTATGCTCAGTAATAATTATATGTGCAACACAATGCCTAATGAGAATAAGCAATTTTCATATGGCAGGTGTTCAAGTAGCAACATGCTATGGACGTGACACTATTTATAGTTAAGATTGCTTTATATTTTAAGTAAAGAAATTCAAGTCATACTTAGTTAATAATAAGGCTCTAAATAATTACTGAACAATTTTCAGATAATTTTTCCATCCTGTACTCTTCAGGAAGATAAATAACCTCCTAAGAAAGGTTCTGACCATATCTCATTGGTCTTCCAGGATCCTGAAAAATCAACAAGGGTGTCCTCCTTGTTGTCTTACAAAAACTGTAAATAACACTAATGTTCAAGGGGTTGAAGATGTTATATTTTGACCTATTTCTTTGGAATACCCTAGTATTCTTATACTTCAAGAGCCATAAATTTCTTTATTTGGCACTTCGACATTCTCAGTAATACTTCATTCCAAGCATGTAAGGAAAAAGGCACCTGTCTCCTCCCTCTTCCTCAGCTGGCTGGAGGAGTTAATCACACCATTTTCAGAAGTGCCAAAGTGAATCAGCCTGCTCAAAAGCAGGGAATGGAAAGCGTGCTCACTACTCACGGAGCGGCACTGTAATTACAATACCACTCCAGTTTTGTATTTCTATCAAATAAATCTCCCTTGGGAAAGCAGATCTGTATCCTTTTACTATCAGGAGAGACTACAGGAAGTAGTACTTCTATATCATCATAACCAGTATAGATGACGTTTACATATTAATACAGCTTAGCACTGTGGTACCACTCCATTTCTACTCAAAGCCCGCGCAGCAAACCCCGCGCGCCCCAGATGCCGCTTCCCGCCTCGAGAGGACAGAACGCACACACCCCGCCCCCTGCCGCTCAAGTCCCGCCCCCGGACACGCCCCTCCGCTTGCGGCAGTCGTCCTCCTCGCTGGGAGAAGAGCGCCCTCGGCCAATCAGAGGCCTTCCCTCGCGCCCAGCCCGCGCGGGTAATGGCCAATGGGAAGCCAGAAGCTGAGCCGAGGGGCCAATCAGGGGTCTTCGTTCCCGCGTAGCGCACGGGGATAAGGGCCAATGGGGAGCCAGCACCTACGGCGAGGGGTTCGAGGCGGTTAACGGTCGGCAGTTGGTGCCGGTCGGTCGCGGCGGCGGACGTGTTGTGGAGCAGCCGGAGTTCGTCATCTTAGCAAGGCACCATGGTGGGAGACGGGATCCTTGCGGCTGCGGGGGGAGAAAGGGCGTTTGGAGACGGGATCCTTGCGGCTGCGGGGGGAGAAAGGGACCACTTCTGCTGCGGCACTTCAGGGGAGTTCATGACTGCACGTGCAGCGGCAGGAGTCGCAGGCAGTCTCTGCTTGAAGTCCCCGCGGTAGCTCTAAGGCAGAAGGGTTGGAGAGGAGAGAAATTAGTGTAAAAGCTTATTTAACTTTAGGGGAGGCGAGGCTTAGAAACCGGCTGATAGGTAGCAAGACGAGATAGGTGCAAAGGAAGTCTGTTCGGAGTAGGCACCTCCCGCACGAGGAGGCGAGGGACGAACTGAAACCTGATCCAGGAGGCAGGGAGATAGCGGGAAAGGGCATGGTGGCCGCCGGCCGGATCTATCCGCCGTTTTTGGCCGCCTTGGCGCGTGAAGCCGTAGACGGCTCAGCGCGTGCTCCCGGGACGGCGGCGGTGAGGGACGGGGCGGGTGGCGCGTGCCGGGAGCCGCTCCCTGAGCGCAGCCAATCAGAGGAGGAGGTGCGGCCGGCGACGCTGAGGGGAAGGGCGGGCGGCGCGTGCCGTGGGCCTCTCGCTGGGCGTAGCCAATCAGGAGGGGTCGCGCGGGCGATGCGAGACTCGTGGCGGATCTGCGGGGGTGGAGCGGAGACTGCGGAGTTTGATGAAGCTACCAAGGAAACGGGAAAGAGCAGCCCAGGCGCCTTGCTTTTTCGTTCCCACCTCTGCTTTTTTCCAGATACACTCTAACAATAAACTAGAAAAGCAGTTTATTTCCATCTCAGGTGTAAGACAGTTGAGGTATTGGGAGATTAAACATACATGGCACAGTTGCTTAGAATCAAAGGAGCTAGCTAAAAGGGGGCAGATTACAATCGATTGGGACTCTTAAGGCGATTTCACATAGGAATATGTATGAAAAAGATATGTACAAACTAGGGCCTAGATACTACTATGCTTATTTTACAGGAAAATGTACTGAATGGTCCTGTGCAGGAAAGATTCTTGCAACAGTTACCCAGAACGTGGTCTGGTAACAAGTCAAGAAAATTGGGGGGATATTATATAAAGAAGTCTTCCAAAAACTAAAAGAAGGTGAAAAAGAGACTAGGCTGAATATTAAAGATGGAATGTATATGCAGCACTGTAAGGGATAAAGAATTTGTATTCACCTATGTGTACATAGAAACTATGTTGTCTTTAGGATCTTCCAATATTCTCAAAGTCAGTGCAGGTCAGCTAAGGTGAGTAGTGTCTTGCCAGCAGCAGACAACTTCTTCTCTTAAATTGTCACTTTAGAGCAAACAGGGAATATTGCAGCAAAGGAGGATCATGGAAAGTACAACCCACAGGCAGGTAGCCCCATGTCTCATTATCATTCTCTTTTTACTTTGCAGCGTGAATGCATATCCATCCATGTTGGTCAGGCTGGTGTTCAGATTGGCAATGCATGTTGGGAATTGTATTGTCTTGAACATGGGATCCAGCCTGATGGTCAAGTGCCTAGTGATAATACTATGGGACGTGGAGATGATTCATTTAACACTTTCTTCAGTGAGACGGGAGCTGGTAAACATGTTCCGAGAGCAGTATTTGTAGACCTAGAGCCAACCGTAGTTGGTATGTACCCAACATTAAAGGTCTTAAGTGAAAAAGTGAGGATCCTTTACGGATTCCCTACTGTCTTTTTTTGTTTCTATAGAACACAACAGATTTTAAAACATGTGTCTGGATGCTGTTTTGACATTTGAGGTTATTGTTATTTGAAAGAAATTAAATAATGGCCTACAGGTAACAATATCTGGAAAACAAGAGGACTTCTTTATGATCTGGATCGTCTTTCCAGACTGCTGCACTGCATACAGAGTTTGGTTTGAGTGCTGTCCAGTATCATGTGCATACCTCTAATGTAGTTTTCTGAGTGATCTCTGTGTTCATTGAGAACAAATACTGCTTTGTGTGTGCCTGATACTTACCCTGAAAAACAGGGACAGAAGTTGTGCCAACTTCTCAGACCAGTCAGACAAAGCTGCGTGTAGACAGAGATGCTCTCTACGCTCTTTTGACACATGTGCTTTGTGTGTAGTCACTAGGCAGCACACGCAAAACTGAACAGATCAAATTTATGATGCGGTATTTTGGGGTTTTTTGTAGATGAAGTACGTACAGGCACATACAGGCAGTTATTCCATCCTGAGCAGCTCATTACTGGGAAAGAAGATGCAGCCAATAATTATGCCAGAGGCCATTATACCATCGGAAAAGAGATCGTTGATCTAGTGCTAGACCGCATTCGCAAACTGGTAAGGATTCATGCTGCAAGTTAGTATTTAAAATAATTGATACAGCTCTATAGCTAGCTATATTGATGGTTTGCTGGTTTTTTTGTTAAAAATTTTGTGCATAGTTAATTGTTCAAAACAAAATAAACCTTTTATTTGCTTGCCTGCCCTGGCCCCCCTTTAAATAAAAATTCAATCAGTTAAACCAGGACCTTTCAAGAACACTGGTTTTTTTTATTATAACAACGTAAAACTAGCAAACTTATGACAGAAATTATTTTGAATGATTATTTTAATACTGATTTCTCCAAAACCATCAATAACTTTTTTTTCTCCCATTTTTTTTCACCTCATTATAGGCTGATCTATGCACAGGGCTGCAAGGCTTCCTTATCTTTCATAGTTTTGGAGGAGGCACTGGTTCAGGGTTTGCATCACTGCTCATGGAAAGGCTGTCTGTTGACTATGGCAAGAAATCTAAGCTAGAGTTTGCAATCTATCCAGCACCACAAGTTTCCACTGCTGTAGTGGAACCCTACAACTCAATTCTAACTACCCACACAACCTTAGAGCATTCAGACTGTGCCTTTATGGTAGATAATGAAGCCATTTATGATATATGTCGTCGTAACCTGGACATTGGCCGTCCTACTTACACAAATTTAAACCGATTAATTGGGCAAATTGTTTCATCCATCACAGCCTCACTGCGTTTTGATGGAGCCCTCAATGTAGATCTGACAGAATTTCAAACTAACCTGGTTCCATACCCACGAATCCATTTCCCCTTGGTAACATATGCCCCTATCATCTCTGCTGAAAAAGCATATCATGAGCAGTTATCTGTGGCTGAAATTACCCACGCTTGCTTTGAACCAGCCAACCAGATGGTCAAATGCGACCCTCGCCATGGCAAGTACATGGCCTGCTGCATGTTGTACAGAGGCGATGTTGTGCCCAAAGATGTCAATGCAGCCATTGCCACTATCAAGACTAAACGTACCATTCAGTTTGTGGATTGGTGCCCAACTGGATTCAAGGTATGTAGCCTTTAAAGTGCTTGATACCTAAATGATTAGGAATTGTGTAGTCTTCAGAGGTGACAGTCATACTACAATGTTGTAAATGTCCCTGTTAGATATTTTGATAAAGTGCAAAATAACTCTAAGCTACTTTATTTGTAATCATGGTGATTTTTGATTGTTAACAGAAATAAGTCTTTAAGCCTTAGCACTTCTAAGGAAAGTTCTCATTTGTTTTCTTGAAGGTGGGCATTAACTACCAGCCTCCAACTGTGGTGCCAGGTGCTGACCTTGCCAAGGTGCAGCGGGCTGTGTGTATGCTGAGCAACACAACTGCTATTGCAGAAGCATGGGCTCGGCTGGACCACAAATTTGATCTCATGTATACTAAGCGTGCCTTTGTGCATTGGTATGTTGGGGAAGGGATGGAGGAAGGAGAATTTTCTGAAGCCCGGGAAGACCTGGCTGCCCTTGAGAAAGATTATGAAGAAGTTGGCCTAGACTCGGTAGAAGCAGAGGCTGAAGAAGGAGATGAATATTGAGAAAACTAAAGCCTGGAAAAATTTATTTACCAAAACAAAAAAATTTGCAGAACCCTGTTTGTTTTCAAATGTGTTTCCAAATAAAGTTCCAAAGATTATACTGCTGCTTTTTCTTCTTCACTATTAATGTGTGTATTCATGAAGGAAGGACCATTTGAGATTGCAGGTTTTGGTAGCGGATCTGTTACCTGCTTTAAAAGTGCATGGTAATTTTTACCTTCCTATATTGGCCTAGTTAAAAAAAAATGTAATATCATTTACCAGTATGGTCACATGAATAGAACTTTACAGACACATGGAAGCAGCTCTATCATGGGACACTTGGCTTGTGTAAAAAAGTGCTGACCCAGTTGGTTAGAGCATGGTGCTAACAACACTTAAGGTTGAGGTTTCAATCCCCATACAGGCCATTCAGCTAAGAGTTGGACTTAGTGATCCTTGTGGGTCCCTTCCAACTGGGAATATTCTGTGAAATAACTAGGCTTTTCTTTGGGGGGGGTTGTTGGGTGGGGTGTGAAATTTTTTGTTGGTTATTAAGAAAGAATTGCTGTATTTAAATACAAAAAAGTCTCTGTTTTTGACTCTGGGAGACTGGAAGAACCCAGGTTTCTGTAGCCTAATGCATTAGGCACGTTGCTGCCAGCGGTAGCTGCTCCAAGCCCTGTCCGAGTGAAAGCCGCTCTGCACACAAACCACCGATCAAACACCCATCAGCAAGGTCTTCCATTTATGAGCTACCGTTCCCAGTCCGTCTCAAGGATCACTTCCAGTTTATCTTCCCACTCGAAGGCTCCGCCAGTGTACGGCGCTGCTCTGCCATGACGGAGGATTCCCGGGAGTGCTCACAAAGCAACGGAATTACGCTAAGGCCACACGGAACCTCGTACGAGGGTATCTGCCCCGGGGCAGCCGCACACCGCCGACCGAACCCGCCCCCGCACAGCGCCGCGCGGAGGCGGCTCTGCCCACCGCGGAAGTGCAGGGCGCCGCCCCGGGAGGTGGCGGGTGCTCTCTGCCCCGCTGCAGCCGAAGTTTTCGGGATCATGGTGCAGCTTTACAACCTGCACCCGTTCGGGTCGCAGCGAGTAGTGCCCTGCAAGCAAGAACCGGCGCACTTCTGCTGCGGGCAAGACGTGCTGTTCGTGGCCAGCACGGCGGCCAGCTGCCGGGTGGAGGTGTTCGCCGTGCGCGAACAGGGCCGCTGCGACGCCCTGGGCTCCTTCGCCACACTGGGTCCCGTGCTGCGCATGGCGCACAGCTCGGCAGGTCAGTCCCGGCCACCGCTGGGTCCGTGAGAGCTCGGCTGGGGAGGCCGGGACGTGTCAGGCTCGAGTGCGTGGACCGGCCCTCAGGCTCCGCCGGGCGGGGATGGCGGGCCGGGCGGGCCGGGGCCGGCGGGCGGCGAACAAAGCCGCTCGGGCTCCGCCGCGGGAGGAGGACCTGACCCTCTTACCCGTCTCTACCTCAGACTTCCCCTCAGGTTCCTTCTCAGGCTCCGTCCGAGCCCGAGGTGGGGCGCGCCTGCTGGAGCGGGCTGGCCAGCGGGCCGGGCTGGGAAGCGCGGGCCGGTCCCAGCGCCGGCAGCGCTCGGGCCTGCAGGGAGGGTGCGGGCCGCATCTCCCTTCGTCGTCTGCCTCCGCCTCGGTTGCGGTCTGTGCTCTCGCCCCTGCTTTTGCTTTTTTTGGTATTTTTTGTTTTTAGAGCGCGGAGTGGGTGGTCGTTCCAGCCGATCCCACAGCTGTTCATGAGTCTGTTGCTTTCCATGGTCTGTAGAGAACAAAATATTTCCTCATTAACGGGTATGAGGATGCGGGGGGTGGGGAGAACCTTGTCTACAATCACAACACATAGAGAGGATTCACATAGGAGTTACTCTGGACCTGCATCTGTAAGTCAGTTTTTTTACTGGTGTGTGAAGTGTGTGCCACCCAGCAAAGAGATTTTCACTTTGTATTTAATTATAGAAAAATTGGTGAAAACTGTTTTTGGAATTTTTTGTAAGAGCTGAGACTTGAAGATGTTCTTCATAGCATAACACAGCAGGTAAAGAGCTCAGAAGCTGTCCTGTATTTTTTAATGATATATCAGTATGCTTTCTTTTAAGGAGACTATCTGGTGACAATTGAAGAAAAAAGCAAAGCAACTTTCCTAAGAGCATATATGAACTGGAGATGCATGTCTGCAGGGAGTTCTCGCGTGTGTGTTCGAATGGTTGGTCACAAGATGGAAGAGTCATACAGTGAAACCTTAAAAGAACAGATGTCAGTTGTTGAAATGCCACTTTCAGATCCTCCACTGTGCATTTCATGTTGTCCTGTGAATGGAGATCTTCTTGTGGGCTGCAAGAATAAACTAGTCATGTTCTGTTTGAAATACCTGGTCATAAACCAGAATTTGACCATGTTAGATTTTGAACGCTCCTTAATTTTGCACATTGATAACCTCATTCCTGCTGAAGTTGCATTTTGTGCCAGACATATAGCCGTAACAACAGAGCTGGATGTTCTAATCCTGAAACTGGAACTGGTCCAGCGAAGTGCAGACAGGACAGAGCGATGTTCTCAGGGAGTCAATGCACCAGAAAAGGCTGTGGATGGAGGTAGGTGCTGAAATAATTTAAATTTTTATTTTTGTTTTATCTCCAAGAATCTGCTAATTGATTCCTGTTGTTCTGAAAGTAGTCTCAGACAAGGTCTTTGCCCTTCAGAAAATATTTCCAGATTGTCCTATCACTGACTATCAGCTGAATATTCTAGGGCATGAAAAGTTGTACCAACCTGCAGTTGGAGGTAACATTTCAAACAAATATGCCATCATGCTGCACACTTAGAGGATAGTACAGCCTCTGCAGACACGGAATTAGGTCCCTGTTTTAGGGTGCCACAATGGGCCAAGTTAAAGTGGTTGTAGTTCAGTGCGCTGTGTTCAGAAAAATTATTCCAACAGTGTCACTACCTAAGTAACTGGCTTACACAATTAAGAATGTTTCTGTTGTGATGCTTGTGTACTTTTGTAACTGTTAGGCTCAGAAACTGCCATAATCAAGCAAATTCTCCTTTTTCAGGCCTTTATCTTATTGGAGGACTTAGAATTCTAGAAATCCCAGAAATAGATGTACTCAGGAGGTTTCATGCCTGTGTATTGCAAGATATCAATCCATATGTAATCAGTTATCAATTCCCGCTTTTCCAAATGTATATGTATCAGATCAACACCAACAAACCTTAGGAAGGTCCTTTCTTTATAATGGAAGAAACTTAAAAGGATGGTCTTTTAGAAATGGAAACTGTACGTAGAAAAAATTTAAGGGTAAATAAGACTTTCCAGATGGGGACAATATAACTGTAATGTTCTTCACTGAGTGGACATGAATCTTTCCTCAGATAGTGGTGTCCTGCCCCTAGTTGTTTTTATTACTAAAAACTGCATAGAAAAGTTCCAGTTACTTTGTGAATGTTCTTACAATTTGCTTTCCACGACTTAAGTGAGTTTAAGATAACAAAACTTCCTGTGATAGCCACCTTTGCCTTCTCAAGACCTCTTCAGCCAGAAGTGAACTTTTTTTGATGGTCAGCCATTTGCAGCACCTGTTGCCTTGGACTCACCTTTTAATGAACGGTTTACCTGTTTCGGTTTTTTTCCCCAGAAATCTTGACTCTTGAGTATTCAGACTGTTGAGGCTTAAGTAGGAATTGTTCCCGTCTTCTGGCATGGTTGTTTTGTGGTTTGAGGAAGCCAATGCTAGCTAGCTAGCTGTAATTGGAGTATTTAATTGATATTATGTCATACCATTTTCTTACTGCCGAGTGGAATGGTTTGAACAATTAAGATAGCATTTTCATTCCTCAGATGTGAAAGATGAAAGTCCTTCAACACATACTTTACAGCTTGAATTAGATGAGTTCATCATATGTCAGAAGCCAGTGGAACTGCTTGGGGAAGAAAGTAAGCTATGTGAGATACCCATCACACTGGAGTCCACTGAGTTACCTACAGAAGACACAAAGCGCTTCCAAGTGCAGTATCTGCTTTTCAGGTATTACAGATGTATTTTCCCTTTTATGGGTTAATTTACTACAAAAAACCAAACTGAGTTGTGTGTTTTGTCTTTTTGAAAGAAAACTTCTGATATTTTGACTTCTGGGGTTTTTGTAAGGTTTGGTGTTTCTTTTGAATGAGGAAATTATGGGATACCAAAGAAAGCCCATTTTTCAGTATCTTGGAATATTTCACTTGGAAGGGATCTGCAACAATCATTTAGTGCAACTGCCTGATCACTTCTGGGGTGAGCCACTGTTAAAGCGTATAATGAAGGGCACGGTCCAAACGCCTCTTCAACAGTGACAGGTCTAGGGTATCAACCACCACTCTAGAACCTGTTTAGTGTTTCACCATTCTTGGTAAGAAAATGCTTCCGTATGTCAAGTCTGGACCTCCCCTGGCACAGGATCTTGTCCCAGGACCCCAGGGAAAAATGTTCAGCACCTGCCTCTCCAGGTCCCCTCCTCAGGAAGCTGATTTAGTCTTCCTCTTTCATCGAAATTTCTATCAAAAGCTGAGGAAGAATTGATGTCAGGGTCCAACAGTGAATTCAAAAGCAAAGGAGGGAAAAGGATGACACATAATAGGAAAAAAATGGTATTGGAGATGGCATGATGTCCCATATAGCTCAGTGGAATAAAAAGAGAGAAGAAAAAGAAGGTTAAATTGAGGTCAAAATCAATTGCAGGATTTCTTCAGTGATCTCAGACTTCGACATGCATCTTGCAGACAAGCAAAGAGAGAGGATTTTAATTGCAGGAATTCAGTATAGTTCTATCTAATTGTGCCAGGTGCTTCTTGGCTTCTACAATGGCATTGACAGTAGGAGTGTGCATTGTTGTTGAATGTTAAAACATGACCTATGCCTCTTATAGCCAATGCTGTTTGCTTGTCCAAAGTGTATGATCATAATTTCTCACTGCAATCCCATGTTGTTTTGGACTTTTTTCCTAGACGTTTTGCACCCGACCAGTCGCCTTTTGGGTTTTGTGAAGAGACAAAGTTGCACTCTCTTCAACTGCTTCCTGTGTACCAGACAGGTACATGGACATGCATAAATGCATTATGGACTGTGTCATAGGAGACTTGTGAAAGGAAGGAGCTTCTTCGTATATCCTGTTTCATACACTGTGTGATTTCTGTATGATTTGTTCTTAAATTGAGATCTTTCCTCCCTTTTCAATCATTTAAACTGAGCTTCTGTTAATGAAAAAGTCTTTTAATTTCTCCGAGTTCTACATAAACCTTGTACTAAAATACCAATTCATCACACCAAAAATGTGACTAAATCAGCTTTTATCAGTTCTTTACTGATAAATTTTGTGTTGCAAAACAGTCAGTCTTTACATTGCATTAATAAAATTCTCCGTAGTGTTACAAGGTACTAGACTGTCACTCAGCCACCCGAGGAAATCAGAGTAGTAAACCTTAATAATCACTAAGATACTGGTTACCTTTCTGAAGGGCTTTAATTAAAACTGGAAGGGATGAAAGCAGACTTTAGGGGTTCACTAGCTCAAGCCCCAAAAGACCCATGGAGGGATTTAATGCTGTATGTTAGCAGTCAGATTTCATAGAGTCATAGAATGTCCTGAGTTGGAAGAGACTCAAAAGGATCATCAAATCCAACTCCTGGCCCTGCGCAGGAGAACCCCAAGAATCCCACCAAGTGCCTGAGAACATTTTCCAAATGCTTCTTGAGCTCTGGCAGGCTTGGGCCATGACCACTGCCCTGGGGAGCCTGTTCCAGTGCCCGACCACCCTCTGGGGGAAGAACCTTTTCCTAATACCCAACCTAAACCTCCCCTGTCACAGCTTCATGCCATTCCCTCAGGAACTGTGTGTAGAATGCTCTTAGGTCTCTCCTCAGTCTCCTCGAGGCTGAACAAACCAAGTCCCCTCAGGCACTCCTCCTCTGGCCCCTCTTCCAGACTCTTCACCGTATTTGTAGCCCTCCCTTAGTCTCTTTGCTAATAGGTTTATATCCTTCCTGTATTGTGGTGCCCCAGACTGCCCTTAGGACTCAAGATAATGCTGCCTCAGTGCAGAGCAGAGCGGGACAGTCCCATCCCTGCACCCCTGGCAATGCTGTGCCTGATACATCCCAGGATATGGTTGGTCCTTGACTTTTGCTGACTGCTCGCTCAGTTTGAGATGGTTTACTGTCTGCTAAGCAGCAATGTCTCATTTAACTTGCAGCTGACTGAAAAGAATGAGCTACTTGCCGTTTTAAGTCCAGCTGTCTTATGCTCTCGTCTGATTTACAGGCTTTGACAAGAGGGTCTGTAGAAGATGAACACAGCTGTTATGTGCTAAAATGCCGTCCTAATAAATTCTGCCGTTTCCAGCCTTTCCTTTCCTTAAGTGATGGCCTATTTTTTTGTGAGCTGCAGTTCTGGATGAGCATTCATTCCAACTTAAAAGTAATTGTCTAAGATCAGACTTTCAATCCATGGATGCTTAGTTGTGGTGAATTTACCAGGACTCTCTATTGCTGTTACATCTGTAGAATTTCTTCACTAGGTGCTACATCCATATTTTTGTAAATATGCCTCCAAATGAGATAACATGTCATACCAATTTTTGACATGTGCACTGAGCTTCATGTAAAACTTCTTTTTACTGGATACTAAGAAAACTAGTCTGCAACTTGGGCAGGTTTGATTGTGTCTTTTAGGCATCAGGCTTGGCATGGAATTGCCAGGTTTTGATATATGAAGTACATAAAATGTCTTTCTCATTGTTACATCCAGGAAGTTCTGCAACAGCCTATGAGGAAACTGAGAACAAGAGAAAACTTCTGAGTCTCTTTTGCTTTTTCTCTTTACCTCATGTTGGATATCTCTACTCTATTGGGAAATTAGTAGAACTAATTTCTACTTACCAATATTCAGAGAAGTCAGAGCAGGCAGTCCTCACTCCACAGTTCCTGCATGTCATTACAAGGTACTCTGTTTATGATTTTACTGATAGTATTGCTATGTTTCTCTATGCTGCTGTCCTTTTTAAATTTTTTTTTCCCCTCTGATATGTCCTTCATAGCCTCCTGGAAATCTCTGGGCAGGTTCGTGTGTTTGTTCAGCATACCCTCCTGCTTAGGCTTTAAAGCCCATTTCTTCAAAAGAAAAAGAGCTGATTCACTGTAGTCTTGGCTACTTGATTTTTCCAAGTCTTAATTTCTTTCCTTCACTGTTGTGTTTTCTTCTTTCCCCTCTAGTCAGAACCTGCAGTGCTTCACAGTGCGATGCAGTGCAGCAGCAGCTCGTGATGAGGATCCATATATTGACACGATGGTGAAGGTACACCTCTCATTATCTCACTAAAAGAATGGGGGTAGTGGTATGGCACTTAGTTGACTTACGTTTTCTTTTGAAATCCTGTTAGTTTCTAGTGGCTGAACCAATAAAATAACATCCAAAATAAATATTTTACTTCAGGCTATGGCATGTTGTATTTTGGTGGTCTAAAGATGTCTCAATGAAACAATCTATTATTGCCATGTAAAATTCTAGACCATTAGTAGAATGTTTTCAAAAACATGAAAAGCTATGAAATCACTCCTTTTTTAAATGAAATTCCATGCTTTTCTGTATAAAACTGAACAAAGGGTGCAGAGTTTTCTTTTGTTATGTGATGTTCCTCTCTCTTAGGTGTCCTTGAAACCAGTTTTTGTAAGAGGCATGTAGGCAATTGAACAGGTCTGCTACCAAATATTTAGGGCATGTCTTTTAGGAGGAGGGGTTTTGATCCTTGGAGGTCTAAACTTTTCTCCTTCCTTAAATTGCTTTTCAGTAAGTCTATTGAATGTAAAGATCGTGATACACATTAATAAAAGTAGTAGGAAAGATAGACAGAGGTGTATTTTAAGATAGCATTTAAGGATTTCTTCTGAGCGTGTAGACGGAAGACATAAAGCAACCATAGGACAGTAGAAGTTTTATAAAATTTTCAAGAGCCAAACGTGTATTCTCTGCTCTGTATTCTCTGGTATTCTCTCTAATACCAGCATGTGACACAGTCTTTCCTGTCCATTCTCCAGTCTCAGCTTTCTGCCTTTTCACTATGGGTTACATTGAAATTCATCACAATTCCTCCAGTCAGGCAGCAGGCTGTCTCCTGTCTCTGTGGGAGTTTTGGAGAGGTGTGAAGCCTGCAGTCCTACACAGATTTCCATGCTGCAGCTTGCCATCCACAGTCCGCCCACCCACTCTGGCATGGATCCCTCCATGGGCTACAGTCTCTCAGGGGCATCCCTACGCTGGTGCGAGTGCGTTGTGGGCCGGTTCCCTCGTGGGTGTCCCTGCCCCAGGGTGGAGTTTGAAGTGTGATCGTAATGCTGGTTATTTTTATTATTCGCTATTACTATTTTTCCTGCTGTTTTTTTACACCAGTTTTAGAGCTGCCTCGTTCTGGGTCTCACTAGTTTTCCGTGTTAGGCATCTACCTCAGCTTCTATTATTTTGAGAAACCTAGCTGAAACTGTGCAGTTGCTTTGAAGAGAGAAATATATTTTTTTTCACTCATTATTAAGTGATTCTTGTGAGGCATTTATTGCTTAAATGAAGCACTCAAAGTTAGCAAAGCCAATGAATGTTTTTAATGTCAGATCATTGTACAAAGGTTACTTTTTTTTTATGATTTATTTAAAAACGCAACGTACATACCAAGTGAAATTACAAAACAGTCACTTTCCTTTATAGGCTTGTCCACCTGTCACACTGGATGTCTGTACATTAAGAATGCAGCTTTTTATAGGACCAAGAGCTATCTGTCATTTCAAAAACCATATAATTCTTTTGACTAAGGCAGACACAGAAGATATTACTGAAAGAAGAAAGCCTACAAGAAGGATGCTGTAAGGATTTGTCTTTTAGGGAGGTGGTACTTACAGCTCTGTGTACATTGCTGAACTTGTGGATATTGCAGTTGAAGAGTGGTTCCTCTGTTGAAAAACTCTTTAGAAATAATTGTCTTCTTAGTGATTGAGAAGAGCAATCAAGTTTTTTTTTTTTTCAATTCTATTGTATTTACTGGCGTAGAAGAAATGAGCATAAAGTCGCAAACGCTTGAAATCAACAAAATTTCAAGAATTTATCCTGAGAATTAAAAAAATATTTATATTGAGAAGAAATGTAGAGTACCAAAAGTATGTAGTGCCAAAGCTACAGGTTACAAAATATGTTGCAGCACAACATTAAAATGTCTTACCTTTGGCTAAGGTTTCTTTCCAAGAAAGTTGCGAACATCACTATAGTTGTCCATGACAAAAGTTGGATCAGACTTTGCCCCGAGTTACTGCTGTAGCATGTATGTAGCCAGAGGCATATGCGACTTTTTACAGGTTTCCATGGAAACTGCTATTCCCCTTCCATTTTTGAAGGCTTTCATAAAACAGCTGAGCAGCTATTCTAAACAGCTATTCAGAAACCACATTTATTAAAGTCAGTTTAAGTTAATTAACAAGAGTGAAACAGCTTTAGTTGATTGAGGAATTATTTGAACCAGTATTTATTAAAGTCTAGAGCAGACGTTCAGAAGAAGATAAAGAGAAGCCTGTCAGAGAAAATGACTATTCAAAGTACTGTAGTTTTCTTGGATAAAGGATGTTTTCTGCCAGTTGTGGCGTTTCAAATGTTCTGATTGGCATTTGAAGGAGATACACTTTTTGCCTTCTGTAAAGAATGTAAGTTGGACAAATACTAAGCTGCTTAGCAGCATGATTTGAAAATAAAGATGTAAATATCCTAGTACAGTTAAAATAAAACCAAAAACCAGAACATAAAGAGTCTATTTTCCTACAGTGTTTTTAACCTCAGGGCTTTGTAGACCGAGCCAGCGTTTTGGAATAAAAGCATTCTGTTACCTCTTTATAGCATATTTACCATTTGGCAAATACTTTGATAGAGCTGCAGGGGCAAACATGCACTAAGTCCTTACAGGACGTAATTAAACAGCTAATTTAAGTTACTTAACTGTTCAAGGTCTGGTTGGATAAGACCCTGGGCAGTCTGACCTGTTCAGTGGGTAGCATCCCATGCCTATGACAAGGGGGTTAGAAGTAGATGATCTTTAAGGTCCAAGCCAAGCCATTTGATGATTCTATAATTTCTGATACTCCCTGGTATTTAACACAGAAGATGATGTAGTAGACAGTTCTGATGATGTCTCTGATGTATGAACATGCCTATCCCTGCTCTGTTGTTAGCTAGTATGACTTAGATTCACAGCTTAACTCTCCAGCACTTACTAGTCTGCAAACATACCTATTTATGCATTTGAATCATGAAATGAGTGGGGTTTTTTGGTTGCATAATGTTTATTTCAACACTGACAACTCAACTCTTTTCCTTTCCTCTAGTTCCAGAAAGGCTGACAGCATCAAATCCAGAACAAATTCCGAGTCAGAGCCTGGTTGGAATTTATATATTATAAACACTGTTTCAACAATTCAGCTTTACAGAGAAATGGTATTGCCTGACTCCTGCTTTTGTTTGCTAACTAAAACTAAGTGCTGTTAATTAGTCTCTGATGCACGTCATTGCTGAATATAGTGTAATGTATTTCTTATGAATAGCCCATAATCCTGTTTCAAATGGCTGCCATCCTCATTATAATTGTTTCTGTATGTTCTTAATTTTTGCCAGCAGCCTAAGTATATCCTGTGTCTGTTCTAGGTAGATTATAGTAGAACTTATGAAAATGTTAAAACTGAGAGCTGCATCCATCTTCTAAGTGAGGCTCACTTACTGGTCAGGGCAGCTATAATGGACCCTCATTTCCTTAAATCAGATGAGAAGGAAGATCTTCTAAGAGCGTTCAGAGAAAGTTGTGCATTCTTAGGAGACTGCTACAGCAGGTATGTTTTAGATGTCAAAGTGTATAGGTGAGCTGTGTTTTCAGTAGTGTAACCTTAAAATGAAAATGCATAATTCTTTGCTATTTTACATTAGTATTGCATATGTAACACAAATTTTTCTGTTTTACAAAACCAGCTTAATCTAGTCCTCTCTTCAGTGTCTGGTTGTCTTTATTGTCATTAAACAGAATTCAACACTGTGTTGAATATGAGCAATATATGCAGATAACTGATGTGCCTGCGACTTTGTTTGATGTAGTCTTAGTTCTTATAAAGACTGATGGCAAAAACGTTGCCCTTAGTTGTTTTGTTATTTTTTTTCTTCCTCTCTGTTTCCTTCAGGTTTGACACAAAGGATTACCACCTTGCTTTGCCATATTACAGAATGTCAGGTTTATCCATGACTGAAGTTTTAAAGAGACTAGTTTCAGAAGGTGATGAAATACAGACATACGAGAGAGGATTTATATTTTACTTAACTCATTCTCTTAATGAAGACTCAAATGAAGAATTAAGTAAGGTAGAAATAAGTTGGTTTATTTGTAATCTGCTGATATAGTCTGATTTTAAGAACTGTGTATCAAATATTAATCAATTTCCCTTTGAAAATGCTGAGCTGATTTTTTAGTTTCACAGTTATTCTTTTTCACATTATTTTTATTTTCCCATTTTTGTTGAATAGCAAGCAGCACCTGGGATGTTTTGGGCTGCTTTCAAGCAACGTCTTACGGGTTTGGCTATCATGATGCATGTTGCTAGTGATCTGGTTCCCACTTGCACAGAGACACTTCTGCTTTAGGAAAGCCCTGCCTCAAATTTCAGTCATCTCTCATTTCTGTAGCAAAACAAACTGTTTCTTTGGACATTGCTAAATTGTACAGATTGCTAAAAACAATTCATTTTGGTGGTGAATGTTCTCCTAGCATGCCAGAAAATGGGTTGAATCACTTCCAATTATAAATCCTTCACTTATACCAGTAGGGAGGAGAGAGGCAGGAAATGTGATTTGATAGCTAAGCTGAACTTGTCTGTTTTAAAATAAAACCCTAACAAACCAACCACAAAAACCAAAACTACAACAGAATAGCACTACTTTCATATGCCACAGAAGACTGTATATCTGAAAAGGTCTAAACTGTCAAATGGCTTTTATTTCAATAGGAATCAGGAAATAAAGTTCTCCAGATATTCTACCTCGCGGACCCTGTGCAGCTGCCTCATATCCTTTGCAGTCCCTGCATGAGAAACATATGTCCTTTGACAGCTGTGACGTATCTTCAGAAAGTAGAAAAGATGATGCCATCAGTGGTCCTGACACTTACTAAGGCTTTCTTGGCTCTGAAAATGGGAGACCTGACAATGTATGAACATGAAATGGACTCCTATAAGGAGGTAAATTAGCCTGAGAGCATGAGCTATTCATGCTTTGCAAAGTCCAAATCAATAGTTTGATTTGTAGTTGCATTTTACAGTAAAAGAAACTTTTGATCACTCTGCTTCCTCCTGATACACTGTGTAGACTCCACTGAATGTCTGCAGTAACAGTAGAATGGAGGGCTGGCATACACTGAGACTGTACAGTTTACCGTTCAGGTAGGGTAGTCTTGTCTTGGTGAAGACTTAGCAAATAAGCAAGTTTTGAAGCTCTTAATTCTTGATCAATTAAATGTTGTTTACTGGGATGTAACCAACTTAGCCAGTGCTCTTCAGCTGCGTGGGAGGATTGTATAGTAGCATTTCTACACCTCTGCACCTGTAATTAATTTGTGATATGCCCATGAAAACACCATCTGTATGCGAACAGCTGTTATAATATTGCTCTTGAGCAGAATATTTGTCCATTGTGCTCACAAACAGAAGTTTTTGTATACAATTTCACATCTTACGTGGAATCAAAGCACTTAACTCTTAATAAGACCAGATCAGAACCTACTTCAGTGCTATCAAAGTAAGAATTCCTCATCACTGGGGGCAAAAATGTTAGTGGAGCTGTCTCTGCCATAGATGTTCACTTGTGAGACCAGTCTGTAAATTACTTCTTGTTAAGTTTGATCAAGACTGTGGAATATTCAAAGGTGATAGAGTTTGAAACAGAGACTTTTTCTTATAGTGGGATATTGGAAGTCTAAACACTTTTGAAATAAATGGATAGCTGTTTCAAAGTTAGATATCATGCTTTGGTGGAAGAAGTCCTGCAGAGTTTTTAAAGTTAGCTGGTTTTGAATTGCAAGGTGGGAACTGTGGGGAGTTGTTTCAAGAATTATATTCAGCACCAGCTGCTTTTGCAGCACGGTCAAATGAAATTGCCATGTTGTGAGCAAGCACACACTGTATGGATGTTATTTTGAGAATAAGGTGGTTTAGGCTTGAGTATTTTTGGTTGGATTTTCTTTCTTTCTAAACTGATCTATTAAATATATTCTGTTGCACTTCACCTTTAAAAAAGCATTTTATTTCAAAGTCGGAAAAAAAACCCCCACTTTCAGAAAGCTAATCTGAATTTCCCTTCTAGGTCTGCCTTATATTTTTTGTGTAATTCATTTAATTTACTTAGGCATCATTTTTCCACTGTCTTTAAAATGGGAATAATGTGGTGTTACATTCGTCTTCCAGAGCACTCACATACCCTGAATAGCTTCCTGTTGCACAAAGTGCAGCACATTTTGATCATTGTTTCAGGGGTATTTTCAAAATAAAAAGCATACTTTAGCAAAGTAGTCTATTGAGATTTAGCAAAGTATCCTCTTGAAAAGTCAGCCAGTGATTTTGCAGACCACCCTATATATCAAATGTCTTGGATTTCTTTTTGAAATCCATCTTTCTTATGTGCACACTAACTCCATCTTTCAACAGCATGTTACTTTCAGTTTTCAGGCACAGTGTCTGTTTTTTAGGGCTCCTGTTTTTTACTGCTCCAGAATGTGATTTGGATCTTGGTCTCTGGAGAGCTACTCTATGAATTGCAGAAAGGATTTACTTTCTTCCCTGACTACTTTGATCTAGATTTCACTGCCTGAGGAAAGACTGAGTTTACTGAGTAGAATCATATATATATATATATAATTCTTTACCTGTTTTATACCTAATTATGCTTGTAGACAGCACTGGCTTGTGGCTTCATTGGGCAACCACGACTCCTGCAGCAGCGTAAGGAAGGAATTGTTATGCCAACTGAGTTTGCTGTTCACCTGAAGGAGATGCAGCCTGGTTTACTGGTGGCTGCCACTGTGGCTTTACATGAAAACAGTAAAATTGAACTAGAAGAAGCAGATACCTTTTTCAAGGTTGGCCTGTGATCATGTTTTTGCTTCTATTTTTTTCATAGTGACATTGTTGTGGGTAAGAAAAGCAGCCTCAGCTGCTCCTTCACTCACATTTCAGCATTTCTTCAGAAAGAGCGAGATGAGGGTTGGGGATATTCTGGTCATGACAGATGGTTACAGAGTCAGAAACTGGACCTTCTGGAATGAAAGACTGGCTAAGTAAAGCAAAAAAAAAAAAAAAATTTCATTAAGTTCTTTGTTTTTACCCTGTCATTTGAATGGAAAATACTCTGATCTCAGAGCTCTTTCAGTGGCTTCCTAGTGATAGAGCTTCCTAAGGCCACTGAAATTTAACAGAATTTAGATAAACTAATTTCATAAGCTCCTTTTAAAGAAATCTTTAGGATTAAAACATACTTCTAAAGAATCAGGCTTAAATGTGAAGGTATATAATGTTCTGATGATCTGTATAAATTGGTGAAAGAAAAGTGTATGTCTGCAGTTTATAAGAAGAAATACTTACAGTTTCTCTAATGTCCCTGAAGTTTTCTTTCTTTCAACTGGGAGTAGACAAACCTTTTTTTCTTTTATCTATAATGAATAGCAACACTTGGGTTCAAACATATGTTCTTCAGTGTACCTGTGTTCCAGTCCTACTGTATCTGTTACTGTGAAAGAGCTGTATCAAAAAGAGCAAGTCATGTAGTTCCAACTAGAACAAGTGGTGTTGTTTAAAACCATTTGGAAACCAAGTAAAAATCCTTTTTTGCTGGCACAGCAGATCTTGAAACGTCTTCCTTGTGGGTCCTACCATGACACCCAGCTGAGCTACACAGCGTATCTTATCATGGACTATAGAGTCTTCTTTTGAAGACACCTACTTGTGTATTGGTGCATATAAAAATCCTCCTCATTAGCAGTCTGTAAATACTTGCTGACGTTTGTACTGACATTTCTGGCAGTGGAGTAAATCTTGAAGAAGAAATCAAATCTGCTGGTCAGAATTGATTACCTTAAAATCATTTAATGAACTTTTTACTTTGCCTAGCAGTGTATTACATAGAATCACAGGATAAAAAAGGAATCAAAATTCTGCTTCTAGTAAAAGTGAAAAACTGTTCCTCCTGTCTTTTCTAACTTTTGCTACTAATAATCACCATAGTCTAACTTGCTGTCTTCTGTCATTTTTATTCTTAGATATTGTGTAGTAGCAGTGCAAACAGTATTCCCCAGCTCCTGGTGGATTTCTGGGAAGCTCTTCTTGTAGTGTCCTCTCAGGAAGAAATACTTCAGGAGCTCCTATTGAGGGTTACTTCTCAGTATGTTTGGAGAATATCAAAGAAGCAACTTCCTGAGACTAAGCCATTGAAAACAACAGAGGATCTAGTAAGTTGTAAACCACACAGAGAAGTTTTAGGACTGCAGCGTTCCTCCAAAATCTATTCAAGTACCATCCTTAGTATTTTAATTCTAGATGGTTTATCTCTTAAAAGAAGCAAGAGTGAAATCAAATAAGGTGGTGTGCAGTTACAAATTAGTATTGCTGGCTCTGGGCAGTCCTGCTCCTTGGGGAGATTTGCAAATATACTTCCAACAGGAATCTCAGGTCTGGATAGAAATGAGGGTTTAAGCGAAACAATGAGAATTTGTCAGGTGGATTATTTACAATTTTAGAAAGGTAACTAAACGAGAAAATGGTGTGAATGATGAATTCTAAAGAATTTTGAACAGGAAAGCTGAAATACAGAACTAAATAGAAGTTTCCAGTTTATTTGTTATTAAATTACATGAACCAAGAAAGAACGGGTAGGGGGTCTTCTAAATTATGCTATTTGAGATCAAAATTTTCTTTACTTACAGTGAGTTTCACATGGAACTGTCACTAACAGAAATGTTTCTTTTATTGTAACTTGAATCTGTCTTGTATAGATAAACTCCTGTAGTCATTTTGGGTTGATTTTCCCATGGGTAACTTTCATAATGTCAGTGGGATGTTCATCTGACAAAGATTACCGTGAAGACATCTCAAGACTACAGGTATGAAACAGGTATTACATGTTACTCTTACATCTGAGATACATTCTGCAAATGTTCATGTATGTATGAACAATTTTCTCCAGCAGACTTTCCTCCTTCTTCTCCCCTAAGTTATCCAAGTCGAAATAAATGGTCTGCTGCAATGATGGAAGAAAAAAAATACTGAAGAGTTCTGTTGGTAACCATATTTACATTTGCATCCACTCTAAACTTGCTTTCTCAGTTTTCAGCAATATTTATTAATAAAAAAAGTGTTATTTCAGAATTATTTCAACAAGTAAGGGGTTCTGTTCTAAGGTTATGGTTAGCATTTTTTGCAACGTTTGTCTTAAATCCAAACCATACTTTTTCTTCTTGTCTTCAGTCTCTTTTATGTAGTCAGTCAATCAATATAGCTTCAGCTCTGCCTGTTTTGGAGTCCCTGACAGAGACTGACAATGTTGGCCTCACCATCCGTGTTCTCTGCAATACCCATCTGGGCAAGTATGAGGAAGCCATTGACCAGCTTCTCAAAAGGTGTCCTGATGCAGCTGTGTTCTACGCTCAGCATGAGCTGAAAGGTGACAATCAGGTGAGCTACTTTCAATACAGTTATTCACTATCATTTCAACTGAAATGCTGTATGTACAGATGGACTCTGGATGGATCACATAGCCTAGTTTTCAGACAAAGTAAATTGCTTAGCTTGTGTTGAACCTCTTCCTTGGCATTTAAATTCCTTAGCTCAGTCCCCAGTAATTGTAATGGAATATTTTTTCCTTCAGTTTCTTTTGTCACTTACTTTATTCATTATAGTAAACTTAAAGCATAGTATTTTCAGATGGCAGAGTGCCTCAGAAAAGAGAGCAATATGTTCTTTTTCCACGGTAAATGAAAAGCTGCCTAATTTCTCACTATTTGACTATGCTCTAAATTGTTTGTCAGTGTTTATAATGTGAAATCTTAGTGATAAGGTAACTGATAAGAGAACATGGTCCTTGGAATAAAATTGCACTTAAATATGTTCCTCCTGTGTTCTAGAGACATCTTCTCACCTTCTAGCACCAGAATGGTACCGGTACACTAGTGGAAACTTTATGTCCTTGTGTCCCACTTTCCCATTAGGCCTCTCTACAGTTTTAGTGTTGGAACTGATTTTATTCTAGTGTTCCAGAAATACAGGAGTTTATTTCTATTGCCGAGCACAGCTACTCAATTAATTGTATGCAACTCTACTGACCAGAGTCAGCAAAGGTGATCTCTACCAGACAGATGTACTAGAACTCTATTCAGAAACAGATTTGAGCTTTTTATTCAGATCTGAAAATAGTTTCTGTGATTGTTTCCACGTTAGAGTAGAGTGTGAGGTTGCAGTACTGAATCTGAACATAAGTGAATGAAAATAGTTACACAAGTTTTAAAGAAGGAGGAAAGAAATCCCTTTCATTCTCTGCATTCTTAGCAACAAAACTGTGCACAAAGCGTAATTTACTACTACAGCTGTTGGAATGAGACAGATCAGGTCAGGAGACAGAGCAATGCTATTCACCACTTTCCATGGAGCTGTTTTGAGAGAAAATAAAAAATTTTCTGTCTGCATTGGTATTGCTAATTACGTGACTTCTTTTGTTTTCCAAACTTTTTTCTGTAGAGGTATGAGGGACACTGTGTAAAGATTTCTGAGCAGAAAAAAGTTGCAGTGAAGACTGAAAAACACAACATACGCAAAATCACTGCATTTCAAAGCATTATATAAACTAATTATTGAGTTCATAACAACTGACCTGTATTTGTACACATCTGAGCTTAGTTCAGGGTATTTTTAGCAGGTCTTTCATACTCTTTAATTGCAGCCCTTGTTGATTTACACTTTTGCTGTGGGGTTTTGTGCATTAGGCTCTGTGGTGGAATAAGCTGCTTCCTGAACTTTGCAAGAGAACTAGACTTACTGGAAATGACTGCCCTGTTCTTATTTCATCACTCAAAGGTAAATCAGTTGGTTGTAACTCAACTCCAGAAGGCTTTGTACATCAGCTAACATTCTTAATAACTGTTCAGACTAAGGACTACTGATACGATTTTGGAAAAAAAGGGGGTCTTTTTCTTCAGTTAAAGCTAATACAGTTTAGCACCCTTTCTGGTCATTAGCACAGAATTCTGCAGTGTAGGCAGTGTAGCCTCATAAAAATCATGGCATTCATTTTGTACTGAAAACAGGTAAGTTGTTTTAATCATACTCTTTCTGTATAGGTCAGGAATAGACAATCATTAAAAAACCTACTAAACAGAACTAATTGTGATTGGTTTTTTTCTAGGCTAAATGACTATATGGTTCTTTGGTAACAGGCTGCTATTGATAACACAGGGGAGGCTTAAGTGTGTATTGATGGTTGGGTCATAGACTGAAAAAACCACAGTGTGTTAATACTAGAAGTAGAGAAATCCACCCTAGTAGTTCTGTAGTCCTATTGTTACGTGTTTGTAAGAAGTTAATAATATTATGTATAGCTGAGGGTCCAGTGTGATTGTTTTGACAAATTAAGAATATTAAATAAAGCACATATATTGTTAAAAGTGTGCCATTGGAATGCCTGAGAAAAACAGCATTGTGGGGTTGGATTGTGCAGCACAGGTTGCCATGCTCTATCATAAAGCTCTAGTTTCTGGTGCCAGCAGTTTTTCTTTGGAATTATTTTCATGCAGTAACTGTGCTGTAACTGCTTAAGAATGTAACATTACACAACTTGGTCTGAGAAGCTTCTTGCAAAGCATCCAGTTTTACAGTTGATAGTTGATAGTGTTGAGTTAGGGTACTAGTAAAATTTCTCGGGCCTGCTCTGCATTTCATACAATGCATGTGAAGTACTAGATCAGACTTCATTAGTGTTAGTGCCATGTGTAGACCCGATGAGTCAAGATAGAGGTATGGTTTTAATCTTAAATCATAATTTCAGTTTACTTTTTAGATTTTCCATAGTTGTGTTTGCACCCAAATGGTTATGTCTCAAATTTCATTCCAGTTGCAATATTTAAATAATTTGATGACTTTAATTAGTAATTACATTGTTAATGCTTTGGGTTTTTTTCTTTGTTCTAAACTCAAAATACCTAAACAATATTTTCTCCCCTGCTCTGAGCAGAAACTTTATCAGTTGTTGCAATGGAACTGGAGCTAAGGGATTTCCTCAGTCTTCTGCCAGAGGATGGAACTGCAGCATTTTTTCTGCCACATCTTCTTCACTGCAGCCAGAGGAAGCTGCTGACCTAAAACAATGAAAGTTTGCCATCCACTCAGCTACAAAGAATGTGCTGTAATGAAAAAGTAAATGAAACAAACAATAAAACTCCTTATAAGGTACCATGGAACTCCTTTCACATATGTCGTATGTCAACTACTGAAGGACAGCTGTTTCCTGAGGCAAAGTATCTGTTTTGAAGCTAATTCTGGTGCCAAAGCAGCTAGGAAATACAGACTCTACAGTACAACTGAACATAGAGTGTTCACTGAAAGTAAAGTAGAAAGTCAGTCTTAAATCTATGTTTGTTGGATCACTGACCTAGGGAGGAATTCAGGCCCAGGCATGTGTCTAACTGTACAAGTAAAAGTGAGTACTTTACTCTTCCAAGTGGAATTGGGTCCAACTGACTTCATTTTGCAACACAGACATTTCCTTGAATTCTAGCTGGCAAAATCAGGCCACTGCTCTGTCATCTTAGTTACATACCCAGGCAAGTGTTACACTGAAAATGTTTTAATTTAGCAGTTCTCAAGAAAAGGCTATTAATCAAAGAGAAACAGAAGTGGAAGATACGGACTACTGTTGGCTTTCTGGTCTTTGTTTTCTTTCTTCTCCTATTATGCTCAGTCAGTAGACAGTATTTGAAGTATCACTAGACCATAAATCCAGCTGAAAACTTTTGGTAAGCATCTCAGGTGCTTGTGCACGTGTGTACTAATATTTTTCTGTCTTGTGAGCAGAAAGTATGTTCCTGCTCCTTCAGAGCTGGAATTCAGTCATAATAAACTGTCATAATGTTTATAACTTTCTTATGAATGTAGTTTGGGACAATTACCAAAAATACAGTGACTCTGATGATCCCATAATCATCTAAACCATCTATAGGCCTAATTAACTGACACTGGCTCTATCAAATGTTTTCACTGGAGCTGCAATGTTATTTAAACCTGTAGAAGTGAGTCAGAAGAGGTCATCTATATTTCAGCTAAAATACATTAACAAAAAAAAAAGGAAGATAAATCAAAAGTAGTTTTAACTTACATAGCATTCCTGCTACAGGTAAAATCAATAATCTGGTTTACTGGTAGGTATTATGCTGGTTTCAGTATAATCTTTAAAAAAGACCAAAGCGATTTAGGCTTGTTACAGAGAAGCAATTTCATTCTTACAGGTATAAAGCCCAGATATCTTGCTTTCCCTGCCTGTCCCATACGTCTTTCCCTCTCATTTGACGCAGATCTAACATGAGGAGTTGGGTTATTGAAACACAATTGGATGGCATGACCATGTCTGCTCTTACTGTTTTCATTTTTGGCCAGCATCAGCCATCCAATACTGCTGCTTCCATCTGTCAGGAAACACTTCCTATTTCCTTTGCCAAGGGCTGCAACAGCGAAATGATTCCACTGCAGACTTAAGAGTCATCAGGACAAAGCTCTTTAGTACCGTAGTCACCAAATTTTGGCCTTCACTATCTGTGTTTAATCAGGCTTATTTCAGCCTAATTTTGCCTTGGAATTATTTTCATAACAGAAAACCAAATCTTTTTAATGCACACTCTTGAAAGATACTACTGAATAAAATTACAAAGTAATTCAACAGAAATAATAGAACTGTTTTGTTAACTGCTCAGTTATACAATACTATATATAATTTCAGTGTGAACGTATGGATAAAGTGATAACCAAATTTCTGTTTTCTAAGCAGTTACTACAAGCATACCTATCTAGTAAAATGTGACAGTAGGATGACAGATACCCCAAATTTTGCTGTTATTCAGGGTTATTTGCGAATTTAAAGTACATTCCATTAGCTCTTCCATGTTCCTCAGCTGCTAAATAACATGCATTAGCCATGGCCTAGAATATGTTTCGCTTGAAAGATACTATTTTCATTTATAGAAAAATATATTTATAAGCTGTTACATCCATTCATCTGTCTTAGTCTGTGGTTCTTTTCTTAGCCATGGCCACTATGTGAAATCTTCCAAAATGTGTAGAGATGAGTGGTCCAGAAGAGAGTATTCTCCAAGAAATGCTTCACTGAAGGTAGACTTTGGAGGATCACTGTGTTAAAATGCTTTCATCATTCTTGAGCGCCTGGCATGCCCTTACACTTGAACTGATTGAATAATCTTGGGAACAGAGAGTGTTTGTCTAGAAGGGGAAAAACAGCTTTTTGTTAACTTTTCATCAAAAGAATAGTCTGTGCATGGGGCCAACAGAGTCCAGAACGAGTACAGAGGATCCAAGTACCTTCTGGCCATTGTGAGTTAGATTCAAAAACAACTTTTAAGATGCACTGAAGGGTACATTTTAATGCACTCTAGATGGCTAATAATAAAAAATCTGATGTACTGCTGATACAAGTTGGAAGCCTGTTTTTACATGTCTTTCTTGTACTCTTAAATTAGCCCTGTTACTGTCTGTGGAGGTTTGGCATAACGTACTCTGTAAATCCGTAGTGTTTATAAAATAGAATTAGGTTGTGTTTCACATTCCAGTGTTTTATCAAATAGAATTAGATTTTCTGTTTAACATTTCATTCTGTATTTTTAGTATAGCTATAAATGTAAATCATATAGGTGTGTGTGTATATATATATATATACACGTACATCACATATTTTGAGTTATTTCTACTGTTCTCTTGCTGTCAATTAACTACAAGAAATACCTTATGCTTTGTCTTTTGAGTGCTGGAAAGTGTTGTTTTTAAAATTGTATTAACCTTTTAGAAACAAGAACTTTCAAAATTCTTCGAAATTCAAGATTTTTCACTGGTAAAATTGCTAGAGCAAGGTAATAGTGTCTAAAGCTACAACATGCCCTTGAGAAAGTAAACACTACTTTAGTTTTTCACTACTTCAGCTGTATAGGGATGATGAATTCAGCTGTATTTACCAACTGTGCTTGTTTTGAGCAAAGATTGAGATGAAGTCTGACACTCCTGGCACTTCTTGGGTACAGAAATACTCTGTCTCATGAAGAATTCTTTTTTAATTAAAAAAACTGTCACTTAGATTTCATGAATGGTAAGTCAAAGTAATAGTCAGTTATCATCCAGTTGTTTAGCTGCTTCACTTTCCTGAGCAGCACTGAGGGAAATATAACCAAGTGGTTTGCAACATCCTGGTTTCTAGACATGGAATATTGCTGGGTGCCTGAACTGGTTCTAAGTATGCTGGCCTGTCTGTGAGCCCCACTTTGCATCTTTAAACATAATGAACTTTACTAAGCTAGATGGCTCTTACCTTCCTTTGGGAGCACAGTGTAGGTCGTTTCCATGCCTGCGTGGATATGGTCAGTAACATGACAATGTAATAGCCAGGTTCCAGGGTTCTGTGGGATCATTTCCACAGTTTGAAATGTCCCAGGGAACAGATCAAAGACATCTGCCCGATAAACCCCTGTTTGCTTCAAGACAAAAAGAAGCAACAGTCAAACTGTGTTAATCATGGTTTCTGTGTGTCATTTCTTCCGAAGCATCACTTTGTACATCCATTTCATGCTCCAAAATATAATAAACTAGCAACTCGGTGGAGATGAAGAAAAACTATAGCGTTTGTCTTACCACAGCCATGAAAAATTCACAACTATCTTGTTGAAGCAACTTCTGAGGTTACCAGTGAGCAAATGCTACTGGCAGATATTCTCTGGGTCTTGTATGTTGATCAAGTACACGTTTGAGGCATAAAAATCTTAACAGTCAAAGTACAAGCCCTGCTTAATATTGTAACGTGACTTTTCACCATAGATAACAGTCCTTGGTATTTGACTTACCTCTCATTCGTAACACAGCAAGAAATAAGTGAAAAAGACCTGATACCTTATAGTCAAAGCTGTGGCCGTGGAAGTGTGCTGTGTGAATGTCTATCTCATTGCCCATTCCCATCAGATACCAGCTGACATTATCTCCAACATGCATAGTCAGGCCATGCAAATTTCCAAACACCTTTCCATTAATGGCTAAAAAGAAGGATAGTAAGAGAAAAATAAGATTTTGTGTATTGTATATTGTTGATCTCTAATATAATACAGATTGAAAGTTTTGAAAGCCAATGCCAGACAAAAGTAATGGCTTTAGACAGCACATTATGAATGGTTGTGTTTATATTCCATGTTAAACTAGAAAGAAAGGCATGATAAGGAAAATTTCTTTTCTGTACACCATTGCTAATATTGCAGTTTTTAAAGAGCTGTGGGAATTGCAGATCTTTAAAAAAAGATCTGCAATTCCCACAGCTCTTTGTAAAAGAGTAAGCTTTACAAAGACTTGCTTTCAGGATGCACGTAGCCTTTCCAATATACCCAGACCAGTTGTTTACTGATGTCAAATCAGAACGTCAAATTTCATTTTTATTCTTTTTCTACTCAAAACTTCAACATGGGAATATACTAGGGGATTTTGTTGTTGTTTTGTTGCTGTTAGGTGTTTTTTTAACATGTTAAACCAGTCATTCACTGGCGTTAGCAGTGTTTTCAAACAGTTTGAGTAAAATTTTTCAGGCCTTCTGTCCTAGAACTAGAAATTCAGGGGGCTGAGAAAGTTGAATTTATATGCAGTACTTTCAAATATATAATTTTATGGAATTCCCGGTGCTATATTAACTAAATTGGGAAACATACCATGCATTTTATTACTTTCAAGGAATTCCTCATCCTCTTTGTCAACAAGGTGTGGGTTGGTAGAGTAGGTTTTAATGTTTTCATTCAAGTACCATGACTCATTTTCATCAAAAACCATAAAGAGAAGAGCAAATTGAACTTTCTTTTTAGTATGAAATGATGGCAGGTAATGTCTGTGACACACAACGAGTGTGCCTATTAATCCGCTGTAAGTGTCCTGAAATGACAGATGAAAACCCACATATTTGCAAGATGTAACTAAGCAGAAGTACTTTTATGACATACATGAGTCCTCTTACTGTCTTCACAGCTGTCAGTATCTGGGAATAAGGGAAGCCAGTGTCAAACAAAGTTATTTCTCCACTGTTATATGCTATCCAGGGATCAAGTTCAATGAAGACTGCCTCATTCTCATCCCTTGCTAGAAATAAAGTTATTTCATATTAATTTATTGCTCTTTTTTCAAACTATTTTTATAATTTTGAGCTTGATTTCCATTCAAAATATACTTCTTGACACATTATTTGTATTTGTTGAGACAAAGGCAGGAATACCTTCATTTCCATTAAAAATATGTTAAGCTAATTCGTGCTTGGTAAAAAACGGCAGAGTTGTGTTTCACAGTTGTATGTTAGTTTTCCCACAAAGGACTGATTAGAGATTGAGCAAGCTATAAAGTGTTAGCTCTAAGAAGGGAATCTGAGATGATCTATACCAACAGCAGAACAACCAGGAAGCAAAACCATGAATGCCTATGACATTCAATTTCTGACCTGACTTTCTTGCAGTTTGCCTTCAAGAAACATTTAAATTCAAAGGTATGGTAATAGGGGAAATAACTTGGCAGAGAAAGCAGAAAAAATTTCAAACTCATCTTCTTCAGCTGTACCTATGTTGGAGACATGAACAAAACTGATACCAATAATATACCTTAACAATGTCCACTGTTGAATGGTATGCCCATGCAATACAATGTGAATCTCCTCTCTCAGGACTAGATCTCTCTGGGATTTTCCAGACATATATTTTTTTTTCACCTGAATTAAATAAATATCAATTAATTTTTGAAGTTTTCAGTGTGCTGACCTACAGGAGGTCATCCTGAAGCTGATGTGATCTCCATTTACAGCTTATATTTATCTTGAACTTCCCATTTACTACACTGGCTAGCTGATGGCCCCCTTCTGCAGATCCCTGATTCTTCTTGACAATAGTTTTGTGTGTGTGTGTGTGTGTGTGTGTGTGTGTGTGTGTGTGTGTGTGTCTGCACTGTCCAGTTCACCATACTTAATAAAGTCAATTGTATCTTTTGTAAAGATCACAGAGGAACTTCAGAAGTAATAGCATAAGCTATGCTTTCACTACGGAGACAAATCTGTTTGCTTTTATGAAAGATGCAGCCACATTGTGTCAAAAAATTACTGATCGGTCAAGGACCGGGATACATAGCAATAGTTAGCAGGGGCATTTGAACTGTAGAAATATTTGTCATAATCAGCATCAAAAATTTAAGAACTTGAGGTAAGACAAACAAAATTATGTCTTTCCTGCTATCTGGAAGCTCGCTAAATCTTACCAGAAGTCCTGATGTTACCTGCTGGAAATAAAGAAGGGTGGCTTGATACCTGGGTTAGTTACAGCAACAACAGAACTGTCTGTTTTCACTCCATGGGCATGGATAGAATAAGGTCTTGATGCTAAGTTCTTAAAAACTATTATAATTTTATCTCCAATATTTGACACAAGCAGTGGCCCTGTTGGATTGAAAAGAAAGATTAACTTGGTTTTACAAAACATCAGAGCAGACAGCCAGCTTGCTGTGTTCAAATTCTCAACATTGTCTTACAATTCAGCTGAAAACTGTATAAAGATAATGTTCACTATGCCAACTTGGGATGTTGAAGTTAGGCCTCTAAGTCTCAAGTTCTGAGCACCTACTGTATACTTGAAGCCAGTTTGGATGTTGCTGCCCAGTTCTATGCTGACTTAGGAAAAACTGACCTCTGATCAGGCAGCAAACCAAAAGGTTTTTTGTTCCTTGTAAAGTAAGCAATGTTATTTTGCAGGGAAAGCACCACAATAAAAGTAGCAATTCCATGTAGGTTTTCCACTTAGATGGATGCAGTTTTTATGGGTAGAACTGTACTTAATATTATTCGAATAGTATCTTTTGATTTGTGTCACTGCATTTTTTGTATTTTCAAAACTGAACATGATGACTTTACCTTGAATTTCCAGGTGCTGCTGCTCCTTTGCTCTGTTTTTGGGAGTACTGAATGTCTGGTCGGTGTACTCGCGATATACTACCTTTTTGTACTTTGAGCCAATGAATTTGTCATTTTTATTTAAAAATGGATTGCCAGGGCTGCCAAAAGAAGAAAGAAATGCATTCCTTCATGTATTTTAGAACATCTTTTGCAGGTATGTCAGTTAACTATCAAGCAAGAATCTGGCTCAGTGAAAGAGTAATCTCATAAACTGCTAACATCTTCAACATGAAAACATTCTTGTTAAGCTGGGAGGTTTCTCTTTAAAAGGTTAAAAACTCCACTATAAATAGATCAAACCTCTCTGGTACTTGAAAAAATGCTGAGTGCTTGGCCTGGCAAAGGCTTCACATTGGAAGAAGACACATAGCTTGCATACTGAAAAATAGAGCCTTCGATGACTTGTGTACATCTGAAATGAAGCCTAAAACTTGTAAAGCTTAAGTGCCTTGCTGACATTAATTGTGAGGAATTCTCTGCTGAGATCATGGGGACTGGACACAAGAGGGGGAAAAAAAGTCTGGTAACAGCATAGGCCATATTACTTGTGCTTAGAGTTATGTCAGAGTCCACTAGTATACAGGGCAAGGAAATCTGCTATCAAACTGAGGAAAAAGAAGAAAATACAATTAAGTTAATAACAAAATACAGTTATAATCTGTTACTCAAGTTATTCAGGTGGAACACAGAAATTCATCGTTCTTGTTTAACCTTTTCTGCTCATTGGCAGGAATTACTTGATCCAATCAGTTCTCTCTCGTTGAGATTCAAATACTGGAAATAAAACACCAAGACAACAAGCTTCATGGTGAGTGGATTCAATCATAGACATATTTTGTGTAAGCTCGTGAAATTGAGAGGGGTCAAAAAGAACCTTACTCAGACCACAAATAAACATGAGACAAAGACTTGTTTGTCAGGACATAGTCATCACAGATGGGATGAAGATGAACATTTTAAGCTTTCCACATCAAGGACTACCAACATCAGTAAATAATAAATGCACGTGCACTATCCAGGATCCATTAAAATCGACACCTGTCCCACCGAAGATCTATGCTGGACTATTTCTCAAACATTGTGCTGTCTGGCTCAGTTACATGGCAACACTACTGGGGAAGGACCACAAATTCAAGTGAGCCCAAAAAAGTGTATGTGAAAAGAAAGTATGTCTAGGAACGTCTGGAAGAGGAAAAGGTTCAGAGGAGAAGTGAGTTGCTCCTTTGCTTTTTTTGCATTTTTTTCCCCTGTGTATATTCCGAAGTACCTTTCCTCATGGTATTGATGCCGCTCAAATTCCCATGTCCTGTTAGGAGAGTAGTCCCATTCAACTTCCACTGCAGCAATGTAGTAAATCTTTTCATGCAAATACATAGATAAATCTACGTTCCACCAGTGGCATTTTTTCACTTTGTAGTTCTGTTTCATGCCCCCAGTGTAGTGGTCTGTTGTCAGGCAGGACACTTCAAAAACTCCTGGAGGTCATATAAGAAACAAAAGACTTGAGGAGACTGAGACACAGGTTATTGCTCATGTAAGTCCCAAAATCTTTGTGCAGTATGGCTACTTGTAGTAATAAAGCTCAGCATACAGAGGAGCTAGAAAAAACAAGGCTTTAGCATTAAGAATATATGTCCTTACAGTTTGCTGCCCTTCAAACACAGCTGTACACAGTTTTAGCACCAGGATCAGTATACCAGCTACTTAAAGCTTGTCTCTATGCACAAAACATTCATAGGTAACATTTTCTGCATTACTAACAGAATTTTTAAACAAGACATTTACCTTCAGAATCAGGCTTCATAATAGCTGTAAGAACTGTATGTGGAAACAGATTTGCTGTATCCCTTCTTATTCCTTTAGTTACAAATGTGTTTTCTGAGAAGTATATCCCATGGACATCAACTTCTGAACCCAAGCCCATCAAATGCCAGGAAACAACACTTCCTTTACACATCTCAAGACCAGGCTGATTTCCGTACATATAACCATTAATGGCTATAGAAGATTTGAGAAAGCAAAACCCACCTTGATTAATATATTATTTAATTCTGCAATAGAGATTAATTAATAAACACTTCAGATGTAATGTCATGCCTTAGACTGACAGAAATATCAATAATAAAATACTTTATCACATCAACAAAACTAAAGAATCAGTTCAAGCAAAACAGCTTTTAAACCCCAGTGTTTAAAAATCATTTCTAACTGTTTCCCTTTTCAATCTCTCCAGCACATGTTGCCATGGTCATGCCTTGACCAACTGGAACTTTCCCTGCTTTCTACTTGTCACGTATTCAGGATGCATAAAGGATCCCACTTTACACCCTGCAACACCCTCCAGCCGTACAGTGGAGGCAATCGGAAGAGTTTTTCAGTTTGAGTTACTAACCCTTTCTAGATAGTCCTTTGCAAAACTTTCAAATCCTGGGCTTCACAGGTGCCACTGAATGCTAAGCACCAAGAGTCTGTAAACAGGAATTGCCCTGAGGGGAAAATTTTTAAAAATGCACAAAGAAATATGCTTAAAGATTAGGACTTACTGGCAGGGCTAGGGCCTGAGGGTAAAAACATCTTTTTCCCGTAAAACTTGAAAAACATTTCTGCAGTACTAGAACACAATCAGTGTGAAACTCAGTTCTGCCGTATTAAGGAAGCAAACACTCATTCTGAGGCAAGGTCCAGCCGGCAGGCTGAGGGAGGGGTTTCCTGCTCTCTGCTCACACTGTTGCAGGGCTGTGCTGAGTTCTGGGCTCCCCAGTACGGAAGACATGAACATACCGGAAAGAGGGCAACAAAGGACCACAAGGATGATGAAGGAACAAGAAAGCATCTCTTCCTACAGTGAAAGGCTGAGGGAGCTATGACCCTTCAGCCTGAAGAAGGGGCAGCTTGGGGGATCTCACCCACCTGTACAAACACCTGCAGGGAAAGTGCCAAGAGGAGGGAGCCAGGCTCTTCCCAGTGGTACCCAGCGATAGGGACAGAAACCCAACTGACACTAACAGACACCGGCACACAGGAGGTTCCCTCCAAACATCAGGAAACACTCAGATCAGCTTGGTCCCATCCAACCTCAACTGCTCTGTAACTCTGTGAAAAACTTCCTTTCAGCTACATCATCTGTAGAGCAGAGGTCAGTTTTGTCTTGCTGCCTGGTTGTGCTCGTAGTGGTTGCACACAGGCTAAAGACCTAATTCCTCCTTCTAGCTGCTCGAAGTGGTACATAACCATGCTAAATCCTCAACTGCCATGGAAGACACTGAACAGCTGGCATTGTACTTTGAACTACCACATTTAGTTGAAACTGAATTGCACTGAAATTATTTGGGTTTTTTTCCCCTGGAAAGGAATGAAATGTCTCTGCACGATACAGCTTTCCAGCCTCAAACATGAAACCGTGGAAGGAAAAACCTTATTGTAGAAATTAATATTTGACTAACTAATAATTTTCTTACAGTGCATTTTGTTAGACTCTTGGAAGTCTTCATCATCTTTGTCAATTTTATCAGGACTTAGTGTAAACATCAAAATATTATCATCCAAATACCAGCTCAGATTCTCATCAAATACTGTGGCAAGTAGAAAAAACTCCATGTTCACATTTTTCTGTTGAGAAGAAATAGTAGGAAGAAAAATAGAAATGAGTGAACAGAAAACATCAAGGAGAAAAATCCTATGCTCATAGTAATTTATGAGTACAAGTCACAAAATAGAGTAAATGCATACATTGATACTTCATTCTGATAATCTCAAAGCTCTGTAATTGCTGTATCTGGTGACTAAGTATCTACTGCTGATGCTCTTTTTACCAGCAGGGACCACCTCTGGAAGTGAGTTTGTATTTTGCTCTTTAAAATCTCTACATTTTCCTAGAGATGCTCATCATAGCTGAGACTTTAATGCCAGCAGCTGCTGCTGCTGATGGTGCTTCCACATTGCAGTGACTGTCTATCTGGAGCCAGATTCAAAACCAACCCCACTTTCTTCATGTTGTGTATTCCACTTAGGACATGGGTGAAAATATGATGTGGAGAGAAGGTGGTGCAGTCTGGGAGGAGAAAGCGGATTCAGCTGTGATGATGCAAATGTTTCCAATTTTCTTCTTTGACTGACCTGTTTCCCAGAAGAAAGCAGAGCTCCTTTCCTGCACACCAGGAGAGGACCCACAAGGCCAGAACTGGTGTCTCTGACTGCATCCACAGCTGAGTAATAAAGCCACGTCAAACAGTCTGGGTCTTGGTCTGTGGGACCCACATCTTCTGGCACATCCCATTCATATGTAAATGTAGTGCCGGGACTCACGTGAGAGGCTGGAGATTCGGTGCCTATTATGGAAATCAGCATTGTAAATTATGCCAAGTGAACGTTCTTTCTTTTATCACCTTTGACAAATGGACAGGTAAGACAGTGTGTGCTCAGGTGCTGCAGCACCCCATTCGTGGCTCACCTCTGGGGGCAGTGCCATACCGTGCTCCTGCCTCGCTCCTGTGGTAACTCACACCGTGGGGCTGGATGCTGAACGGGCGGCTGGCGTTGTTCCGGAAGGTCACCCTGATGCGCTCACCCACTTCAGCCTTGATCACAGGTCCTGGAAAAGTGTAGATGGTCTAATTACAGGATATTTCTATCCAGTGGTGTACAGGTCACCACAAACTTACGGCGTTCACTGGCTGGCTGCTTTTACTCTTGCACGAGGCATGCCCCTAGGCCTCTGCAGCCACAGACCAGGTCCCTGGCATGTGGCCTGAATCACAAAACAGCCCATCAGCAATGATTCCCGGTTCACGTGGAGGCCCAGTGACTTTCAGGATAGTTCCTCTATTTGGAAAGGGATTTACAGACATTAGCACCAACCCATGCCAGAAGCAGCAAGGTTATCAATAGGACCAGACCTACCTAGCCTGGCCTTGTAATTCAGAGCCTGACCTTCGGAGACGATGGCATGCTCCTACAGGGAAGCTGGGTACCATGACAGCGCTGCATTCAAGAGCTTCTTTACACCTTGGGGGAAACCACAGGCACTAGCAACTGCTGGAGGCAGGGAAAGCTGAGGGCTTCTCCTTGGAGGTGAGGCACTGCTCACTAAACAGTGGAAGTGGCTGTTTACTCTCATAAATCTTTGACATGAAAAAATTTTAGACTCTCTTACCTAGGAGTCCAAGATGTGCTTCCTCTGCAAGCCTTTTTTTATGTTCAGTGAAAGAATCATCTGTGTATTCTTTGTAAATTGCTTTTTTATAGGAGCCACCAATTCTTGTCCCACTTTGTTCAAAAAAGATGTGAGATTCACTGTATAAAAGAAATTGCAATAGACGCAAACAGCTCAAGTCAAAATGCTCAGCTGTACAAAGGCAGTCAGACCTCATCCCTGTTTTCTGAGGTATGACGAGCTGAGTTTGTCTTTAGGGTTTCTTTTCAGTGGTATGGCCACACACTTACATGCAGTCCCATATAAGATGTGCAGGAATCCATTATCCTTCACTAATTTCTCTTTAAGAAAAAGCCACTGTGCTGTGTTGCCCTTACAAAGCCAGTATGCTTAGACACTCACCAACAATGATTTCTTGTTAACATTTCATAACCTTGAGTTTACTCTTCTTTTAATTAGAAGTTACAAAAATTCAACAGGAGCAGATACGAACAGCAAGAATATGTAACATCTATATACAAAGTGAGAAGATTCAGTCTGCACTTTTTCTCTCTAAGAAAGGACCTTTCAGTGTTTTCCAAGCACTATTCAAACAATGAACTGTGCCTCATCGCTTGTGGGAGAGGTAAGTATGCTTTAACTCACAGATGAAAAACTTGAGGAATCAGTGTATTCAGTGAATTGATCCAGGTCTTAAATATGTAAACACAGTGCAAATGGCAAAGCTATCTCATGCAAGCTGTTTCCTAGATGAGATACCGTTAGCATGAATTTCATCATCTAAGGCAATGGCCATGAACTCCTACTTTGTTCCCTAACTCAGAATAATCAACCATCTTGAATAATCAGGAGTCACAGCCTACATATGACATAACAATTAATCTTGATCCCAGTGAAATGACTAACAGCAGCAAAATTTAAAGTAAGATTACAAAGAAAACCATTGACCTAATTTGGTCTGCTATTTATTCTAGCATTAATATTTAAGCACAGATGAGGACAATGAGCAATTCTGCTTAAAAGTCAGTTCTACCATATGTCTTACCTTATTTAGCATGCTTAAATCAATTCTGCTTGGAAAATAAAAATTCTTTAATTAGAGGCATTTACCTGTCAACGATTAATTCTTGTCCTGTAAAATGGTTCACTGCAGATGGGCCATAATTCCAGATGATCTCTTCAGCGGCAATGAAGTACTGTCTTATCTTTGTACTCTCATTGTGATGTGGTGTGGATTTCTTACAATCTTCTACTTTAAAAAGGGCCTGCATACCACCTGGGAAAAAAAAGAGGTAGAGAAACCTAGGGAGAAGGAACTGCATTTTGTTTTCTCTTTCCCTGCGTCCAACAGCTCTTCTGTTCCCTGGACAATTCCCACACTACTGATGGATATGAAAATCATAAAGTGGAAAAAGAATGCTATAAAAGAAGGCACGCCAACTGAGCTAGGATATAGAAACACAGCCATGGTATCTACAGCAGGTAGACAGGTGCGGTAAAGGGCATTCTGCTTGTAAAGCTGCAACTGGCATGGCAGAGAAGATTAGGGTAGGGCAAACACAGTGCTGCCAGTGAACACTTCAGCCAAGGTCAGACGTTACCAGACTGACCATTCTCCATCTAAATCTAATCCACAGTTTACTTGTGGAACTCCCAAGTTTCTGCATCCTAAGGGAAGGAGTTAGCAAATCTGCTTGCTGGAGATAAAAATAATATAGTGAAGAGAGCCCTTTTACAGCTATAAATCAGGCCAAGTTGTAGGTTTAAGTCTTGTCCAGGATGCTTCATCCACATCAGGATGTTGCTTGACGTGATAACTATTTCAAAGCTTGGAACCTCTGTATAGTTGAATCTGTAGGTTACACACTTCTTTTTATATCAGAGTTTTCAAATCTTGGAGAACGATTTTCAGTTCTTTGTTCTTTCCCACTTCTGTGACAATTTACTTCCCTCACTTTCAGGAGCATAGATCATTCAAAAGCATGGAATTAGCTTCTAAGTATTTCATATGGCTATTAAAACTGAAAATACAGGATAATACAGGAAAGAGAAAAGAACATCTCTGCTTGTTCACCAATGCACTTTCCAGAACATGTATTTTCAGCAGGGAAGTTAGCCTGCCTGTCCCATGCCCCTTGCCAAACATGGAATGAGCCCCAACTTTTTTTTTGTTGGCAAACAGAAAATTGTGGTTAGTTATCTCCAGCAAGAGGCAAACATCATGCGGGCTTTTTGTCCAAAGGTAAGGCTTGCAAAAGTGCACCTGTGCTAATTGCTGCCAACCGATTATGATGTCCATTAGAGAAAAGAATCCCTTGATTCCCATGGCTACATGCTCAAACCCATCTAATGCACTTGTAGGCATTTCAATTACTATGAGAGTTTTGTTACCTAGAGTAGAATATTGCCTGGCATATCACCAGGTCAAGAGCCCTGCAAGAGTGACTCAGTAAACTCTTAGCTCAAGCTAAAAAATTTCTGTTCACTGAAGCTTGTACTGTACCTTCAATATGGTCATTCACTTGGCAACTGAGCAGCCATTCCCCAGGGCTCCTTGGTACCATGACAGCATCAATGAATGTGGCTGGGAAGAGGCTGATGGTGTCGACTCGATGATGCCTTTCTGTTAAGGTCTGTCCATGAAAGTAGGCTGAATGGATATCAGCTTCATTACCCATGCCAAAAAGATGCCATTTTATCTTATCTTCCACACACATTGTGAGGTTTGGGAGGTATCCATACATGTACCCATTGATTGCTAAAATAAATGTTGTTTGTTATAGTTAACTTCACAGACCTTAGGATTTTTTCTTCAAATGCAGGTATCATGCAACCATGGCTCTATTCTTCAAAATAGAAAGAGCCTCAAAAGAAAGCTCCACACCTTTGAAAATCAGTGCCAGTATCAGACACATGCTTCCTCTACACAGCTATGATTCTGGAATCCACACCAGAGCCAGAGGTGTGTTTTTTGTTTACACAAACAGTAAAAACTGGTTTTCTAAACTGTGAAATTATAGTACAGAGCTCAGGACTAAGAAACAGAACAAAGTAACACAAATCTGTTTAGAGTGCCTGGGAAAATTACACTGGCAAATAGCTTCTTGGCCTCTAAGAATTTTATATCACAACTTCAAAGGTTTGCTTGTACAATACGTGCCATCACTTTTAAACTTTTTAAATTTTTATTTAAAAGAATCTTTCTTAATCCTCTAAGAAAAAGCCTTGATTAAAAAAAAAAATTCTACAATTCATCTTTAAAAGAGACAAGACAGAAAAATACTACTTCACGATATCAGTGACAAGAAACATTAATATAATGTTCTCTCACAGTGCATTTTATTGCTTTCCTGGAATTCTTCATCATCTTTGTCCACTTTGGAAGGCTCAAAACAGTATGTTCTGATATTGTCCTCTAGATACCAACTGAGATTTTCATCCACCACAGAAAACATAAGGATAAATTCAGCATCAAAATGTTGATCACTGTCTCTGTTTATTGTATCTGAAAAAGAAAGTGGTATATCCAAAATCTTTGGTAACCGACAGTACTTTTTTGTCAGTTATAACTCTAGTCTCAGTAGGGCTGGACCCTGTTTACTTCATGTTTTGACACTTCTTGGGTGTGACTGTACACATAAACTTACAGACATACTCAGGAAACAAAAATCCCTTTTGATAGATTCTATAAAGTTACTGAGACTAAATATTGCATGTTAATCTCTTTCTTATATCAGTGTTTACAACTCCTTGCGCTTTGCTAGCATAGCACATCTCACTCATATGGATTTGTGGACAAAGTATTCTGCAAATTATATTCACACTCACACACAAAATCAAGCTACTTCCTACACTGTTGAAGGCAGCTAACTGAGAAGACCAAAAGCAGTTATTTCAAAATAAATGGTAATCTTCTCCTCTTCCAGGAAGTTATTTCACTGATATTTATCAATGATCGTTATCAGCCACCTTGCATATGTATTTATTTACTCATTTATTTATTTATGGTTTACCTTTCCTGCAAATTATTAAAGGCCCAACAAGCCCTGAGGCAACATCTCTTGGAGCATCTATGTGGGAGTGGTAAGCCCTGGTTATGCAGTCTGCATCTCCTTTAGCTGGACCTTGATCTTCTGTCACATCCCATGTGTAAGTGTACTGGCCTCCAGGCTCCACAGCATCATCTCGCTTTTGAAAATCTTTGGTGGTGTCAGGATAAAAAGCACCTGAAGAATTCCACGCAGCCACCATTAGCACAACACATTCACAATAGGGTGTCAGGATAGCAACTGCCATGCTGCAAGTTGACTATATGCTGCAGTAAAATGGACTGAGCATCTGAATACAGGTTAAAAACCCACAACTTTTAAATCAGATGAGTAGCTGTTTTCTTTCTCTTTAGGAATCTTTTTCATTTGCCTTTGAAGTCCATAGAAGCACTTAGATTAATGGCCCATTAAAGTTAGTCCTTGATTTATTGGGAGGGGACTATGTACTTCTTATAAAAACATAACAATTCAAATATTTGTAAAACATTTGTTAAATATTAATCTCGGAAACTGTTATAAAAAATTCCATGTGCCCTGAAGGAATATAGGTGTTGCTGGAATGACAGCAATAGAAAAAAATTCCGAAAAGTGTATGTACTGCTACGTAATACACTGTTCTGATCCCACAATGTGTCTCTATCAAGACACAGACCAGTTGTAATGAAAAAGTCCACAAAATACTAGAAGCTAGGCTGATACTTCATAAATTCGTCTAATGAAAGATTTTTAAAGAGTGATTTTGAGATATCATATTCTCAACAATTCACACATTGTTTTTAAGGCTCAGTAATAAAACTTTCAACAGCCATATTCTGATGCCATCCAGTGCAGAAAATCCCCCATTGCCTGAGTGTGGCCAGACTGGCTATTACAAGGACAAGCCATCACCTATCCCAATAGCACCCCTGAATACATCTTAGAGTGTGTCAGACTTTCATCTCGTTAATTAATTACTAAGCAGTATCTGTTTCTCCATTTTAAGAAACTCTTGTGTATCTTGTATACCATATTCACAAATTTAGTGTTAAGAATTTGGAACAGTTCATTATTACTGTTAACAATATCTTCCTCACAGCATCAAATTTTTATGTATATACCCCCATATCTGAAACTCTTATATACCTTTATACCCTTATTTTGGTTGAAACACAAATACTCTTATTTCAGGTAAAGTCTTGATCTAAAATTGCCTTCTTTACAAATGCCACTTTTGGCTCTGTATTTCACTCTTGCGAAGTTATCAAACTTAGCTCCTATCTTAAATTGATTGTGTCCTAATTCAAATCTCTATTTACTCTTTACTTTACTTCTCTCTGATGGGAGAATACCACTTAGAGGGACGATTAACTTTTGATAAATTCTGGCACAGAAATGAATCAAGCTTACCTTCATTTTCTTTTGTGTATCTTACACCATGTGGATGCAGCGTGTAGCTTCTGGAAGCAAAGTTTTTCAAGTGAATAGTAATGGAATCTCCAACTTCTCCCTTTATTATAGGACCTAAAAAACCCAGCCAGGAAGGTTTGTCAACTATCACATCATATAAATGATTGGTATACTGAATGTAGATAGCCTTCTTGTAAGTTCTTCCTATCCTGTGTGGTCCTCTTTTGAGAAAGACTTCAGCCTGCCTGTAAAGAAAATACACAAACACATCTGTAATGTGGTTTTAATTAATAGTCTCAAATAAAGACCAGGCCTCTGCAGTGCTGTGCACAACTATGTGCAAGCCTTGTTGTGAAATAAGTTAATACTGCCCAAAAATGCAAAGGATTTTCTACGAGGCAGAGTATTGTTTGAGCATATGGGGAAGGAACTGTAGGTACCTTGGCAAGCACAGGTCTGAAGCGCAATTAAAATGCCAGTTCAGAGCTCCACTTGGGGAGCATAAACTCAGTTGCAAAGGCTCAGTTACTGTAATTCTGAGTGCATGAGGCTTTTGAGCTTCAACCTAAATCGAACAAATATGTTATAGCTCTTCTTGGACCGTTTAAACAGATACCATTTAGTTGTAGAGTATTGCTTCTGCACTGTGCTTTTCCCTGCCCCTTTAAATATCGATCTCCACACAAGCACAGCCTCGTAAAGGGTCCAGGAGGAGAAGGGGAATCAGAGAAGCTGAAACTGAAAAGTACAATACAAGGGACCAGCTCCATTGCAGACATACAACCACTGAAAACCTGAAATTAATGTAGCATGCTGCAGGTCACCACAGACCAGAGAAAAGCAGTGAAAGTGCAGTGAATAGGAGTGGTTTGTTGTATTACAATACAGCTCTGCAATTCTCAGACAAGATGCCCTGTTTCCACCCCTGATCAGAATTACTAGCCTGCTGAATCCCTGGCAGTGTCTTACACCTCACAAAGTTTGTGAGTGGAAAAAATAAAAAGCCGACTGCTTCATCTCACACCTGATCGAGTGGCAAGTTATGGCTGAGGCTCTCACTAGAGAAAACAAACCACAGGAAATTTTCTAATCTCTCACCCACAGAGCAAATGAGAATTGCATTTTTGAGATTTTTCTAATTTCTGATTTCTCTCGTCCTTGTTTTTGCTTTGATATAGTCCTATTTAATTTTAAAGGCACTGAAAAAAATAGAAGGAATGAATATTTTTTCTCTCTCAAATATTTTTCTGATGCCTTTTATATCTAAGTTTTCTTTATTGATTATTCAGACCTCCAGGGTGCTCCCCTCCTGCTCACCTTACATTTCTTCAGCCTACTTACTGCTCTCACTCTGCAGAGGACCCTCCTTGCCTTGTAACAAGCAACCCAGCTCCTCCACTGTGGGTGGAAGTACCCAGCTGTGCTTCTGCACCAGTGAGAACCATCCCTGCCAACAATTAATAACTAAAAAGGAAACCTGTGCTCAGTAGGAAAGTTTTAAATTTGTCAAGACTCTGCATTTAAAAAAAAACAGCAAAAATCATCTCTTCAGCACTAGCACCTTAAACATTCAAAACTAAACAGCATTAGACATTCAGGGTCTTATTCTAGTCTCTACTTAGCAAATATTTCATTACAACGAATTCACACCCCACTACATATTCCAGTGCTCTGAATTAGCAGAACATTGGAATGCAATTCTCAAGCAAGCCAGGAAAAAAATCAAAATTCCTTTATATGTCAGACAGAAAATCCACTGACACCAACAAGACTCACCAGGATTTCAGTCCGGCCCTGGTGTCTAAACCAGAAGAAGTTGTAAAATAAAACTCAACCAGTGACACTGCTTTACTTACTCTTCTTCGGCAAAAAGCTGCCCAGAGATGGCATTGGCATCACCAGGTGCATAGTTCCAGACAGTCTCTGTGATGCCAATATAGTACTCCCTGTTCACTGCCCCAACTTGCCAACAGCAAGAAACCAGCAAGCAGCTTAGGAGAAGTAGCTTCATTTTGCATTCATGGACCTTGTGGAAAACATAAAATAAAAACACAGGACAGGCACATGCAATTTCCCTTTATATGTTCCTATCCCTCCTACTCCCCACATCCTTACCTCCCCCTCCCTGCTCCTGTTTGCTTTTGTGAACACAATAAAGCCAATTGCACAATGTCTCTGTGTGTCAAGAGCAAACAAAAGATTCTGGTAACCTCGTCAGTTCAGAAAATCAAAGGTATTTTTTCTATTTCTGCCAACCTACAATCACACATTAGCATTCAGACTGTCATATAGTGCAAATCTTGTCACTGAATTGAAAGCAGATTTAAATGGATTTACAGACTTAAGCTTAATTACATTCTTCACTGTTTTCATCACTCTCTCTATAGCTTGCATGCTACTGAGAAAATAATCCCTATGATATGTATCACAAGAACACAATTTCTCAAGAACATTGTGAAAAATTCTAAGTGACACTTTTTCCCTGTGTATCTGCTCTTCATTGACAAAAGGAAGTCAAGTTGTGCCTGCTCCTTCCTGTTCACACCACCAAACTGGTGTGGCACAAGCAGAAAAGGGAGGACTAAGGTCACTGGGATCAGTGTGCCCACCAGTGCGTGCTTGGGTTAGCTCTGCTACCCACCACAGTTCCCTTGGAAATGTAATTTTAGCACAAAGTGTGGCACATATTGCTAGGGATGGAAAGAACCGGCTATTCATGGATGGAGGTGGGGAGGTTTGCATCCCCTTTCCAAGCAGTTTTAGTATTGCTGAAATGAGGCTCAGAAATTCCACAAAATGACCCCCCTATGTTATCTTTCTCCTAGTCTTTTGCCAGACAGGATAAGCCACATTCTTCAATGATTAAAAACATAAGATCCAGATAACTTTAACTGTTACCATTATCCAAAAGCACTACCCAATGCCAAAGGCTTCTTTTGCTTTATTCAAGTTCTGTAAACATTTTATATCAGTCTCACCGAAAAATAAGACCAAAATTGGACCTTAAACATGGAATGCTTAAAAACCACTTAACTAAAGTTTGCAATGGCACTTTTTTTGAGTATATATCCATTACAACATGGTTGTGTCTGAAGCTTTAGGCATACAAAGCCACCTGCAAACTTCTATTAAAAAATATGTATTTTCGGTCACTTGGGAATTCTTAAAAAATTTCATCTGTGCTCTGAGCACTAACACAGTCACACTCATTCTAAATTACAATTACAATTTTCCATTGTATGGCAACTTAAAATTATCTGTAATAAGCACCATCTCCTTGGCAGCTATTTTAATACTGGTCACAAAAATTATGATTATTTTGGCTAGAAGACTAAGATTCAGAACATAACTAAAGTATAGCAGTTTCCCTCTAATGACATAAAAATCTAAGTCTTATTCACCAGAACTATGGTATATGATAATTCCCCAATTTTAATCACTATTCCTATCAGGCACTGTCAGAATATTGAATTTCATAATCTCATGTTCTGGAACCTTCTACACATCTGGATTAAATGGAGGACTCTAGTTCTCTCTAAATGAGTAAACCAAAACTGAAATTTCGAAATCTGACCGAATCTATGATGAAATTCTGGAGTTTCACAGGTTGATGTCACATGTTCAAAATGATTTCTGTAGGGACTTTTTTCCTTTGCCATGGATGAAGATCAATAGTGCAGTGGAAATATCAGCTTATCCGGGTTGCATATGCCCCATTTGTAAATTAAGTGAGGTAAAAATGAGAAAACATTTATCTCCTGTTATACTTATATTCAAAGTCATTCCTTTATACAGTCCTTAATAAATAAGTTGTTCATGCATGTTTAGGCTATTTGGTTTATTTTTGTTCAGATTTCCATTTGACTGAGGAAGAGAAAAAACCACACAAGCAATACCCTTGAAATCCCCATATTTATTTTAGGGTAAAAATATAAGCTTTACTTTTTGCCTTAGACCCCTGAATCCTCTAAATTACTCTTCCTTGATTTGCACAAGAACTGCATGTTGTTCTTATGTAAAAATATAACAAAAACTTCTGACAGGCAGTATTTTTCCATTCCCGCTTTTAATCATGCCTCCCCCAAACTTTCAGATTATCTGTATACCTAAGCACAGTCCTCTTATCTTTCTCTCAAGGAACTCAAAAAAATGACCAAAGTACCTCAGTTTCTCAAGTCTGTATTATCTTTAGAGGGTGTCCGAAAACAGGAACTTCTCTCAGGACCTAAATAAAAAGACCCTATTTAATTGGTAAAATTATGAGTCTGCAGTTTGGTGTCATGAATATCCCTTTATTGTTTTAAAGCATAGTACCTCATTTCTCATATTGAAGATGCCGAAATACTCAGACTTTTTAAAATCCCCAAAATTGCATTGAAAAGATAAAGCTGATCTTTTACTTCAACAATTTTCCTTGAAAGAAAAGAATAAACAAACTCCCAAATAGAATATTCTGACAAAAGGTCTCAATAAGATCACACAGTGAGGCTGAATTGAACGCCCACCATTTCACAATTTGGGGACTTGAATAATGTGTGTCTATTGCCTGCTGCCCACGCTGCTGCTCTGGCCGCCTGCAAACTTCAGCAGTTAAACGCCCTTTAAAGAGCTGGTGCAGCTTCATTTGTCCTCTGCTGCTCCATGTGGAAAATCCCTCTATCCATAAGAGGAACAATCAGGAAATTGTAGTTTAGCAAGAGTCACTTTTACCTACACAAGGGTTAATATACCCTAAAAAGCAAAGGTATGGATGGGGCTCCACAGTATTTTACTACAAAACCAAGTGTCTACAGTGATTTCCAGCTGCAGTCTTTTAAAAGAATGGCATTACTAATCCAGACACAATCCTAATACTGTAGCAAAACACACTGGCTGTGGGGGACAACTAATGCTGGAACTCTTACTGCAGATTCAGCACTAACTCCTCCCTGCCAGGAGATTATAAACTCAAATCGGCAGCTTTCTTCCTGTTGTGCCTGGGGTGTTTTATGTGGGGATTTCAGCAGGCAGGACGTGCATTTCATGTCCAGGAACTCTTGTGCAAAAAAGGGTTTCTCATATTCCAGCATGGTGCAAGCCTTGTCCTGGCCCCGAGGGCCACTTCTCCCTGTTGTTGTTGGGTGGCGTCTGTGTTCTGCAGCTGGATGGTCACGTAGCCTCAAACACCACCATTGGGATCATTGGTTATGTCTAGATTTCAAGCCAGTTAATTAATATTCTTTACAAGAGTCTTGGTTCTGCTACCAGGCAAAGCTCATAGCAGTATTGTTAGAGACAAAATATTTAGGATTGAATCAGGACTTTAATTGACTAGACCAAGTTAACTTTGCCTTACATCCAAAAGCCCTGCATGAAACTGGTTGTTAAATTTGAAAATACAACTCACTGTTAGCCTTTAGTAGTCTTACCACCAATTTCAAATTAATAAACTGCCCCTTTGAAAGCTGAACCACCAAGTCACAGTTGAATCTGGCTATGGCAATGGAGATGCTAGACTCTGGATTATGGGTAAAGAGGGTTGCAGGATCAAGAAGTTCAACAAGAACTATATTACATGTCTCCTCATTTAATTTAAGCCCCAAAAATAAAAGATGTCTGTGATAGAGTGGAAATGTAAGTTCACCAGGCACAATCACACAACAAATGATAAATTAAAGACAGATCCAGAGTTTGCAGGCAAGAAATCAGCAAGATTCTCTGAGATGTTTGGTAGGAGTACAGGTTGATCTTTAAGTTTTCTTTCTTTTCCTTCTGTCCACAAATAATATCCACAAATCCTTAAAAATGTAGGATTATCATTTAAGATAAAGGATATGTCACATATTTAAGCCTAGAGAAAAACAAGTGTGCAGTGACATAGTCCTCATTTTATAATCATGCCTTTGTATCATGCACCTCTGACCATCCATGCCACCTTGAACCATCTCCCAAAAGACTAGCCCCATTCTTAAATATCATTAATTACTTTATTACTTCCTGCAACTTAAAAGAAACTAAGCAATTAAAATTTTAGATGTATTCTTGAAATCCCACAGGAAGAAACCAGCTATTCAAAGCAATCTGATGAAAGAATATGAAGGCAAAAATCTCAATATTGTCTTGAACAGAATTAAATGACTGATACATTCTATTATTTTCTAAATAACTTACCCAAAGCTGACACTTATTGTATGGTTTGCATTTCTAACAGTGTTTTATATTTGATGACAGTGTACCTGAATCCCACGAGTTCTGATGTAATAGGGATACATGCATTACTGTAACTCTGAAGTACATATTTCTCTTTCCTCTGGGTGTTCATTGTCTAAAAACCAGAGAGCTAAATACAGCCAAATGCTGCCCATGCAACTGCAAATGGGCCAGATGTCTACTTCATTGTGAATGCCTGAATTTTCACTGGGAATGAAATAATAATTCTCTGAGAAAGTGAAAATACCTTTTAGCTGCTAATTTAAAACAGATTGTTCTTTTTCTCTGATCGTTATTGTCAAGAATGTCAACCTTCCATTGTAGCATGGTCAGGACACTTGGAAGAATATTAATAGGCTAGCATTGGGTGCTCAAAAGGTTCCCTCGTGCTCCCTCAAGTCACATCATACTTGACTAAAAGAAAAAAGTTTGCCTCTAAGTATAAAGTGAAAAGAAACCTAGTGCAGCTATTAACATGTACCAATTAGCACAGGTGAGTTCAGACTTGTGTGTCTAATCTGTTAATCAGGCCCAAGTGCCTTTTTTACCTCAGGAAGACTTGATAGGCTTTTTCCAGTAATTGCTTTTTGTGGTTAAGTACTTCTAAGATGGAAGGAGCAAGGAGCCGGGTAGGCTCTGCCCTCCATTGCCATCATGGTCTATCTGTAACTAAAATTCGTTCATTTAGAAATCATGGCTTCACACTGTGCACTAACAACCCCTCCTGATGAAGTGGGCTTTGAACCAGGCCCCTTTGGAACAACAAATAGTCATACGGTCTCAGCAATGACAAGGGAGTACAAAAGCAGATCTACAGCAGTTTATTAAAAAAAAAAAAAATTCAATACAAAAACAGTTCCACTGTATTCAAACATCGCTATTGTCACAACAAGTTGGAGGGCAAAAAAATGAACTGTCCCTGCCAGGCGCAACGGACAGGTGAAGAAAAATGTAGATGTCAGACAGATCAAATACACTTCGTCCACAATAGAGAAGCTTGACAGATAGAGATTTAAGACAAGGATTTCATTTTTCTTTGTAGCACTCAAATCCACCACTATGGATAATGGAGAGACCATCTCTCCCTTTTTCTGGAGGTAGGGGAGAAGCAGCAATGATTTCCTTGCCGTTTTCAGAGAATCCCAGCCTGCAAATAAAAAATAAAGTGCTAATCTCTCTCATCATTGCTGTGAAAGCCACACATTAGTAAGAATGTCTGCAAATTGAATGTGGTGCTCAGCAACCTCTGCTGACATAGGAGTAACGGACTTGGCAGCAGTGTTAATTTCCTAACCACTTTTTTTCTTCTCAGTCCTAGTCTTTAAAAGTCAGAGTGAGCAGCCACCAACCTCTGTATACCACAACAAATTAGTGGATTAATCAAAACCAACAAATGTATTATCAGTACATATTCTCCGGAAAAAATATGCAGTAGCATAGAGAATGCATAAATCAAAAGGGTACGTCCCTAGCTGAGAGAAATTGCTGAAGCTACAGTGACATGGAGATGCTGAAGAAATTAACCTCAGATGTTTCGTTACCTGGACAAAAACAGAATAGGTCCCACAGAGTGTTCGCTTCAACTCAGCAGCTACTTTGAGAATGCAGATGATCAACTGCAGTCCACTGAGAGCTACCAAAATTGAGAGTAAAATGATGTTCCACTCCACTATGTTAGCAGGTTCTGTGCACTTAGACCAGGCAGGGTAATCTGTGAGGTACCTATTAGAGAAACACCAGACTGAAGTAAGAAGAGTGTTTCTGACTACTGATTTGACGAACAATTTCTTCCAGAAGTCTTACGCCAATGTTTCTTACCCCCCAGCAGTGTCTTTGAAAATATAATTCCATCCACTTGATGAATTGCAGAAAGGGCCTTGAATCAAATGCAGGGTAAAAATGATGCAACTGTATCCCGAGAAAGCAATTCCAAGCAGGGCTAGCACAATCGAAATAAAACTCTGAAGTAAAGAGAGAGAAATATTATTGTGTGGGGATAGTGTCAACAGCAAATATGGTCATTCAGACTGCCTAGCTACTTCCTCAGGGATGAATTTCACACTTGATTTTCCCAGTATTTGAAATTCAGAAAGAAAAATAGCAGATAAAGAATGGTAAGAATAAACATACAAAATAAAGATTAAGACAGAGTTTAAGACAGTTCTACAAGTCTAAGTTAGATATCATTTGGATAGGGTTTTTAAACTTGCATTTTGTGAAGTTGTTTCCCAAAATACCAGAGGAACACAACTATATATTAAATATGTCTGCATCCCAGATAGTGTGTATTGAGTCATTTCTGAAAAAAATAACTTCCAAATAATGCAGGCAAAGGGATGAAGCTGTTTAGCTGGTGTGCTTCATTCTATGTTCTTATTTTATTTTACAAGGATTTGGGGAAAGTGTGTGTCTAATTTTCTTTCATCCCGCTTATGCTTCAGAAGAAGGAAGCTACACTTTGTGTGACCTTGCAACCCAATTTAGAATCCTCTGTGAAAGGAAGTAAAAACAGAGCAGTGGAGAGGGCAGCAGGACGTAATGGAAAAACAGAAGCAGGAAGTATTTGAAACAAACGCTAAGGAGAAGCATAGAAATAAAGCACAGACTCACCCTGTAAGTTTTGTTACAGCTCTCACTCTGGCAGCACTGATAGAACACACTACACTCCAGTGTTATTAGAATTACTGCCAAAAGAAGGATCTGTAAGGGGACATCATAAGGTCAGTGAGATGACTGCAGATACTAAACCAAAGTTTCCTTCTGCCTGTGTAAGGCAGGGACTGCATCTCTTCTGCTGTCTTGATATTTTAAAGCTGATCTGTAGGACAGCACAATTACTCAAGGCACACATGGAACTGGAGTGGTTTTAGTAGGCTGTTGCTGTACTTGTGTCTTGTACTTGAAAGACAAAAGTACAGCATCTCCCATCACAGTAAAGCGCTAGGAGCTTGGGCACAGCTACACCAGTGAAGCTGAAACAATAAAACCGAATTTACAAGTAAAAGAAACAATAACCAGTGAAAAGAAGGGTATTTTATTGATACAAACACATCAGTTCAACACCTTCTTGGTGACACAGGCACACAAATCAGGGTATTGCCTTCCTTACCAACACACTTACACTTAGAAAATGTCAGTGATGCAAACTTTCCATTAAATTCACCTGGAATTTAATTTGTTTGTCAAGTATCCAAACTGATTTTTTCAGACTATTGGATTATTTAAGACAGATCGTAGAATCATTTTGATAAATAGGACCTGGGCTTCAGAACCACAAAGAGCCATTCAGAGGGCATAGGTTTGAAAACGGAAATATGAGAAGACAATATTCCTGAATCATAACACTGTCCTCTCACATGCTGCTGACCGGTTTGTAACAGAATGATACATGCATTTTTAATAAATTGGTAATAATCTTAAGGCTAAAAATGCTTCAAAATATCAGTATCACCGTTGCAGTTAACTTTTTCATACATTTGCAACTGTTTTTATGTTTGACTCCTCTGTCTGGTAGTTTTTTTCTGCTAGAACAGAAGGTTTTCCTTCTGCTTTAAGGAGAATACACGATTTCAAAAGAATGTCTAATGTCTTAATAACAGTTCAGCACCTTCATAAAAAAACCTCACTATGTAGATAAACCCTTTTTAAGCACTGATTTTGTGCAATGCACTTTGATTACATAACTGCTTTCTGTTCCTGAGGCTGCAGCTCTTTATGAACATAGTGAATAGCATGAACAATGGGCAACTCCAAGGTAGTTTATTACTACAGATGAGCATATTACAAATGTAACAGGAAAATCCTACTATGCTAATCACAGTGAGACAATTCTCTATATTTAGTCTGACAACATTAGTACCTGGTGCATCGTGAACTGTATTCAGTCTTCTAAATACTGGACTGCATACAGCTCTTAAAAACATCTGAACCATTATGAGAAGCCCTTTTTGTTTCATTTGGGTAAAAGAGCTCTAATTCAACCTCCATAGGTGATTAAATCAACATAGTGTTTGCCTCCATAATACAAGCATAAATTACATATAATTTATGAAAAAACCCCCCAACTCACCCTGCAGAAAAAAATCCCCATCCCACCCTGCAAAATCACTTGCACTTCATAGCATACATAACTTGTCATTCAGTATACTAACTCTTTTTTCAGTTTGATTGAGTTTTTCTGCCTGCAGTGGTTTTGTCAAAGTAATCCATATGCTTTTTTTTTTAAAGCAATTACATTGCTGAAGGGTAATCCAATATTATTTGCTGTAGACTGCAATTAAAAATCCATAGACCGAGTACTTACCATCACACCTGAGAAACAGATCCCTTCAAAATACCACTCGTAGTTGGGGAGCTGGTAACTGGCAGCATGCAGAGCTTTCCCATTTGGAAAGTACAGGAGGATGTTCACAACAATACTCCAAAGCGCAAGAGGTATCAGCAGACAACTCAAACAGCTTCCACATGTCTCCAAAGCCATCTCTCAAGAACTCTGGAAGTTTTGTTCTTCTAAGCTAACGAAAGTTTACAAGACTTTCAATATAAGAAGCGTTTTGACCTCCCCAGCTTGATTCAGTCATTTCATATTCACAGGAACCAGTGACTGGGGTGTGATTCCAGGGACAGAAGTGCTTAACAGTTAGCAGAACAACAGATGAATATCACTGTGTAAACTCACTGTCCTGTGTTAAGCACGTCTTTAAGTAGCCATTTCCCTTCTAAAAGATCCTGCTTTGTGATCCTCCAAATGAAATATGTCTAGGAGTCAGACTCAGGAAGGAACTTCAAAGCTCTCATTTCCTAGTGACTGCTCAAAAATCTCCTCCTCCGCATGACATGAACTGCAACACAGTTTGTGACAGAAGCAAGGTTTTTCAACCTTACTGCAGCATGAGGAAGGGGACTGTAAGATGATAAATATGCCCTGTCTCTGTACAGAAGGCCACATTTTGCCTCATACTACAGAGATTTATTAACAGAACCCTAAGGGGGAACCAAAATGTTGCTGGCTTGCAACAGCAGGCTGAGTCTGGGCCATCTTACAGAGAGTACAGAAGCCTAAATAACACCGGTTAGAAACTGCAAGGAAGACTTACTTCTACACTTTTAATCAATTACTCTTTCCCACAGCATTATGTGGCTCCACTGTTTTGCAAATTAAATCCTACTATTTCTCCAATTGTTTCATTCTGTGCTTACAGCTGAGCTTGCACAGCTACAGACCTGATCTATGTACACGTGACTTCTTGTGCAGGACAAAAGGTCTGGCAGTTTTTCTGAAATGCCTGCTGTTTGCACTGTGCAAAGCCAAAGTCAGACAGCTTTGCCATTGTCACATGCCATCATTCCCCAACCCCTGAGCATCTAAACACTATCCCAGTAACACAGAGCCAGTGCAATTTGAACACTTGCAGCGCAAACCAAGCCTTCAGTCTATGCCCCTGTGAGTCTTCAGGAAAGTAATTCAAGAATGACCTTAGGCTTTACTCAATAGGAAAGTTGTAGTCAGAGAAAAAAAAAACAAAATGGGGGTCTATCAAAAGCAGGAAGGCTGATTTTAGAAGCAATGACATCACAACATATTTTCCTTGTGTTTCCTCATGAGCTTGTTTCAGGCTCTTCACACATGAGGCGTCTCTCATCCTTTCATAAAAGCTGTTTGGACTGCATGTCGTAACTAATTCCATACTATTGCTTAACATGCGATCACACAAGGAAATGAGTCTGAGTACCACCATGCCCATTTCCTTCTGCCGTGACTCTCCTCTTTTTCTAGGAGGTTTCATTTTGAAGTCCTCATTCTCGATCTTCACATATTTCCTGTTTTACTCTCTCATAACTATGGACACTTTTTTTCAGGTCTCCCTCTAATCAGAATTAGTAGCAAACCTGCCTTTCCAGGCTCATAGGCAGAGACAGAACTCATGTCATCAACACTGTGCCATAGAGAGCAGAGAAAACAGCCGCATTAAAATCATGCACATCCAATCCCCATGACTGATTTTTTAGTACAAAACTCAAAGATCATATAATTGGTTGAAATATTTTCTTAAAAGTAAAGGCCAAAATTAGTAGCAAACATCTTATTTTATAATCAAATTTTCTGCTATTTCCATTATAACTTGTTCTGATTAGAAGAAGCGAACTTGGGAAGTGATGACAGAAGCAGCATTTGTTCTGCAGCAGTACAGCAGTCTGCTTCATGACTTTGTTTTTAAACTGAACTCTGCAAATACCAAATCACAGTGTGGTTATTTTTCTGGCACATGATGCGACTGGAACAGAAAACAACTATTTTATACTAAGAATGAAGCAAACCTGTAAGCCAGTTTCTCAAACATCTTGCCAAGTGTCGCAAGTACTGCTTTTCCACTGCTGTCATTATTCATGAGTTGATGCCAAGCCTGTTACCGAAAAGTCAGGTTTACTCTGTATGAGTGACTTTGCTGCCAGCTGAAATGAATACAATCTAAACCAATCACTTCTCCACGAGGTAACTGATAAACCTCTCAAAACACTGTCTTATGCACCAGGCAACAAAGGAATCCAGCTGGCCATTTTTTACACGACAATATAAATAGTGAGGAGGAATGCTGTGCATTAGTGCTACAGGGATCTATTAGTGCTACATGCATTTGTGCTGAAGCTTCAAGTTTAAACTCTTGACTAATCACTCTGTTTATTGGAATTTCTAAAATTTTTTCAGTTGTTTAATTAATTGTGTGTACCAGAAAAACAAATAACCGTTATGCAAGAATAAAGGCAAAAATCTTTAAGTTGCATGGTAATTATACATTATTCAATTGAGGACTCTCTTTTCCACTTTCTCTCCTTCCACACCCTATTTAAACTTGCAGATATTTTTTCAAACAGTGTATCCTCACATACAAAGACACCGTAACACACAGCTGCAAGGAATTTTGTGTGTATACAGATGTGCACATATTCTCCTTCCTCCCTCCCATGGCAGGACAGGACAGGGATAGACACTACAAAGAAATGGCATTAAACGGCATTAAAGTCCCTCAACTACTTCTCTGTATTTAGGTATGAACTATTGCAAAATTCGGGTATCCTGAGATTCTAAACACAAACTCTTTTCATCTGAGAATTCTTTTGTTGGTGTGGACAATTGTGGACAATTTTGTTTTCACAGTTAACTTATTTTTTTCAGGTACGTATTTGTACAGGACCGACCTGACTGTGCAGACAGCCTGAGATACACCTGAAGTTTCTGGCCACCTTTAAAGATCACCCTCCTAATTACAAATAGCCTAAGGATGCACTGACACTCATGGGAACTTCTTTTTCTCCTATGAATAGAAACCAACTTGCTTATTTTCAAAGACAATATGAACAGCTAAATTCCAAAACTGAGCCTCATTTCTTTGAAATAAAGAGCATGTCACATTTTGGTTTTTGCTTGAAAAATGCCATTGCCAGCAGCAATGCTGCCATGCTGACTTTGCCAGCAATGCTGTTGGCAGCACATTATTCAGATGTACTTGTGATGAAACATTTACTGTAATGTGCTACAAGCTACACTTCAGAGGTTCTTGCACAGGACCTTACAATAATGCCTTCAGGCTGGTAACTGGTGAAGTCACATATTTCAGATTAATCTGTCTTTGCTGATCTGAATTTGGACCGTACTCATTGAACGCTGCAAGGCCTGAGGGTCTGCTGAGTGAGGTAAAAAACGGGAGTCACGTCCACATCTTGTTTTATCTCAGGCCTGTAATGGAGCAATCAGGAGATGATCCCCCTTGGGAGGGCAGGCGGGGCTCAGAGCCGGGCTCAGCTGTGCAGGGACCCCCTCAGCTCCCTGGGTTGACCATCAGTTGGGAACTGCCAGCCTGGACCCAGGACTAAAACTCCATGTGTGCAGTTGTGTCTGTCTCAGAGCTGTTGTTGAACCCTTATTGATGAACAAACACCTGTTTCAGCAAATGAGCCAAACCAAGCAAGGATGCAGTTCCCACTCTGGCAGAGCCTGCTGGAGAGGAAAAGCAGGTTATATAACCTGACTGCATTCAATCCATGTTCTTATACCACCACTGCCCTTTACTCTAAGACCAGGCAAGCAGTGTTTCAGTATGGGCAGAGAAGGAATCACTGGCACCTGCTGGGTATTTTTAATACAAATCTTTATTTGTGAAATACAGGGGAAGTTCAGAAACATCCTGAAAAGCCCTTAATCATCCACATTTTACTGCTGCTTTGGTTTTGGTCCAGCTGACCAAAACTCAGTATTCACTTTTATATAGGCCAGACTAGATTTAGTTTGTGTTCATTCTAAGATCAGAATGAAAGAGCAACTTTATTGGGAAAGCAGGACAAAGTACAGCTGTCGTGTCAGTAGAAAGAGAAAAATAAATAGAGCCACTTTAGTGACGTGTTCAGGCTGTTGCCTGTACCAAGATGAAATGAACCAAAGAAATTCAGGATACATTTTGCCTTTAGGTTCAGGCAGGTTAGTGGAAAACCTGCATATGACTTCAACAACAAAGGCTGGCCCCAAGTCAGTTAAATTCATGGCAACAGCACAGTTTGACAACAATGCGTATTTCAGTATGCATGGAATGTTTAAAAAAAATCCACAGTTTTTTCATTACAGCACACACATGCACCGATGTCAATGCATTGTCAGGTTTCTAGCAAACATATGTCTGCAGAGGGGAACAAAAAGAAAGAAACATATTAATGGAAAGAATGCTAATATTGTATCCGACTAAAAATGCAAAAAATTAACCTGACCACATTTAGAAAACCATAGCATAGCTCTTCTATACTGCAGTTAGAGCAAGGAAGACAGGAGGAAGAAGATAGTAATAGCTTTGAAAGAGCCCCAACACTCAACTACGTCAATCAAAAATGTGAAACATATGCTTACCACATCATATAGTGTGTGATATAAATTATATCTGGTTCATACTTTAAGCCACGGTGATTCCAACACTAGCACTCTGATACTGATTTTGGAATATGTCCAAACTATTTAACAAGGCTTTAAAGAAATTTGGAGACAATTTCCTTTCCTCACTCAAAAAAAAAAATCTACCTTCGAAAACCCTCCAGATCTGTCTGCAGATTTTGTTAGCTATGTGCAATTTAATTCCTCCTCTTATCTTACTTTTACTAAGCAAGGCCAGGATGCTGCAGTTCTCATCACATGCAGCATACTGTCAGTAGCTTACGAGCTGCTGTGGACAAAACATAAGGCTAACATGATATAGTTAGAGCAAGCATCACACTATGCAACAACAGTTTAGGCAAAGACCACAACCACAAGGAGATCTGTATCTCAGTTTTATTACCTATGCAGTGCTGATGATCACATGTGTCATTGGACAGAAAAAAGCCCTCTAGCTCCTAGCTCTCATGCAGATTAATGTCACTGACGGCTGAGGAATCAGCTGAAAGCACGTGATCAAACACTACATGAAAATTCTAATCACAACAGGGCTATAGAAACAGCTGTACAGGGAATTGTTGCTTAAGAATACCTAAAAAGTACCTGTTGAGTAAGACTCCACAGTAGCATAAGTAACAAGTTTCATGTCCATCTGAGAAGCATGGGTATATCTATAAATTACTTACCTCCTCACGACTGCAGCACAACCCATACAGTCCTCCAAGAATGCCATTGATTATCTGTATGAAGCACAGAATGAATTCTATTCCTCCCAAAACAAGGAGGATGGAAAACAGGGTGACGTTCCACTGCACAATGTTTTGAGGTTCCTGACATTCAGACCACTTGTTATACTCAAACAAGTACCTGTACACAGCAATTAGAAGCATATTACATTTTGTCAGAGTGGGATACTTACCGTATACTAGAACCAAATTATGTCTAATCTGTAACTGCATCAAGGATATTCACTCTATAGAGTCCTAATAGGCTAGGTTCCCTTAGGAATAGATTCCTAAGGGAATAGAAAAAGCAATGGTTTACTCCATGCAAGGTTTGTTTGGTTTAGGAATGCGTTGAAACATCAACCACACATTTTTGCTAAGTCTTAATGTCTTTAAAAAAAATAATCTAAGCTATAAAGGCAGAATTTCCTATTGCTGATTGAAAGTGAGGCACAAACTCAAGAAAGCTAGAAGAGCAAAGGTTTTTCTCAAAACAATTGCAGAGCTTTGTAGGAGTGGGCCTTTTTTCTAAAGATAACAGTCACTGGTCTGAGGCAAATGGGCTACTCTCCTGTGCTGCTGTCTTTGGGCCCTCACATGCTTACTTGAATGAGCCAAACACAGAACAAATTTGGAGGGGTACTGCAATATTTCAGGTGTTACTGCTCACTCACATCTTGAGAACATCAGTACTTGCTTTCAGCAAGGACTTAACCTGGTTCTGCTACACTCAGTCATGGTCAGGAGGATGGAGAAGGAGGAATGACCCCTCTTGGGAGAGATACAAGTGAAATATGAAATTCAAACTCTACTGAAAAGAGCTTTATGTGGCTTCTTAGTACTCCAACTGCCTCTAGCCTGGCATCAGCCATAAGCTGTTGCTAGACACAGTCTCGAGGTTGCCAAACATACAAACACTTTAAAAGTATGCCATGATATAAACCATATCAGGATTTATGTGCATTAATGGGGAATAGCACACTGAGACTTTTTTTGCAAGAGAACCTTAATTAGGGATAATTAGGAACGTCTTGCCCTCTCTGCCCTACAGTGTACAAAGATTCTTATAAACCGTCTCAAGTTTCATTTATGAGGTTCTATGCCATTGTCACTAATGTAGGCATTGTGCCACTTTATGCTGGTGCAAAGCAGCTTCAGAAGAAGCCTGACAAAACAGACTCTTACACAAATGATAAGACAAATTTCTTAACCACCACTATTCCTAGTTTGTAAATCCTTCAAATTCCTAAAACTTTATACTTTGTTAGAGATATTCATGGACATGAACAGTATATGATGTATAGATTTATTTACCTATATATATTTCTATTGCTTTGGTTTTACACTGTAGCAGCAAGGGTATCTGATGCCATTTGTTAAGTTCTTAGTAAGTGGGAAGGATAAAGTTATGGATAGATCTTGGTATATGGTTATTGAACATTGCTGAAAGGTACTGGAATAAAGCCCATGTGTACATGGGAAAGATACAACATCCTCATGAACAGACAACTTACCCTCCAGAGGAGTCAGTGAAAGGATAGATCCAGTTTCTCTCTAGGTGGGTAAAACAATATGGTCCTTGAGACAAGCCCAGTGCTGAAATGATTATACAGTATCCAGAGCCAAGGATCCCAACAAAGGCTGCCAGAACTGAGGACAGCATCTGCACAGCAGACATAAACATGAACTTTCAGCACAAGCCATCACCTTGTCTTTGGGATTACCTGAGACTGGGATATACAGGATCACTTACTGCACAGCTCTTTCCATAGCCCTCATGGCCAAAGGACCCACAGCAGTCATCATCGTGAAGCCCAATGAACACTGCAGCTGGAATGAGTACCTGGATATGGAGCAAACAAACCACACTGTTCCTTTTGGTTGCACAGAGAGGGTAGATAAAACACAGTCTTCGAATTGCATTCATTTACGTTGCTTCTTGGTGGTCAGCCTGTGCAGGTGATTCAGCTTTACTCCTATTTAACGCAGTAGGCGTCTTGCTACTGACATCACCAACAGCAGGACAGGTATATTTCTATTGCCGCTTTGTGTATGCACAGCACTTAAGCACAGAAACAGACTGTTGAGGTACTGCTACATTTCAAGTATTTCAGCTTTAGAAGTTTTTATTCACATTAAAGGCTGTATTTGCAAATAAAATGCTTTGCAAAAAAAGGCATTAACTTCATTCCAGTGAGGACTACTGTCGTACTCGGACACAAAAGGAACCACGCAGACTCAGCTTTTCAGGCAGAAAGAAGCTAGGGAAGAAAGAACCCCCAGCAGTTTATTTTACTTCATATATATATGTTTCTAGGAATGAACGTGGATTGGAGGATGAGGTTACCACCTCACCAACCACACTGGTCAAACAAAAAGACCATCAAACTTCTCCGCCTCAGGAGAAAGAATGAAAACAAAAACGAACGGTTAGCTAAACATAACTGTGTTTACAGAAAGTGCGTGAGAACTCTATCACAGAAATGAAAACATCAAAAGACTGCAAAACTCAGGGCGACAGACTACAAAATAATGTTTTTTGCAAAACAGCTACTGCCAATATACTTGTTGCTTAAGAGCAATCATCATTGCCTGTGTGACAAACCAGTCTGACTAGAGTAGAAAGCCTAGTAAAATCTTGCTCAATTCAGACAAACTTCTCATTACAGACATCTACTTTTTTCCAAGATTTCACAAACAGTTTCCAGTGACAGAAGTGCAAAGTAACAAAGCAGAAGCTATCCATGAGAAATACAAACCATCCATATTCCAGAGCTTTTAGTATAAAATCAAGAATGAACGAAGCTGATTAAAAAGAGGATCCTCCCACCAGCAATAATAGCACTTAAGAGTGTCCACTTATAAAGACTCTACACCAAAGAGTACCCTGGAAAACCCTAAAGAAAGAGCAGAGAGTTATTTGCATACTCCACAGACTTACTTAAGAAGAAACTAGAATAAGAACTATACTGTTGAACAGACACAGACTTGTCAGCCCTTACTCAAACCCATTGCTGAGTCCTAATGCTTCAAGTCCAGAAGAGATTGTACAAGTGTGCTGCAGAAGTCCCATTGATTTCACTTGTATTATTCTGTGTATAAAGCCTAGTCTTTGCAAACCCCACTCTAGGTCCCAATGGGGCTGTAACACAGCTGTAAGCACCTCTCACTAAACAAAGCACCTTAGCATGCAATTGTTTCCAATTTGTGATTTGCAGACACCTTGAGATCATAGAATCATAAAGTGCTAAGAATTGGAAGGGAGCTATAACCTATTTCTAAGAGGACTTCTAAAAGCAGATGAAAAAGGAAGCCCGGAGTTAGGGGTCTTAAATATGCTGCAGTGTGGTCCACAAAACTGAAAACGTAGAAAATAAGAGCTTCAGATTAACTATATCCTATAAAGAACACACTCAATTCAAATGCAAAGCTTTGACAACTACCACTCAATTCCTCTGAATAAATAGCTAAGGCAGAGAAATAACTGTCAACATGTCAGATAATAGAAATCAAGGAATTGTATCTAAATGCTCATTAGTTAGGGATATTTAAAAGGAGAATGGTTTGATAATATAACAAACTTAAGACTTAACCCTTTATGCAAACTATTACCCGCTGAGAGGCTTAGTTTCACTTTTGCATTTGGATTCTGTGCCCTAAACCCTAAGATTTTTTCAGCTTTAAAGTGACATAATATTGCAGATAAGACAATCAACAGTAACTTATAATAGCTATGGGATAATATAGCTCTTTTTTTATACAACTCCAGAGACTCCTGTTGACAAGATATTTGATGAATAAATTCAGGTAACCAGCAGAGAAAGAGCTGTACCAAGTATTTTCAAAATAAGCTTGAAAGAAGACACTAGGTTATTACTTACCAGAAAGCCTCCACCTAGAATGCCATGAAGGCACTCCACGTATTTGCTGAGGTGATGCTCTGAAGCAAATCTTGTTTCGCCATTGGGAAAATAAAGTAAAGTGTTGGCCACAATGCAGAGGAGGGCAAGGATGAGCAACTTATAACCAACACATCTAGCACACCTTCCAAAACACATATTCTCAGCTTTAAAAATCCTCCTTCAACTTGTCCGATCCAACCTATCTCACACCTGTCCACACCTAAAAGAAGATCAGTGTTTATTCTCACCTCCTTAAATACTAGGGGTTACCTAGCTACCTGGATGACGTTTACAACCCTTCCTAACCACCATTCCCAATTGCAGAGTGAGAGAGCAAGGATGGCAGAACGCCACCGCCCTTTTTAAATGCAATAATTGTAGATGAACCAAATGCAATGAAGGAAATATTGAATACTAGCTGATTTCACACTAATATATGATGCTTGGAATAATCAGTGGTGAACATGATTAGATGTGAACAACAGGCTTAAACCACAACAAAAGTTCTGTTAGGAACTGAAGGAAAAATGTTTTGTTTTCTTTGTTAGAAGCAGCTTTGAATTTTAGGTTTATAGACTGATTCAGTACAACCTGAAGCCAGGGAAAGACTTGGCTGACTTCAACAGCACTGAGTCAGAGTTTTGGGTGTAAACAGAAGAAGGTCTACAGCAATGAGGAGTATGTAGAGCAACCTCTCACTTTGCTGTCCTGTTGATGGAACAACAGAAAACTTCACCAGGAGTTTGGAAAACAAATAAAATGGACAGGTAGGTTTCTTAGGAGTGTCCTTCTTCTTGTCATTATAAGACGAGCTGAATTTAGATTAACAGCCAATTACTAAATGGTTTGGTAACAGCTAAACCAAGCAAACACTTGTGAAAAATGCTGCTTTTAAAAAAAAACAGGATTATAAAAGAGAGTCCTTGCACTGAAATATGATACATAGAAGCACACACACAAAGAAAAATGGCAAGAAAGAAACAGATTGTATCCAAGGTTTCCAAACAGTGTTTCGTGTACCAGTAACATTAATTTCCATGGTAAATGGAGATATAAAGTGAGCTATAAAAATTAAGATCTAGCCTTTTCTCTTTTCCTCATGCAAATTTTTCTAAAATAGCCCAAAGCCTTTTTCTTCACACACAGCTCAACACAGAGGTGTGAGCTGCCATGCCGACTTCTACCACCTGACAGGAGGTAACTAAAATGCACTGGCCCAGGCTAGATCCAGGTGGTGGTGCTGCCGCCATCATCACAGTACAATGTAATTCTCATTGCAAAACCAGAAGCTAAACAAATGGAGTTTGGGAATGTACAGGATATCAGAAGACTACAATGAAACTTTTTAAAATATACTCATTCAGGTTTCTTTTTTTGAAGGTGGGGTGGGATGTGTTTAATAGCTAAATAACACAGTAGACACAAGCCCAAGTCAAATCCATGATATTCTTGCAAGAGATGTGAACAACACTCATGCTGAGAAAGAGTGTGCAAAAATAAAATGTAGGGGTGAAGCAGGGGAAGAGAGCAGTCTGGTGCAGCTGTGGCTTTGTGATGTAACTTCTCCGGGTATTGTAGCTGCTGACCTTGGAGACTTCCTTCATTACAATAAATATCCTCCAATTGTACAGACATAGGCTGGCCACTATTGTGTGCTTCACCTCTAATGACTAAAACAACCCTAAACATTATCCTGCGAGTTTCCTCTGCAGAAGAAGACGGATGCTCAACTGAAAACTACCTTTATTTTGTTGGGCTAAAAAACCCAAACCACTCCTTTCCCAAAACCCACCACCCGATACCCTTCCCCTCATCTCAACAACCACACTAACATATTGCCTGTGGGACATGGATTTAAAACCCCAGCCCTAATCACGTATTTGAAAACTATTCTATTTACAACTTAAATAATGGTTTTCTAAATACTTCATTGAAAAAAATTTACATAATCAAGAACTTCCGATATTTAAAATCAATTCTATATTTAAAATAAAGCATGCGAGGCATTGCATGGGCATTGCAGGCTGCAGTTAGAACCAATAACCCTCCAACAATACACTAGCAGTTCCGATCACTCTCCTATATAGAATCATATTACAAAAACTCAGATTACAAAAATCTTATGCTTTTTTTACTTCATGTGCCTGTTTGCTTCATAAATTCTAATTTTACTACTTGGCAAAGTGAGAAGCAGTGGATTTTTGGAGTGCCTTGTGGGCATGATGAGTTTTAAACTATGAAATATACTCACAGATAAGCAGTAGCCAAACACAAGATCATCATCAACTTGAGAAAGAGCATGGCCTAAACTGCAGCTTCTGACATGCTCCATGCCTGACTATCAGGCATTTGAGTTTACACTAGCATAAACAAAACCAGAACTGGAGTTTGAGTCTTTTATACAAGAATCACACTGTTTGCACTTGGAGAGGTGAGATAATTGCTTACTCCCTCACAGATTCTTCCCCATGCCCCACAGGAAACTCCAGTATTTCTCTCTCACAGGGTGATTTCCGTAGCTCTGATGCCTATCATGGACAAAGAACATGTATTAAAAGGCAATCCAGCACTCAGTGTTATTAAATACAATAAAAGTCTAGGCTAAAGCCTAACTTTAGACTATAGGTCCAGCCCTCAGCTCTGGCTGAGAAGAACCTCCAGCAGTGTGGTACAGGAAGGACAAGATCATCAAAGGGACAGTGAAGCAAATTTGGTAACATGCTCTAAGGTCCAGCAGGTAGGACCACTGCCAAAGACTTCCATATCCTCTCCTGGCATGAGTAGCTGGTTCATGAACAATCACAACAACCGGCTTGCGTCCCCAAATCATCAGTTGTGCGGGTTGAAGTTTGTCAGCAGAACAGTGCTACCTAGGGCAGGACACTTACTCTTCAAGCCAGAGAAGTGGCTGAAATTGGATGCCTTGTCCAGTTACTGCGGTATTTATTAGCAAGGCTATTTTCACATAGAAGGATGCAGCCATCCCTCTATAAAACAACCCCCCCCCACCTCAATAGTCCCTGTTGCTTTGGTTCGTCTGTTGCAGCCTGCTTCCGTCACAAAATGTAGACGCTAGAAGGAAACTAATGGTTCCTGATACCAAAAAGTGAAAGAACTCAAAACCAGTAGAAGAGCTCTCAGCATTCAAGCTCTGAAAAGTTGAGTATTCTCTAGCTTTCTGGATCTGCTTCTCAACCAGCACAAGAGTAACAGAAATTACTTTCTTCAGCTCAACAGAGTATTGGAAACATTTTCTATATTTTTGGACAAGTCTTAAGTTTACCTACAATAAAGAGGATCAGTTTATCAAAGACTGTAAAAAAAAAACCCTACCCAAACCCCACAAAACCACAGGATCTTATCAAGAAAAAGAAAACTGGAAAGCATCATATTTCTCCTACAAAAACAAATTACTCCAACTACAACCACATCTAGCACTTCCATCCTGAATCAGATTCCCAAAAGGATTCATCATAATCAACAGAAGAAACTGAGCTGCAACAGCAAAGCGCCGCACAAAAAAGGAGACTCCACTAATACATTTTGATAATCCTGGAAACACCCACGTCACTCTACTGAAGAGGAAATCAAGCAGGGCAGAGGGGAATGATATCTGCAAAGTAAGTGTTGAATTGCTCAGACAGACCCAGAGCCATCACACCAGTCAGCATGTTGTCAAGAACAGGGTCAGTATCCCCAGCTGGACACTGGGCATGTTACTACATTTGAATCTGCTGTGCATGTACAGGTTGAGGCTCCTGTGCACTGATGCCATAGAACCCTTTTTCCTTTGCCCTCCAGCACACTGTCAGAACATTCTGTCTGCTCTTCCCTTAATGGAAATAAGATTTCTATAGCTCAGCTATGCCAAGTTCCCAGTGTTCATCTTGTTAATCCTCCCCAAACTCAATGGTTTGTTGGTTTGTTTGTTTGTTTGTTTTTACCACCAGAACAGGTTCTTATTCCTCATAATTAGACAAAGGATGAAACATCTGCATCAGTGTTTTCGAGCAAATAAGCAAGCTCCTGTCTTAAAGATGCCAGAAAGATGGAAAGATGTTGCTCTACTGAAAAATACATGTTTCTTCCCAACAGTTTCTTCTAACATTCCAAATAGTCAGTCTTACTGTTTTATCCTGACTTTTAGCCACTCTTAGCCACTGTTTGCCAAAAGACACAATAGTAATCAAGAGACATAGATGAAACAGACATATGACAAATGTCTTCCGGTGACCTTGAAAACAGTGTAAAGAAAGAAAGGAAAAACCAAACATTGTATTTGAAGCAAATACATTGTTTTTTACATTAATAGATCTGTCAGGTGTGAATCAAGGGGGCTTCACTAATGCCACTGCCATTGGGACACCCTATGCTACAGCTTCTACCAGAAAGCCTCAATATAACTTTTCTTTGCAGAATTTCTGGTCCCACCCACCATCAGAAAAAGGTTAATGGAGGAAAGTGCCTCTCCTGGAAGCACTGGCAGGATGTGGTAACTGTATGGCATCTGCAGGTGAGAGACAGCATAAGAAATAATAGCATGGGCTGCACCGATTCATTTGGAAAGACTGTGCAACACAACATATGTGTTTACACAGGTTATTAATTCCCACTCGTATTCTCTTGTAAGCTGTTCTCATTTGGTCTTTTACGGTTTAATAGGTTGCTGCTCATGGAGGCCAATGCTAGCTCAGAAAATTGCTGGGAACATACTGGGAATGTGTGGTCACCTGTTGGCTGAACTAAGGGCAGGCTCTTGGCCAGCTGTGCAAACAGAGCTCCTGGTGACCTTAGAACAACTCCAACTCCCTTTGACCCATCCATGCTGCCATCCATTTCTCAATGTCTAAATGATGCATTACCCATGTTTTCCAGCCATCATCCACAAAAACACTGTGCTGCAGTTGTAACTGTCCTCACTACCTCTCAAGTGCACATTGGTTGACAAACTTGACCTGGACAGTCACAAGAGGAAACTGCTCATCATGAAGTCCTTGGTGCTTATGGTCTCCTGGCCACAGACAGAAGAAAGTCTCCAGATTACTTTTATCAATTAGGTCACAACTCCTCAGATGAACTAATGAGCTACTTATGAGCACAAGCAACTACCTGTTGTCATGAGAGCAATTGCTCCTAACAAAGCTGTAACACACATGCATGTGCTTACTTGCTATCTCTGCCACCACTTTGAGACAGAAAACTGATCTGAACCAGAGAAGTCAGCTTGGAGTGAGCGCTCACACTTCTATGTAACAACACACATTGACACATACAGAGAACATTTAATTTATTAGTAATAATGCTGATCTAAGAAGGAGTCAGCAGCAATGCAACAAAAGTAGTTTTGCCATTTAACCAACCAGTTTGGAGACTCAAAAGCTTACAATCAGGGCAGAGCTACCACTAAATGAGTGTACAGAAATTCCTCTCTTTAAAGAAGAACCCATAAACCTTACTTAAGAACAACTATTACTGACCCTGGACTTGCAATGCCACAATCAAATAAACCACTTCAAACGCTGTTTTCTGGTGACATACAAAACCCATGCTGTAGCCTGCATTCATTAATTCTTCCAACAATGTTATTATGATAAAAGTAGGACAGAGGACAAACAAATCTTTTTTCTATTTCTGCAACAGCCTGTGCGTGAAACCGTGGCCTTGCAAAATGGCCAACAAAACTTTGTTCCCCTTGGACTGTACTATTTACACACAGGTTTGCGTTTTAGATTTCTAGTCTATCTCTAAAAGTGTGATGTTCTTGCAAAAGTTAAACAAGTATGAGGCATTACCATCACTGCACTATAAGCATCCTCTCTTCTACACTGTGTGTGATGGCTGTATGGATCAGAAAACTGGCATTAGCTTAGCATACGAAGTCTGCACAGCACAGCACAAGGAACAGATGGTCTTCCAGCTTGCAGTGAGTCACTGATGTCTCCCCTCCCCTGCACCTACCACAAAAACCAGACACTGAAAACATAGAACAAAAATTACCAGTGTTATGTCTTTGACTCTTGTGGTGCAAAAGTCAGTCGTTAATTACCTTTGTGTTTCTCATAAAGTGACCCTGTTGGTCGTGAACTTCTAATCCAGAAAAAAAAAAAAAGGCTATCTGTATCATACCATGTATTTTAAATCTATAAGCTCAAAAAAAAGGAAAAAAACCTGAAAATCAAAAAATTCATTGCCTGGTTTGTTTCTTTAGCATATGCTTCATACATTGCTCATGCAGTCTTCCCTCTGGAATTAACCATTAGTGACTTCACGTGAATTATATATTTTAAATTATTCTTGCTGAACAATCCCACAGCTGCTGCTTGGCTGGGAACAGTCTATGTATTGATTCCATAGCAGCAGGATAGGAAATGAATGTTTAAATTTAATGTGTCTTTCACATTAGCATGACTGATATTGCAGCATGTTGTCTTTACTTGCGTATCTTTCAGCTTTGGTAGTAGTTGAATCAGACATCACAATCAGAAAAGCAAATCAGACATGACCACAAGACTCATAAAAGATGATTTCCTAAACTGCAATTCCACCCTTCCATCAATCTTTGCTATCATCATTTAAATTGGAATTCTGAAATCCATTTAACAATATATACTCAGTGCACTGAATCTTTGCTCCAAGATGGTCCTTAAAATGGCTGTCAGTCTTAAAGCCAACTATTTCATGGTCATGTTCCTCCAAGGGGTACATCAAGACCTCAAAAAGGCTATACAAAGGTAGCACACATTTTTAGTAGGACAGAATTTTTAGGAAAAACCCAAAACATTATTAAATTAAAAAAAAAAAAACCTATTAAAAAGAACCAATTAAAAATCATGGTTAAAGAATAAATTAGTCTACAGAAGATCCTTTTTCATCTAAGCAATGGAGAAAAGCAGAAGAAAATAACATTCAATGCTAATTATGATTTAATTAATTCTTAGTCTTTTTTTAAGGTAACATCCTGGAACAACACAACTGAGACCTTATTCTCTGTAAATCTACAAAACATGTCTACTATGTGATACTAGATACAGCACTCTACTGCAGCTGCTGTTTTCACAAGGTCTTTCAAACTCACTATCAAACAGATACAGTGCCATTCTAATGAACTGCAATTGGCTTGGGGGATGGGGAAAGACTAACGTCCAGAAATAAGACTTTTCTATTCCTTTGTCTTATAATTACAGCTAAAAGTAGCTGTGTCATTCATGTACCAAAATATGGAAATTAGTGCTGCAGAAATACAGATGTGTTCATTCCAGAGCAGCATGCCATCACACAGCCATCTCCTCTGGGGTCAGATCCTGCCCATGGGACTTTCTGCCTGTGCTCAGAAGATGAAGCACCCCAAGAGTTCCACCAGCTCCCTCTAGTGATAATCAGGCTATGACCAAACAGGTTCTGCTGGGCCCATTCATGGGCCTCTGCCTCCAGTAACCTCTAGCTCTCAAAGTCTTCCACAACAGCACCCGAAATACCATCTTCAGGTGAGAGGCATCTGCCTTCGGTGGAAGATAACAACGCTCAGTAAGAGCTCCTGGTGGCACAGGATCCAGGCACAAGGCACTCTTACAGTAAGAGGAACTGAACTAAGGCATCATGCCCACCAGGTCAAACCTTGAGGCTTTGAAAGGACAGGATTTGGTTCAGGTGCTTGTTGCAAAAGAGAGCTCTTCCATGAACAGACTTACAAATGGTAAGTTAAAAACCAAAATAAAGCAACTTTCATCTTTTACAGATCTTCACAGCAGAAAAATAGTCCTGCTCTGTGCTCTTCATAAACACAAAGACAAAGGAAACAAAACAAACTGGAAGTTTGCACTAAAGGTGAGGAGAAAAAAACCTCAAAAAATCAAAACACCACAGCCCTTCCTCAGCATCTGCGCTGAATCAGGTGGAATTTTCCTCCAGAAAGTCAGGCACCATCTTTGAGGAAACTGCAACAATGTCAACAATAGTACTTGCCTGTCAGGCAAAACATCCTGGGCTTTTTTGTGTTACACTCCATTGACTCCCAGGATTTTGGTCAGTTACACTCTGCTCTAAGATGAAGACATAGGGCGTACTAAAAGCACACTACTTAGGGGCATACAAAGGGCTCAAGAAAAATTAGGATGTGTCCGGTGGAACCATTACAATTACAAAGCCATTACAGCATTCTTCACATGCAGACTTTGTAAGTGGGTTGCTGATTAATCCAGCCTATGATTAGTGTGCACTGAATACAAAAAGATTATCACAACAGAAATTAGTTTCCATTCAATTTTCATTACAATTTATTGTTATTATTATTTTAATTCTTAAACTCTTCTTATCTCAACCCATCAGTTTACTCACTGTTAATCCTCCAACTGTCTCCCCATCCCATCAAGGGCAGAGTAAGCAAGCAGCTCTGTGGGGCTGAGCTGCTGGCTGGGTTAAACCATGATAAGTGTCTAAACAGTGTGTTGCTAAGTAACATTAACAACAAGGTTCTATTAAAGTTTACTGTTAGTAAGTTGGTCTTGATAAGGCTAGGATCATGAATGAACGAATGAATGAATGTTGCCAAGACAGAATCTGGATTTTTTTTTAAATTATTTAAGATTATAAAACAGTAATCTGAAAAACATAAGACATTTCTACTTTTCTGTCAAAATAAAATGAAGACCTATAATTTACAAGCTCATCTTGCGAAGGACTCAAAGATCATCCTTAACATTGTAAATTATATTTACAAAGAGCAAAAAGAAAAGTAATCACCATTGGTTGGAGGCTACACAGCTGTCAGGGCTATATAACTTTGCACTGCTAATGGAGTCACTTCATCTTAATGATAAGGAGTCACAGTGCCTTAGAAGTCATGAGAGACACTTCTATCTTTCCTTGCCTTAAAGAAAAAAGGCTCAGCTATGGCCACAGCACCACAAGAGTAACTTCACCAACCCTGCATTTGCATAGTTCTGCATGGAACTATGGCACAAGGCTGAACTTAGACTGTGAACTATAGACAAAAGGCTGACCTGCTGAGGCTAGTGAAAGTGTGCAACAGTCTCGCCTCCTGGACTCAGCTAACACATACCTGTCAGTCTGTCCTCTCCTGGAATCTCACATCTGCTCTGCAGAATGAGAAAACAGGCAGAAGAGGTTGGAACTCCACTCCTGTTCTCCTTTTGCACCAAGAAGGCTTTGTGTGAAACAAAAATTAGTTCCTTTAGTCAGGCAGAGCTTAACATTAACAGAAAATACATATTTTTAAAAATTTGAAAATTAACTATCCTGTTGTGTAAGAGTAGTACAGTCCAGATTCTCTGATCATCTTCTCAAATGGTCTTCACACCCACTAGAACATGTTTTATTGGTAAGTACTTTCTCACTTGCGGTCCAAGTCCTTAGCTATCTGGAACCAGTCCTGTTCTAAAGCCCACGCAGTTGCATTTGAGTAGAGAGCAGGCCTCAAGGCATTAGCTCAAAGACCCACCACAGTAAAGTAATTTATCTCAGTTCTAATGGCAATACATTTTCAGAGCTAGATTTCTTACTTCTTGAAATGCAGAAAAACTTAGCACCCATGAAAGTTCTGTCTCAGTTAAAAATTAACTACTATACACCTATAAGACGAAATTTACCCCCATATTGTGAACTGTCCTACAGGAACCAGAGGATATATTCATACAGGCAAATGACAAAATTAGGATCCTAATCCGTACTCACTTTATTAAAGCAAAGGATTGTATTAGGCTAGATGCCTCACCTAGTACAGAACTGGAGAAAATTTAAGGAGAGCAATTCCAAATTGCTAGTATAAGCCTTAAGGAAGTGACCTTAAGTTGTGCCAAGGGAGGTTTAGATGAGATATTAGGAAAAATTTCTTAACCAAAAGGTTTGTCCAGCCTTGTGGTGGGGTCCCCCTCACCAGAGGGATCTAAAAGCTGCGTAGATGTGGCGCTTGGGTATATGGGTTATGGTGGTGGCCTTGGCAGTGCTGGGGGAATGGTTGGACTCAATGGTCCCAGAGGGCTTTTCTAAACTGATTCCATACTTCTATGATAATCTGAAACAATTGAGAAACACCAAGGTTTAGATGGACACTTGAAAATGATAGGTGTTATCATATGAAAGACAAAACACAACATGGAGCCAAAGTCCTCTAATAGCTATATAATGCCTATATCCATAGGACATTTCAACTTTATAAGTAATTACTGGTTATGTTCAAACACAATCCTGTCAATAAATTAAAGTAAACACATCGATCTAAAGCACACAAACCCAGACTAACACAGCCTGGTACTTACACACATGGGAATTTCTACCTCTGCATAAGTAATCATTGTGCTCATGGATTTTCTTATGCTCCTTTAGTAAAGCTGTCATTATACAAAACATTAAGATGACTTTTAGCTACAAGATCTTACTAAGCATGGACCTTATTGAATTTAACCTGACTGCAAACCCCATCAGCCTCAAATATTTTATTTCTGCCCTTCAAACACACTAATGAAACAAAACCATTAAATAGAAAGATCACTGCTGACAGAGAGCTCATTGGGAAGCAGAACCGCGTGGTGGCTATTTGGAGAGCTTCACTGTAGGGTCCTTCTTCCATGCTCTGCTCCACAGACACTGGTGCAGTTCCTGCCATGCCGAGCTCTCAGCTGGGGACAGAAATTCCAGGCCTGGACATCTGCCACAGAAAGCAGAGGAGGCTCCTGGGAGAGCTGCAGTCCTCTTTGTTTGAAGACAGGCTTCCTCTCCTCCCCTCCGCCCAAGGAAGACAGGTTGGCTGGGATGCTGCTGGTACTGCACATGCTGCCCCATGTGATGGAGATCAGTTCTGAACAAAACAGCTGCCAAGAGGTACCAACACCAACACAGAGACTTAATAGCTCCAAGCTGTGCCATAGCATCCATTTGCTTCTCTAATCATGCTGACTGAAATCTAAGGTTTAAACCAACTCTCTCATTTTTTTACTATTCTCTGACTGTCCAAGCAAAATTTTTAATGTTACTGTTAGGCAAGAGGAAAATATCATGCAGTCATTACACAGTAATTTTTTTAATTGAACACTTTCAAACCTTTTGCTTAAAATTAGGTTAAGATATCAGTGCACCTCTTCCCTTTCTATACTTTTTAGCTGATTTACAAACCACAGATTACTTGTTTTTAATAGGTCTTTACTGCTTTACTACTTTAACGACTTATTTTCTTTTTTCTAACTACTTTTAATTTTTTGAGAGTAGTACATAGGTATACATGGACTTGCGTTATAAAAAACCCAGGGCTAATGTCATAAACCAAACAATTTTTAGCCAAATTATTTAACAGAGACATACTCCAAATAGTTGCGAGGGAAGTCCGATAACCATCATATGTACAGAAGCAGCTTGAAGTCTCCAATGACAGAATTCCTCCTCATACTACAGAGTATGCAAGGGAAGATAAAATACTTCTAAAAGTTAATCAGCTGAGAACACTCCTTAGCATCAGATCTGGGCAGGCTGTTTTTCTAGGTACCCAAACCCTTGTCGGGTCAGCACAGATTGAGATTGTATCAATGAAGCTGAGTTCCACAGCCTCAGCCAGCACATGTGGAGTCAGCTGTGTTATCAACCATGTCTGAAAGCAGCAGCAGCAGCGGTACAATTGCATTAGATTTATCACATATTGTAACATCCCATGTTACAGCACAGTAAAGAGCAGTAAAAAGCACTGTGTATCCAGACATTATTCACGTAACTCAAGGTACTAATTTCATCATATTGCTCACAGCATTGTGCAGTAGTTAGCAACAAGAAATTCTGAAAAGGTATAAAGTTGTTTATAAAAATCAGTTAAATCATACTGGAAATTTTCTTCGAAGTTTATTTTGTAGCTTGCAACACATAGCATTTGCAACACAAAATTCAAAATGGTTTCATACTAAGAACCTCTCTCCAATAAAATCACACTTTGATTACTAGTAGAAAACCATTCATTGTACAGTTTACTTGAACTGGAGCCTTGACTTGTGTCAAGGAATACTTCTTTTGAACTGCAAGTGGCTGAAAATTTTTATGGATTCATTCTTCTGTGTCTAAATCATACTTTCAGAGTTGATCAGGCTTGAAAAATAAACACATGCCTCTGAAATTTCTTACTGGATATAAAAGACATACTTTTAACATTAGAACTCTCCAAAATGTTTAGAGTCAAAGCTATGATTCTTTCTCCATTTGGAGGCATTTCCCGAACATTCACACACTACAGGGAGGAAAAAAAAGCTTTTTCTTCCTGCTTTAAGTGAAAAAAAAAGGCATTATTAGAGCTTTATATTAAAACCAGCAAAGCGTGAATGCATTTCTTCATAATACAAACTCCCAAAAGCAAGGTAGTTTTTCCCCACTTCTCTAACTCAATCTTATAGAATAAGATATAAGCATTATGAATTAGCACAGTGTTCTGCAGCAGCAACCCAATTTGCCCAATCCAAGGTAAGAAAGTTCTAATACTGTCATTATTGCTACCTGAGGGGAAATCTTGTTCCTTCACACAGAATAGATTTCACTTGCAGATAAGTTACAGAAGGGTGGTTTTCATAATGCACTTGAAATTTGTTTATGTGTAACAGTCAAAACAGTTTATGAGAAATATGTAAGGTTATGAAAAAGTCCTTTTTTTACCTTCAGCACATGATCTCTAAATGACCTGTCAAAGAGAAAAGACTGGAGTGACAGTCTGCTTGCTCGCAAGAGGACATCAGTAGAAGCAAGGTGCCCTGTAAATCCTGCCAAATGTACTCGCACCTGAATTTTTACTTCATGGGAAAACTGTTACCCTAGCCCTGAGCTCCGGGACACAGATCCCTGGGCTGCTGCTGCTCTGCTGTACTGAGTGCCTCTCAAAACCTTTTGCTACTTGAGATGGCACATAAGAAGGCAGCACAGCCAGCATGACCTGCCCATTGATAAGGTGTTTGACATGAAGATGTGGTTTAGTAAGTCCTCAGGCTGAGGAAGACCTGTGACTTCCCTCATGTTGAGGAGGCATTTTAATGATCTGTTGTTTAGAACTGGGCACCCGAAGTTTTTTTACAACTGTACTCCAAGAGCAGGAATGTTTGCTCCACTTTTAAAATGTGCCTCTGCACACTGATTTGCCCCAGCCTCCAAAATCCACCTCTTTTCTTTGATAGGATCAAAGCATGACCCACTCCTCCTGGCCAACAGCATAATCAAGCAGCCAGCTAAATCCATCCCAATGGAAGGAATTCCCTCTCCCTGCCACAAGGCTCTGGCACAGGTATCCCCACACCCACTGGAGATTAATGTCAGTTCCAAGGTGCCTTTGCAGGTCTCACTATAAACCATTTCAAGACAGATCAAGCACTTCCCATTGCTCTTCCAGCACACATCATCCTGACATCAAGATAGCCCAAATTATCTTGCTAAGTCTACAAAAATCTTGTGAAGTTTTATGTCTGCTTTCAAAGATGCTACGTATCTGGATGTTTTGGGTTTAGTACTGCTCAGCACATGAATGTTCCTGCTCTGAAAACAGTCAATTCACTTGCCCAGCAGGTAGCCCATTATGTTTAAGAGTCTGTCCTCTGTTGCTCAGCTTGGACAGAACTCCTATGGATGTAATTAAAAAGTTTCCTCGAGTAAAGACTACAAGCATGGGTGTGGAAGCAGCCAGGTATTTCAAAATAGTCTCTGTGAGCCATGCTGTGGACTTCTGCATCTTTCTAAAATTACCTCTTAATAGGCAATGGGTGTGCCACTGAATGAATGACTAAGAACTTTTTCCTGCGAGCCCTGGATTATATGGAATGCTTGCTCTTGGTGTTACAGGATACTGCGTCTAAGAGGCGGGTGTGCAGAGTATGCTACCTGCCCGTTGAGAAAATGCAACTCATAGCTTCTAATAAAAGCCTTCCCTTTTCCTACACATTTTGGAACCCAACTATCATTATATAGCCTCACTATAAAACAGAACTGCACAGGTTTTCAGAAGTATGGGGAATATTAGGAAGTATAAGTAGGCAAAACTCAAATATCTAATCAGAAATAAATAGCTAATAAAAAAATCAAAGATGTAACTGCTTTTCTAAGCATAGTGCTTACGAGGCATACCTAGACATTCAATCATATCTACACCTTTTGGGTAGAAGCATTCCAACTGAAAAATAACTTAGGAAGAAACTCTTTGTATATCATATGCCCTAGAAGATTATGTAGAACTAAACATATTAGTCTTTATTTTTTGTGGGTTTTTTTCTATTATTCTTACTACATTTTAACACGTGCTATGCATGTAGCAGAAATGCCTGTTATCAGGGATAATGATTGGAACAGTCAAGAAAACACAGATCACTTTTAAAAAAGCCTTTAAAAAGTCTTAAAACTCCCATATTTGTTACTTTTAAAGACTAACAAAAGTTCTGAAAACACCTGTCTCCACATCATTACAGGTATGACCTAAATGCACCACCACTAAGTATCATTTCTATGGTCTACCACGACTATTAAGAAGATCTCTTGTTTTCAAGTGAAACAGAGGAAAAATAACCACTCAGTACAGACCATCAAGACTGGCAGGGGATTTCTCATCATTTGAATCTAAAAAGCACAGTGCATTCCTAGTGGCTGCTTCCAGCATACCATGGCTGAACAAGCATGGGAGTTCCTTGGTGATTTCCATAGGCTCCATAAGGGAGAAGACAGAGCAGGTACATCTGCCATCTGTCAAGTCAAAGCTTCAGACAGAAAGTCACCACCCGAGCTTGTCCCAAAGAGCATCAGGCAAAAAGGGCAGTGTTTTCAGAGAGGAAACAGAATGCTCCTGTGTGAGCAGCACAGGGACTGCACAGAAACAGTGAAGGAACACAGAGCTAGGCTACGCACCAAGAAGTTACTAACACCACTAATTGCAGAGGAAGATCTCTGCATGAGGGCTAGATCTGTTTCCTGGAAAAACATACAACTTGTATGTTCATGCTGAATTGTTGTTCATGCTGAAAGTTGGTTGCAGTTCACACACCAAACCCCAAGGAGATTTCAACTAGTGTATTGTGACTTTCAGCATCTTGAAATTTAAGTCAAAATTTACTCTGTTGCCAAATAGAAATCAGGAATAGAAAAACCCATGCCCCTCAGTAACTTTCATTTAAAGACAGACAAAAACCAAAGAAAAGCATGCTATTAAAAGCCAGGAGTTTTGACAAAATCAAAGTGCATATCTACTGTGTCTGGGAGCAACTGGTTCTACCTGTGAGCATAAACATCGCTCTGAAGCAGCTATTCAGCCAGAGCTTCTCCTGCTCTTGAATGCTAGAGAAATGGCAAATTCATCCCCTGCAAAAGAACATATAAAAGGGCTTAGCACATTTCAAACCTCTTGTCAAATTTACAGGATGATCTCTACACTGTAATTAAAGAGACTAATAAGTCAGCAAAAACAGCAGAACACAAAAATGAAGCTGAAAATAAAGACCTTGTTGTATTAAGATGACAATTCATGTAGCAAGTCAGGTAGTTTTGAGCTAGTATTGATATGTATATTTTAAGAGTATACAATACCTTTACTCAAAAAGGCAAGGGTGTGACAACAGCTGAAGCCCTTGTGCAAGATCATACAGTAACAACCATCAGAGGAGCCAAGGAGAATGCCAACAGGCCACTTAAATGCAACCTGGAGTGGTACTATGACACATACTGGTGATGATCTAAAAGAACCCACTTTGCTACAACCAGGCTGTAAGGTATATAAAGGTTTTGAAACATATTCACCAATTAAAAAAAAATGTTTAGTCCCCATTCCAGAAAGGTAGTGTTATTTCCAGCTCCTCTAAATGGTGTAAGAATTAGCTACCAACAAGTTGACAAACATACAGCAGTATCACACACATTGAACTTGAAAAGAAACACTATTAAAACAGACCCTTAGTACCACATATGGAAGTCCATTCTTGATTACTAAAATCACCCCAGACCTCTAGAAGTCCAAGAGGGAAAACTGAAACAGAGAGACACCTCAAAAAAAGTTTAATCAAACAATTTACGCTTAATCTAACCACGGACTTCTCTTGTCAATAACACCTGGATACAACCCAGCCCACCAGTGCAGCCCCCAATAGTAAACTCCCTGTATTCTTCTGAGAGCCTGTTCACACTCATTTTAAAGGAGCTGAAATCCATCAAGGACAGCAACATCCTCCTGACTAAGCATCTTGTAAATCAGGCCAGATTCAGACCACCTGAAAAGAACAAGCTGCAGCCAGCACTGCCTTGTTTTATCTTGAACTCACAGAGACTAAATGAATATGATTGGAAAAAGCTGTTTTCATGAAAATAGCTATCCATAAAACTTTAATGTTATTAGCTACTTACTAATGTCACTGCATGATGGGCCCAATACCACAAAAGTTATCTTCATAGTCTCGAGGTGCAATTAAACACTTGACTGATCTAACTGAAAACTGTTGCTGGAGATTCAATCCCCTTCTCTACTTGCAGCTGTTTACTCCTGTTTCTTCCCTAATATTGATCCTAGCATTCCTGTGGTCCTACTTGGACTGGATCAGAGAACTAATGAGGATGAAAACTAGCCCAGTGGTGGAAATTACAAATCCGTGAACAAACCACTTGTGTTCAGCCAGATCAGCAAAGGGCAGTGGCACAGCTGCCAAGGAGCCAGCGCTATGCCTGCTCCTCTCAGTGCTGGTGGAAGCTCAGGTGGACACCGGCTGTGCTCCCAGCCACAAGGAGGCCCAGCTCTGCTGCCTGGGCAATGGACAAGAGCCCTGCAGTCTTGGGCAGCCAAGGCACTTCTCACTACCAAAAATGCGCTTTCTGTCCTCTCGGGGAAGTACCAAAAACATAACAAAGGGAGCAGGGAAGAAATTGGAGAGGCTTAACTAATTGCCAGAGAGGATGAGTCTGTATATTGTCATGGTGTTTTTTCAGATCCCTGTTTCTGCTGCACAGAGGCCTCGTATCAGTGTGTCTCGCTTGCAGAGAGGTGATGGTGCTGTGCACAGGGACAAAGGGGATGACCAAGAGACAGCTGAGGAGGCAGAGCCATGGCCAGGGGGAAGTGGCAGCAGAAGGCAGCACATCTCAGGAGTGCAATTGATCTCTGGCATTGGTGACAGAAGGAGATGGTAGAAAAGACAGCTTAAGGGACAGACAGGAAAAACAGGAAACATGAACTCTAAGGTCTGCCACAGTCCCTTCTCCTCAGGCCAGCTTCAAAAGGCTCAGCATATTTTTCACAATGAGTGAGATACAGATAACTAACTGAATGATCTCTATTTTTAAAGAAAATCTAATTTATTTCTGATTTTTTGCTAATCACTGTAAGACCAGAATCAGGCTCTTGGAATCTGAATGTTTGCAGTGTTAGGATCCATGGCAGCCCTTACACAAAGATAAACACAGCAGAAGCACTCGACCTTTGAGGTCATACAGCACACTTCATCCCAGATCCCTGGTATTAATGCAGGATATGCATTATCTGTCAAAAAAATATGGGAGTGTTCTGAAAGGAACAGGGTACAGCCTGGTACTGTACCATTAAATATTAACACAAGTGATAACTAATCTACTCAAGGTGAGTCAACTCTGACCACAGTTTTAACCATTTACCAAAAAAAAAGTTTAATAAATCAAGACTAAGACTAAGCACATAAATTGTTGTAAAACACGCTACATTATAGGTTTGTGAGAAAACATGTATATGAAAAAGACACAATTTTATTTTGCTGTTTGAAAAAAATGAAAAGAAAAATTTTGTAACCAGCCCTGAGCTTGCAGTTCTTACAGTTTCACTAAACCCAGTGTTATGCATTCAAACTGGATTACTTCCATGCCTTCAGAAAATGAGAGAAACCACTAACTCACACATGATATATCTCCAAAATAAACTGCATTCTGGTAAATGTCTCTGCAGTTGGTTTTCCAACTGCATGGTAGCCAACATCAAATTTGAAGTAGAAACAGAAGCAAGAGGGTGTTTTACAGAATAGGTTAATAGTTACCTGGCTCTATCACACTTCTAAACACAATAAAAATTCACAGAGGAAAGGAAGGAAGGAAGGAAGGAAGGAAGGAAGGAAAAAGAAAAAGAAAGAAAGAAAGAAAGAAAGAAAGAAAGAAAGAAAGAAAGAAAGAAAGAAAGAAAGAAAGAAAGAAAGAAAGAAAGAAAGAGAAAGAAAGAAAAAGCATTGCATTATGTTTCCTGCAGCTGAGATCCTGTATGTGCTTTTAGCCTGGGTGAACCTGCATTATCGATGGGCTCACTCTCAATTACCTGTTTATTTTTGCTGACATTTGGTTCTCAGCAACCTGTAACATTTCATTCCCTACACAACAATCTGTTCATGATATGGAAATTTATTGTAGTTGCCCACTTACGACTGCACAGAAAGGCCTATCTTCCACTCAGTTCAGCCTTACTGACATAAAGTTGTCCGTGAAGCAGAAAGAGTTGCCAGGGAAATAAAACCAGTCTAACAGAGGTTGCTGAAAGAGTCCCATCAATTAACTTATTATGGTAAAGCAGTTTTTCCTCTCAATAATTGTAGTTGGTATTATTTCAATGACACAACAAGAAAAATAAACCTGCTCTTCTCTTCTGTATATTTCCTGCTTTTGGGAGAAAGGCATCAGCAGACAGTCTTGCACCACTTTTTTATAATTCATGGTAGAGTTTAAACTGAAGTGGTGAAAAGGAATTCATCATTTGTGTCAACTTTGAGAATACAAGTGAAGGTCCAGCTATAAAACCGAATATAACTTGTTCCTGACAATAACGGGTTTTTTGCTTGTTTTTAAAGAAAAAGATCTGATTTAAAATACAAGTTTATAGGTTTTTTTCACTTCTGAAATCAAGACTGTCAAATTCTCTCGGAAACACATATCATGCCTGTCTTCACTATGTTGACAAAATGAAATGGTCCATGTAAATCTCAGAAAATAAAAGAAACCTTAGAGTATAATAAAAGACACATCTTTGAAGTAGTTAACACATTCCAAGTCTGTGTACGACATACTATACCTAAAAACTATATGGACTTTCAATGAGGGAGTAACAGTTAATTCAGTTTCAAGCTGGACAAACTGTCTGCAAAAACAATAGGAAGGTGTAATTAAATGAAGGGAGAGCTAGAATAACCGTTTGTTTAGTAACAACTCAGCAACAGAATCCTGTCTAAAAAGATACTGCATAGTGACAATGACAAGAATTATGCTGTAAGAAGGGCATGCCCAGAGGCAAGATTTCCATTGCTAAGGTTCGTTTGAAGCTTAATGTGGATACTGTAACCAGCAGTATAATTCTACTCCTAGCCTAGCAAATTTGATAACAACTAATCCATAATCACCAGGCACCAACAGTGTCTAATACAGAACAGTTGCCTTAGACCATCTGGATGTCTATTTACAGAGCAACCACTTTGTTGCTGTACCTAATGTAGATTTCATGATTGCAAAGTGATGCAGTGGAGGGTGAGGGAGCAAGGTGGAAAATGCACCCCCACTCCTGTGGATTCTCCAGACACAGGAACAGGGCAAGCTTCTCAAAGCTGCAACAGCACAGAAAAAACTCAAGGGGCAAAGATGTTGGGAGAAGGTGTAGAGGTTGTCCCATCTTCCCTCCAAAACTCTAAGAACGCCAAGCTAAAAAAAAAGCCCTAATGGTCTGGTAACAGGAATAGCAGGTCATGTCCTTGCTCCGTGGGCTTTTCTTTGGATAGTGGGGCTGTCAGTAAACAGCATACAATTCACAAAAACCCCAAGTTTTTACACATTTTCAACCAGTTCATAAAAAGAACACAAACTTTCACAACATTCGTTGGAAATTAGACTTAACATTGCATGATCTGTCTCAGTTTTTAAATTCATCTGTTAACTGCGAAATCAATGAACTACTACAACAGTGCAAAGGCAAATGCTCAGCCTCTGATCTCCACTACTGCAGTGACTAGTTAATAAATCCACTGCAGGCAAGGCCACACACATGTAGTCTCACATTGCCCTCCACAAGCCTGTGGAGTCTATCGCTGATAACAGGAATACGGTAACTCCAAGATCAAGCCACCAGCAACTTGAGCATATTGGGCAAAATAGTAGCATCTAAATTATGGATGAAGGAGGATTTGGGTAAGACAGTTCCTCATTTCTTCTCCAACAAGGCTTCCCACAGAAGTTTGCGGGAACCATGGTATGCAACTAGATTCTTAATGTATTAACTAAAAATTTAATCTTTTATTTATTTTGGAAAAACAAAGAAAAAGTCACAGCTGTGAGTTCTAGGCATTCCACAGCTAAAAAGCCAACCAGCTGCTTTCTTTAGAAGTTCTTGATTCTTGCTATCAGAGGAGATCAGCACAGAAAAAAAATACTATTCAGTCTTGAAAGTCCCTTTTTGTAATAGAACTACAGCATGAGGATAACGAAGAAAACAACTGAAGAGGAAATAAGTTGTAAACATGGACTATGACCCTACTCTTAACAAACGCCTGGGTGAAATCAGCACAGGAGGTGGACTAGCCAGCTGGAGGCATGTTCGTAGTTATGAGTAAGATAAATATGAGGCATTAAGCATCTCAGCCTCTCACCAGATGGATTAAAGAGAATGGTGTATATAACATTCTTCCTGTCAATCAAAAGCTGTACAGAATTGCATCTAAGTACATGAGATATACAGCTTGGAATGACTCACAGCAATCCTTAAATTTGAACACATTCAAAATTGTAACAGTCTTTCAGATTTGACACAAAATGGAAACAGTTCTACTTCCACAGAAAAGACAGCCTTCCTTCCTTCCTTTCTTCATCCTGCCTCCCTACACAAGCCTTAAGGCAGATATATCCCTTATGGAATTCTGAAGAAGTGAGAGAAGCAGAAGAGCCAATTGGGCACAATCAGGTCATTTCCATGGAGCATGTGAACAATTCAGCTGGACAACACAAGTGGAGAATATGAAGCAAAGCAGCAGGGACGAAACTGGATAGAGAGACTGGGTTTGACGGATGTGCAGCTCACATCTCCCCATTACCACAGGAACCAGCATATGGGGAAAGTCGTTTATCAGCAACACAAACAAGCTGCAGAAAGAAAGAGCTGGTTTTCCTCTACTCCTATCTCCTCCAAGTCTAGAAAGAAAGATGAGAGACGAGTATTTTCTTCCAGGGTGAAAGCAAAGCAACTCCATATAAGTTTGCAGCATTATTCCTGTTTATTTGGGGCCACATAAGGTTCCTAGGTAAGGTGAGTTAATGAATTCACAGAAGGATTTTCATCTCAATTACATTAGTATCTAGCAAGGAGTAAGAATGCATAGGCTTTATCTCTGGCACCTACATTCCCTTAAGGCTATGCATTCACTCAATATTTGCACCCCAGTAAAGACAGAAGCAATCTCCACCTGCACCAGCATTGACAGTTTGTAGACAGAGAGGGCAACAACCACAGCCACAGCAGCCACAGCAGCACTCTTGGTGTTCTATCAGGTATTTGCACCAGAGAGGCTGATAAAACCCTGGGCTGTCTGTAAGACCCCTTGAAAGGAGAGTGGGAGAGAAAAAAAACAGCCCAATTGCCCTGTCACACACTGTAAGAATCTGAGTGCTTATAAAAGCAAAAAAAGAAATTCCAGGTCCAGGCATGTGATGTGAAAACTTAAAGATGTTTGTTGTTGAGAAAGACACAGAGATAGGATAATTTAAAAATACAGACATAAAAAGCCTGTCAAAACCAACAATACAAGGATTAAAATCTGTGCTCACTGAATATGATGTTCTTCAACTTGTAGCCAAGATTTCACTCAAGCAACAGTAATTTCAATTTCTAATATTTTCAAAGATTTAGGGTCCTTGTACAAATGTTACTTAGAACTGAAATTTTCTTGTGAAACATCAGGTACACTGACTGCTAGAAAATGAAACTAGAAGCAGACTAAAGCATGTAAAGCACTGGGTTTTTGTGAGTATAATACCCATGGAGACACACTGTATACTGCTGCACTCTTCAGAAACACACTGAATCAGGCTGAACACTACTGGGCTCTGGAGACATACAAGTCAAGTGACAAATGGTCACTTTGAGAAAGAAGTTACAGAAAACCAAGCACAGTGATAGCATCCTGTGACACTTCCCTGCGAAGCAGGGAAGAATAAATGCATCTGGTAAAAACAGGAGGCAGATTCATTTGTTTCTAAAACTTGAAGCAACTGGCATGGTTTCCCAGGCATTTCCGGCTTGTTTGCCTGCTTTTGTAAAGCGAAGAGGACGAAGAAAAACTAAATTATATCAGCAAGAGGATGATTGTACCCAACGGACAGTTGTGCACTTCAGCATATAGTGACAGGAAGAATATATAACTGCAAATGCTGCATAACCGCTGTAAATAATAATTTGTGTGACTTGGCAAAAACTCATAACAAAACAATAAAGAGCACACACCCCCACAGAGAAATAAATAACAGGTAACCCTAAAGGAAACAAATCCTTTGTTCTCTCATTTTTGAAAATACCTTAGGTGGAATTTTTGTCCTCATTATGAAAAGTACTTCAGTGGTGCTTAGATGGTCCATAGCAATACTGAAATTCCTTTGTTTTCTCCTACAGACATTGTGGATTACAAAAAAAAGCAATTTGATTAATACATAACAACACACCTTCTGTGCAACTGAACAAAAATAAATATCTCAAGACTCAAGAAATGTAACAGTAGAAAAAAGAGGTATTACACAAACATAGTTATGTAATTTTTGCTTACTTGAAAGTAATATAAATTAGAGAAGCATCAGAGATTGCTTAGAGCCCGCATGCCTATTTGCTACTGGTTGACAGTTACTTTTGGACTCGTTTACAGTACGCCTTGAGGAGAATGAAGGAATGGAATTATTAAAACCCTTACAAGAAGACATTCCATGTCCAAAAGGGTATTTGTGGGGAAGTTGGTGAACAGGAAGCGGGGGCATGTAAAACAGAGACACGTAAAACAGAATATGACTACAGAACAATAAAAGAGCAAAGAAGTATAAAGTTGAGTTACAGTACAGTACAGTTGAGTGCAGTAGTTCTAATGTGCCTTCCAGCCCACTTCTCCTAAACACTCACCATCAGCATACTTGGCTTTTTTGTATTCATGGTGATGTGATGTCCATGTGTCACTGAGGACACCACCCAGTCCAAGCTACATTTGCCAAAAGCTCTTATCTGAGCTTTGACAAAGGTCAAAAAGATATGAGGGAAATGCTGTGTCATCAACAGTCTGTCCTCAGAGCTTGGGAGAATCCAGCAGCTGGGGCTGGGACAGGAAAACCTGCCATGAGGAAGCCCACGACACCTAGCTTTTCCTTAAGCATCTTCCCCTCTCTGCTCCTAGGTGTCTCACACACAGCCAGCTCCCAAGTCTGACAGGGGAGTCTAGGAAAAGGCAAGGGAATGAATTTCTCCCACGCCAAAGCTGTGTATATGGGTGCAATGATGGCTTTTACTTTTGTACGTACATAGCCCCACTCTTTCAGCTTCTCACTGACATGCATTGCATATCCATGCATTTCACAGGGAAGGGGTGGTTGAATCTCTAGCAAGAGGAGTAGGGTCTGTCCCCTCAGTAGATCCCACTGGGTATACCCCTTTAGTACACAGCTGTCGGAGCTGGAGGGCTTTTCGGAGTTCTCCAAAGGACAGCCTTGTACTAATGTGATCCTTCACTGCAATGAAGATTTGGGTCACATGAAGGGAGATGTTTTTCAGCTCATCCTCCTTTGCACTCTCTTCAAAGAAAGGAACTTGGTGCACAGTTTACCAGCCTCTCTCCAGCCCTCAGTGGAACTGCACAACACAAAGCAACTACCACATCGTGTTACTTGTGTTAAGAGTGATTTTATGCAGGAACATCTGTCTGTATTTCTTGCTTGACATCAATTTGTCACCATATATATTTCATAAATTATTTTATATATATATATATATAAATGCATACACACAAGTTTACTAGCAACAGCAGAGGCTTGAACAGACCTGTTTCCAACTAGGCTACTGTAAATCTCATCCTACTTATAAATTTGTACCATCCCCCTCCCTCCTGGCTCAATTTAAGGGAGGGTCAGTACTTGTCACAAGCTTATCAAGCTCCAGATATCCAAACTACATTTAGAATATGGAAGCAGCGAAGAACTCATGACCTCAGGTCATAACTGTCTAATGAGTTCAGTAATTGACAAACCTATCTACAATTCCAAATTACTAGATACATCAAAATACAAAATTTGTAAGGTATCGTCACTGCTTACATCCTCCTGAAACTATCAAAACAGAGTGGCCTGATATTCCTATAATCTTCCACAGGAAAATACGTCATTTCACCTTTCTCTGCACAGCACAGACTTTGTGTGACTCAAGAGATGAGGAGTGAAGGAAACACCTTCCCAAAGCACACCAGAAAGGAGTGCCTTCCATTATGATACCACAGTTGCTAGAAAAATGCTGTTCAAGAGGACAGGATGACACAACATTCAAAGACTGGCTCCACCCCATTTACCAGCCCTCAGAGTCTCCAAGATGAAGCATTTATTCCAGGACAAGAATTGTGGCTAATGTTTGACAATGGGTGGCTCCTCCCAGATAGATGGCCAGAGCTGGAAAACACGGGCTGGAATGGAAGGGAAGAGCCTCTTTGAGAGGAGCCAAGTGTGCAAGTTGCTCAGTTTTTCCCTGGGGAAAATACTTGACTCAATCTGACTGGTGCTTTCAGCTCAGGTTGGATGCCACTTCCCTGCTGAAAATAAAGTGTAGCTTAAGCCCTCACATAAAAGCTGGCAATAATTTAAAAACTCCCTGCATAAATGAGTGTAGTTGAACAGAGGGGTCTGGCTAGACTTCAGTGGCACTGGCAATGTTAGTGAGTGGAGGAAGGGAAAGTACAGGAGTGCTGTGAACACCTGGCAAGAACCTGGTGGAAGCATCTGCCTTTGAGCCACTTGCTGTGAATCAGGATGGCAGGGTGCTGGATGCAATATAACTTAAAACTTTTCCCCTTTACTGCAAGCCAGAACTCACAATTGCAAAAAAAGGCCACATTCTAGTCAGATAGAGAAGGGGAAGAAAGCCAACTAAGACTTACATTCCAGCTACAGCAAACATTTTCTCTGTGCCTGTTACTGAGCCACTGTAAGTGGGAGCCAAATCACAGATGCTCTTTACCAAATGGGAATGTGGTGAAAGCCTATTTAATGTATCAAGTGACGTATGGAGAGTTTTCAGGTTCTGAATCTTTGCCATAGGATCAATAGCTGGCTGTTGAAAGCCATGAAAACTGCTTACACTGCCCCAGCTGACATCCTACTGAATACCACACGTAGGCTGTGCTCTCAGGACTTTTTTTCTCTGCCTGCTCTTTGATTGCATAATATCTGTCCTTCTTGAGATGAAAAGTTAAATTAATGCGCATGTACCTTTCAAAATGCTATCCTCAGGGGCCATATGCATGTTGCTGTTACACAGACGGGACCAGAGGTTCCTCTCTCCTTCAGGGACCAACCAACAAACCAGTGGCAACACTTTGGGCATTGTCTACTCTGCACAGAGGACAGGCAGGTCCTGCAATGCCAGGATAGCACATGGCTGGCAGTGCATGGGCAGCTCCCAGTGCCTGGCAGAGACAGCTGCTCTGGCTGAGCAGTGTGGGATGCAAAGGGCCGTGCTTTCCAAACTATACCAAACAGCATGTGTTGTTCACAGCCTCGGCTACTTCAGGCAAAAACACTAAGAGGAATCATGATGACACATGAAAATAAAAACCAGCACAACTTCTAGAAACTGTCTGGTAAATCATCAGCTGCAGGCTCTTGTGCCAATAGCATGGAATGCAGTGTGATTAATGGGGATCTTCCAGTCCACCAGGAACAACCGCTGTCACTGTCCATGCTGTTCTGCTAGATCTGCACTTCATATCAAGAACCTGTTGACTTAATTCGTGTTGCATTATATGCCAACTTGCGAAGCCACTCAAAAATTTGTCTTAATAAATCCCTGAATAAAACCTTTTATTTTTAAAGGTTTAAAACTTTATAAACTAGTGTCATTTTCTCAGAAATCATGAGTCTGCTCAGCACTACAGACATTGGAATTTCTAGGACTGGTCCTCACAGAGAAACTATCCTCAGGTCTTCCTAATATATTACAGAATGCATATGATTGGCAGTAGTGACAATCATTTCTTGCCATCCTTTACTGAATAAGCTTACGTGATATGAAATAAGGAAAAAAATGAGTGAGTTATCCTAAAATGTGGCATATGCCATAATTTCAAAATACAATCTACAGAAAATACTGTCAGGTTTTGGTTCATCTTCATCACATAACTTAATGTTTGGTGAAGAGGGCTATTAAATATTAGAGCATTTCTATTTCAGTCTTTCCTGCAAACAGTCTTGATCATTTAGAGCATGAAATCACAAAATAAACATAAAATTGACCTTTTAATCCCAAAAACAGAGAAAAAACCACATGCCCTGAGGCACAGCCCAACTGCCTACCATCAATAAATGTTTCTCATCCTGCTGCAACCCAGGAACTTTCTTGGGTTTTTGGATGTGTATCTTTATTGGTCTACAATGGCTCATCTTTGTATCAGCTAGTTTCTCTACTATTTCAATTACAGAACTGTCTCCTGACATGTAAAACCTTGGACTATGAATATGTTATTAATACCAGCTGACTCATTACGTGTTTTTATGTCACTCCTTGCAAAAGAAGTGTTTTCTAGTATGAAGAAAGATCATGTATTGTAAAAATGATGATCCAGAACTAAAACAGATATCTACCCATGACCTGAGCCCAGATTATGAAGTGTCTCAGCCACCTTAGTAAAATATTAACAGAGTTTGTGGGTTGTCATAGTAAAATGAGAGGCTGCCTTGAATGTAATTTCATTTACAGACGTTCAGAAGATTGACATCACAGCTGCAAGGACATATAAAAAACCAGAACAGTGCATTTTGGATTGACTGCAGGAACACCGACAGGAGCATTCTACAGGCTCAGCTCCTCTAACGTCACAACAGAAACTGGATTTTGCAAAGTACACTGAGAAGCTTCTTTTTATAAATCAGTTCTGAGAACATCTGAGAGCTTTTATTTTGTCTTCAATTGTTTACAATTCCTTTAAAGAAGCATGTGCACGGGAGGCTGTGCCAAGTGCCTGGGAAGTACTCTCATCCCCCTGGCCGTGCTCTGCACCCTCGCTAACATTTTGTTGTTTTTCCCTGGAGGAAAAGTGGCTGAAGATAATGCACACATTACAGATGAGGTTTGGTACTTTGGAGGGATCTTGGGATCGGGTGTATTGGTAAGTATCTAAATTCAGACATTCCTACCTTCCCCCCACCCCCAGCCATGACTTGCATTGTTGAATTTTCTCAGGACTGCAAATTCCTCTTTGATAAACAAATAAGTTATAAGTCATTCAAAGGTTTGGCAATAAGTAACTTAACCTAATGATAAGGAAAAAAAAAAAACCAACATAGAATCATTATATTTAAAAGAAGATGTACCTTGAATTCATCCCAATTCAAACTGTATTTCTATTGTTTGTAGATGATCTTCCCTGCCTTGGTATTTTTGGGCCTTCAGAATAATGATTGCTGTGGATGTTGTGGTAATCGGAGCTGTGGAAAGAGGTTTGCGGTAAGTGAAAGGAAACATGGCAAAAAAAGCAAAAGCTAAATTATTACTGATATATGTATCTTCCTCTCACAGTCATTGTGAGTCTACACAGATGCTGTCTCAAGTGTGGGACACACAGCCCTGACATTTGTTTGAGTGCTGGGAAGTGGAAACAGCAGGCTGTAAAAATTGTATTATGCCTCTGATGTTTTATCACAGGTACCACAATGGTATGGCCTCACTGGTTTTTGCTAGCACAAGACACTTATAGTTACTATCACAATTGAAACTTACTGCTGAAAGATCTACACTTTGTTTTGCAAAGTACAACAGTTCTCTAACTTTAGTAATTTTTTGTTGGCAGCTTTTAAAATTACCCTGGCAGTCAGACACTACATTCCCAACTCACTGCTGACCCTCAAAATGAGCTGTATCTCATTAGATTCACAGGAAATTTCAGGAAGGAATAGACCTCAGGAGGTCACCTAATCCAACCTCCTACTAAATGCAGTGTGGACCAGGCTCCACTTTGAATTTACAGCTTCCTTTCACATTAGAAAAGTTTCCAAAGGATACTTTCAGACACAACATCTCAAGCATTTTAGTTTAAAAATTAAATTAGAAAAAAAAGTATATTTCTAGTAGGAAAATATATCCTTTTGAAATAATTTCTTTGGATCAAGTAGATCATTCCACTTTTTAAATAAAGGAACAGATTTTCAATTGAAAAAAAAAATTAAAAACAGATAGGAAAAGATTCATGACTATGAGGTTGACCGAAGAGCCTTCCCGAAATTCTGTCTTTGATGCTGCCTTCATGCAAGGCCAACAAAACAGGTGGAACTTTGAGAAGGAGGAAATGGAGCCACCTGTTTCTCTTTATAACACTGCATGATCCATTTTCTGCAAGCAGTGAGGAGAAACTAGTTAAGCTTTGCAGAGCACATACCACTCCACAAGTAGCCAAGCACTGTGGTTTAGCTGCCGCTCAGCCATGTGGTGACCAGGGGCACGGTCACACACAGTGACCACTGCGAGCGCTGGCTGAGTGTGAGCCAACCTGTCTTCTCTGCTGGCAAGTGTGTTACAGTGCAGCTGACTGGGAATATGAATTCAGTCAAGTGTACCAAGTACACTGTACTACAAGAGTCCTACTGGCCTTATCACCATCAGCATGACTGAGAACCAAATTTGGTCTTGTATGTTAGCTGAAATCCATTATTACGATGTCTACTACAAAAGCATAATTTTTAAGTTAGCCCTATCAGATACATCAACATAAAAATGCATGCCAGCACTCAAGGTAAGAGTCTTGTGACGAGGTCTGAACAAAAACTCACATTGGACTCGATGATATTAGAGGTAGTCTCCAACCTAAATGATTCTATGACCTGAAAGTGTGGGTTTTTTTCCTCCACCTGTATCCCTTTAATACAATAAAGGACACTACCTCTACCTACGAACTGTTAACGGCTACAAGTGTTTCAGAATTCAAGCAGGGCATTAGTTCTTGCATGATTTATTACATATTAGTATATATGAAAATTCTGTAATAGAAAGCCAGAAAAATAAAGGCATACTTTCCCATCCATTCCAATTGCACTACTAGAGCTTACACTGGTAAGTACCTGTGAGGAGATAAAGTATACTAATATGAAACCTAAAGGGAGACTTGGGAAGGAAAACTATAATTATTTAGTCCAAATACAACCAAGATACCAAAGCTAACTTGTAAAGGATACTGTAGATTTTTTTAAAATGCCTTGAGTGGTCCAAGACTTCAGTCTCGCTTGCAGTCTCCTGAGAAAAACATCTGGCTGCAGGGCAATGGGAGCCCTCGAACAGGAGGCCCCAGAGGGGAGCAGTGCCATCTGCTGCCAGCGCCTGCCTTCTCCTCCTCAGGCACACGGGGCCAATGATGGTAAAGCTTTAAAATACCAATACAGGTATGCATTACACATCTACTATGCAGTGAAAACTAATATGCTTTAGCTGTTCAGGTGTTGGCTATTTGACTATTAACAGCTGAATTTAGGGAACGTACACTGACATTAAGAGTGCATTTAATTGTTTGAATGAGAACCAAAATAACATTATTTTTCTCTTCATCAGATGTTTTCTTCTATAATATTTGCTGCCGTTGGAGTTCTGGGAGCCGGATACTGCTTTATTTTGTCAGCATTAGCCCTAAACAAAGGCCCTAAATGCTACACTGAAAAAGAGTGGAAATACCCTTTCCAGGATGGGTAAGACAAGGCAATCAGGAAAAAAAGATATACGTGTTTTAAGTTTGTGATGAGATTCAAATTCCAAATCCATTGTATAAAAATGGGAATTATATTGTTTGTCTAAATTACAGAAGCTCTTAGAAGTGCCTGCAGTGCACAGCAACACTTCATAAGGTTCAAGAGCACAGATGTAAAGAATAGCAAGTACAATCAAAACTACTGAGTTTCAAAGGGGCCAATAAAGAGAAATGCACAGCCTCCTCCTAGGTTATTCTTGGGATGATAAGCAACATATGGGGATCAATTCCACTTAGATGAATAGCAATGACACATTGAGACACATCTCAGAGCCCTGAAGGAATCGGCTGATGTAATTGCCAAGCCACTCTCCATATCTGAAAAGCCCTGGCAGTCAGGTGGACCCCCAGGTGGCTGGAAAAAAGGAAAAAATACACCCATCTTTAAAAAGGGTAGAAAGAAGGACCCTGGGAACCATCAGCCTGTCAGCCTCACCTCTGTGCCTGGGAAGATCATGGAACAGTTCTTCCTAGAAGGTCTGCTGATGCACATGGAGGACAGGGAAGTGATTTGGGACAGCCAGCATGGCTTCATCAAGGGCAAGCCCTGCCTGACAACCCAGTGGCCTTCTATGATGGCATGACTCCATCAGTGGATAATGGAAGGATTACAGAAGTCATTCATCTGGACACAATCCCCCACAACATCCTGCTCTCTAAATTGGAGAGAGATGGATTTGATGGGTGAACTGTTAGATGGAGAAGAAAATGGTTGGATGATTGCATCCAGAGGGTGGTGGTCAGTGGCTCAGGATCCTTATGGACATCAGTGACAAGAAGTGGCCCTCAGGGATCCCTGCTGGGACTGGTGTTATTTAATATCTTTGTTAATGACACAGAGGAGGCCAACAAGATGATCAGGGGGATGGAACGCCTCTTCTATGAGGAAAGGCTGTGAGAATTGGGATTGTTCAGCCTGGAGAAGAGAAGCTTCAGGGTGACCTGACTGTGGCTTTCCAGTAACTGACAGGAGCCTACAAGAAAGATGGAGAGGGACTTTTTATAACAGCATGTAGTGACAGGACAAGATAATGGCTTCAAACTATGTGTAGGTTTAGACCAAATATTAGGAAAAAATTCTTCACTGTGAGGGTGGTGAGGCACTGGCACAGGGTGCCCAGAGAAGTTGTGGATGCCCCATCCCTGGAAGCATTCGAGGCCAAGTTGGATGGGGCTTGGAGCAACCTGGGATAGTTGAAGGGGTCCCTGACCATGGCAGGGGGATTGGAACGAGATGATCTTTCGGGCCCCTTCCAACCCAAACCAGTCTGTGATTCTACGATTATATTGATATTTGATGGTATTTAAATAATTAGGAATAATAATATAATAAATATAATATAATAATAATGAACATAATCTATGTATAATTTTATTTTGGCTATGGCATTTGGAAGCTGCTTGTTCCTCACGCTCTGCAACTCAAATATGTTTGCTGTCATGTGTATTTATCACTTAACCCCAGCAATCCCACTGCTCAAGCTGAAGTCAAGACAAGTTCAACAAAGAACAGGGCACAATATGCTACTGAGGAGAGCAAATGTGGTCAGAACAGAATGGCAAGGGCTGCAGTAAACTCCTCATCCCCTCAGAACCTTTAATGCAGTCTGCCTCAGTCAAGAGTGACCTGGCAGCATTTCTTGCATAATACACCAAAAAATTATACTTCAGGTTAAAAAGAAAAAAAAAAGAAAGAAAACAAGAAGGATACAGGTAGAGAATTATTTGTTCATGGGCCAGTGAGGGCTGGAAACCAACTCCCTTGGTCTCATTCTGAGAGTCTTTGGAAATATGCTCCGTTTCAAACATAGTTTTGGCTGCAGTCCAGAAATGTCTTGACAAGAACACAAACAAGTCAGCACTAAGAATAAGCAGAGGAAATATAGCCAGTGGTTAAGCAGTTTACAATTAAATCAAAATGTGAAGGTAAAAATTATGGAAAATACCTTTACTTTAGATGGGGCATCTAGAATACCAAAAGCTGTTCTTTTCAGCTCAGTGAGCAAGAGGTGACCTGTATCATTTCATGATTTGTTTTGATAATTCAGTTGTTTTGATTTTATTACAATGTACTTCCTTGTTCCCAACTGTACTTTCAGGTACTGGATTGCATGCCCTGACCACAGTCCCCCACCCACCCCCACCCACAAAAAATGCCGTAATCAAGTAAAAGCAGCAAAAATGCCCCTGACAAAACACTGGAACAGATAAAACCCATTTGGCACACACTTGCCTAAGATCTTTTCTTCCCAAAACACTAAAAATGGTTCAATTGTATCGAACATATACTTGTCTCCAATTGTTCCCTTCTGATGTCTTCTTTTTTTTCAAATCACTTGCTTCAATTCAGCTAGAAATTAAACTGAACTCATGTCCTATATAAGTAGCACCAGTGTGACAATGGAAATTCTTACCGAAGTGAACAGAACCTTGGCCATGGCACAGCAGTGACAACCTCTCCATGGTGAGAGATCCTCCTTTGTGAGTTAATGTAGTCTTCTTCCTAACTATTGTGTTCTTCTGTAGGAATTACCTTGCTGACTACACATTGTGGAACCTGTGTGATTTACCTGAAAAAATTGTCCCATGGCACCTGTCACTCTTCTCCTTGCTGCTGGTCATGAGCGGGATCCAGGCAGTGCTCTGTGGCATTCAGATGGTCAACGGCCTCTTTGGAACCCTCTGTGGGGACTGCAAATGCTGCGGATGTTGTGGGGTGAGCAACTGATGGTTCTCCTTTGTTATTTTGTGTACTGATGAGTTACACACACACCTCTCTAGCTGACAGTCTGAAAAACTAACCTAGCCTTCCTTCAAGTCCATGATAGCCTTTTCCAACATACTGCCAAAACCCTACACTGCTGCCATTAGGAAATAATAGAATCCTTTGAAAGTCACAGCAATAGGAGCCAGGAAATTACCTCCATGTTTTTATTCTTCCAGGGAGACGGAACTGTCTAAAGAATAGGAATATTGCAGACAATCCACCTCGAGAGGATCCCTTCTGCAGCCACTCCACAAAGCAGCCGTCAGATGCACTGGCTCTGGCTAAGAAGAGGAGAATGAAGGGCTCTTCCTCCCACCAGTGTCATGAAGCCCTGACTCCCTTTCCAGCCCTCCTGAGATCCCTCATCATGGAATAAAATAAGCGAAATACAACTCTCACATTCGTAGTTAATTTTGTAAAACAGCTTCCATTTAAAAAGAGGGTATTCTCAGGCAAAATACAGTTTTGGGTGACAATTTCTATTCAGGTCAGTTAGGTAGCTTATAACTCCTCAATGCTTCCAATCTATATGAGTGTAAATGCTGTTTATTAATCTTTTTGCAGAAGTTCAATTTAGCTGTATCTGGCACAGTGATATGAAAGAGATAGGAAAGAGAATAGAGAGCTAGCTCAAAGGCAAAAATACCTTTTAAAAAGAACTTTTAAAACTTTAAAAAAAAAAAAAACTACTTCCCAAAGGAATCAAGGAGAAAATAAGAGGGATTGGAGACATTTGAGGGATTCAAATCAACTAATATGCTTCTTTAAAAAAAATATGAAACAAATTTTTACAAACCAGGTTGCCAGGCTGGATGTCTCAACACTTCTCAATATTTGCCATATCTGATGCCTAAAATTTTCCTCCTGAAACAATGATTCTGTGGCCTGTGCTTTCAGAGAATGTATTTCATGTACTATGTATTTAGGGATATCTGAAGAACTTAGAAGTACTTAAAAGCACTGAAAGCTCTTGAGCAAGATGCAGAAATGTTAAACAGTTTGATATAGGTAATGAGAATTACACTGTGCAAGATGATAAATTGTAAAAAAACCTCTCCAGAAACAGCTGTCTGTCCCACCTGTTCTACTGCACTGCCCAGGAATTTGAGAGTACCCTTTATTTCAACACGCACTATGCAACCATCTCACATCTATTCTTTCATCTGTGGTGAACAGCTGTCCTGCATCTCATGTCGCATTTGTCTTGTTTGATTTATATGAAGCCTTTGGGAACATGGAATGTCTCTCATCAGTGTTCAACAAAGGAATGGGTAGCTGCATAGTGTACAGCTTTGATATATCAATAAACAGAGTACATAAATCTTTGTGGGAGGTGGGATAAGAAATAACAGGCAGCAAGCTATGACACCTAAAACTATAATCAATGAGCTACCGCTTCTAGGAGCCACCCAACTACATGATGGCTTTCTAACATGAGCTAATATACAGTAGATACTGGCACAAGGTGCACACGTTTCATCTTGTGATCTGGACTGCATTCACACCTTGGCCTTCAGGTGTATTGAAAAAGGGTAAATGAGCCAGAACCAGCAGCCCAGCTGAACCCACACTTTAAAGAGCCAACAACAGTGCTCCCAAATCTATTCAGTTAAGGCTAACATCTGAGGCTCTCCCTTAGCACCTAATTTCAAGGGAATCACACATCTGCAGTGTCAATTCTGCAGTAACTGGAGATTGTTCTGTGTTTTCACTCAGCAAAGCATCCAGTAAAATCAAGGAGAGGGACTAATCATAGACCCACATAACAGAGAATGATGTAAAAGGTCAGTGGTAATTCTGGGAAAGAAGTCACAGATAAAGAGAGTGCAGTGCTAGGAAGGGACAGAAAGATGATGGTAAGAAAGAAACTACAAAGAGGGATAACTGAAAGTGTTAACAGACCTCAGGAACCCTGACCATCTTAAAAGACCACACTCTGTTATAGTCTGTAAAAATATAAACATATGCTAATATAGAAGTAAAAATCATAGTAGCCAAAAGAAAGAATCTTAGTATTGTTTGTAAAATCGCAGAAATACCCATGCTGTCTGAAGCTTCATTATTCACCCATAAAAATTGGCTGCTGGGTGACCAGGGTGCTGAGAGCATGGCAACTTCAACATTGCATGGCACTGTTTCAGCTGAGAGCTATCATAAAAGGATACACACTGGCTATTTAACAACTCAGATTACAACATGTGGAGTGTGCACATGTGATTTTGAGCCCATGCACTTCAGCGGGACAAAACTGGTTCAGCCCCTGCACAGCTGAACTATACACAGTTAGTTTGCTTTTTTGATTGTCTTCAATAAACAGACTGCAGAAAAATGATACATTAACCACAGGACAGCGTCACCTTTCAGGGAATGATGCATTAACTGGAAAATCTTTGCAAAAGGTCCATCTCTAAAGGAGGGAAGTAACATACACAATGTTGAAAAAAAATTTGCTCAGCCCAGGACAAGGGATGTTTTCTCACATCATTCCAGTCTTGTATGTCCATCACCTGTCTCCAGTTCAACTTTAGCTCCCTCTTAATGGATTCTACATTACTCATTGTGTAACCAGCTGCAAGGCAAACAATGTCAAACCCTGGAGCCATTCCAGCTGTCAGAGGGTGGGAAGGCTGACTTCTTCCATCACACTGATATGGGTGGAGTCTCTGCCCCCATATTTTAATTCAAATGTATATTGAATTGAATATACATATTGAATATGTATATACATATATAAATAATTGAATATACAATATACAATATAAAAGTGAATATTTTAATTCAAAATGGATGCCTTTTTCACAGAATAGTATGTCTGCACCTTTATTCCAAGCAGTGTTTCACAGTTCCCTGGGAAGCCCATACTAAAACCCTCAAACCCACCCCCTCCCCCAAAGAAATGATTTTAAAAAAACAACATGCATCCAGAATCTTTCAAGTTCATTTGTATTTTTTTCATGTACAAGATCAAAGAAATAATTAAAAAAAAAAAACTAAAACAGAATCAAACCCAGGATACAACAGTTTGATCTGATTGCCTCTGATACAATCTATTGCAAGGTACTAAAAATTAAAAACAAACCCTCACACGTCATATAAAAAAGTGAAAAAAGTAAATAAAATAGTTAAAGAACTAACATGTACATGGATCTATGTATTAGGAAACAAGTTTATTTGGACAACCACCCATATTTTTCTGTAATTAAAATATACAGTTAAATCCTTCCCTTCCCCCAAACAGCATTTGTTGTCAAAAAGTCAAACCCAATCCCTCCCCAACTTACGTTCTAGCAGTATTACCAGAATACAAACTGTAATTAACAACATCCGATTACTTCTGTATCACCAAGACTTACATATGCCCCCTCAGGGATGGTCACAGCAAAATTGTCCACCTCACACATTGGTTGTATTTATACTACAAGTAGACAGTATACAATTAAGTATAGTAAATGCTCAAAACCTGAAATAGTACAGTGAAATATTGTCAGCAATAAATTTATTTTCATATTACATATGCTTTGAATACTGAAAAGTTCTGCCATAAGCTTGTTTAAAGCCAGAAACTTTTTTAAAAACATAACTTTGAAAAACAGATTTTATTGTCATTACATTTCATCTGATGCATCCTCTCCATAAGAAAAATTAAAAGCTGACAGTGTAAAGAATCACTTTTAATTTAACCATGATTTGTTTCATGACTGAGCAAAGATCTAATCCAACATTCTGGGAGCTGTTTCACCCTGAAGTGTTGCTCCACACAACATCCTCCTGTTTCAGATCTGCTGATGGTTTACTATGGAAGTAGCATGGAAAGGTCTTCGCACCAAGACGCTCAACCACCAGAAATACAAATAAAAAAGGAATCAAGCTTGCAGCTTCACAATTCTGATAAATAACTGATGTGACTTCACTAGAAAGTTGCATTAGTTTTCCCTGTATGAAGAACAGCCTTTGGCTGACAACAATGCAAAGGGCTGGGCAGGAATCAGCACTAGCTAACTCACAGCAGCGGCGAGCCCGACCTGCTCAGAATATCTTCTGTTATAACAAACTTACATGTTCAGTGGTGTAGACTTAGTAGCAAATGAACAAACTGCCTTCTCTAAACATAACATGTTGATGGACACTATTACTTGGATCACACCAGCACTCAGATCCACAGCTGCTGCGGGTCATTCCAGCACCAAAGGCTGTTGGCTCCTTATGACAACTGAGCAGTGCTGGCGACCTGGCCTTACAAGTTGGCCAGAAAATCTCCAGTTCTTTACCAACATCAGTCATGGCACTAAAGAACAAAGCCTTAGGACCATCTGTTTTTCATTTAGGCTGACAACCTGAAGAAAACTTCAAAAGAGAGAGAATAAACCTAATTACAGTAATATTGGTCAGCCCTGCCCAGTCCCCTGTTTATTGAGAAGAAATTTATGCTATCTCGACAGTTAGCAAAACTAGCAAAAATAGTTTAAAAAAAACCCCAACTAATAACCGCTCAAGAGAATAAAAGAAACACAATGCCCATTCTGTGATTAAATTCTCTGCAGACACAACTCTGCTGTTACATCTCTTTTTCTATTAAAAAAACACGAAAAACATTTTTTAAAAGCTACTTTTCACTATGTAATAAAACTTCACAACTGCAGGTCTTTGCCTAGCAACTCTTTTTTCAAAATTTCAGTGTGTGTGCATTTTATTTTCCATCCTCCAACACCATGTACACTTAGCAGTTCATCATGGACATGGTCATTTACTGTATTGAGTGCTTCTGCTATGTTTTTCACTGAACACTGGAGATTCATTTGCTATGTATCCCTGCCTGCAGCCATCCTTCACAGCAAGGATCTACCTGCCTGCAGCCATCCTTCACAGCAAGGATCTACATTTATTACCTCACCATTTGCCGCCCAAACCTACTCTGTATTCCCATCGCTTCATCTCTGACCTTTTCACCTACCTTCACCCAACCAGACAGAAAAAAGTCTATAGGGGTCAATAATCCGATGCATCAGTAAGATCTGGTTAAGTGTTATCAGACCTGGCAAACACACATTTACACTTAGCGCTACATCTCTTCTTCTCTTTACGTAACCTGGATTAAGCTTAGAGAAAAGCTATAATGCCTTTCATAAACCTATTTTTCAATACAAAATGCTTAAATCCATTAATTATAAATAAGACAATTTCAAAATATTTAAGAATTTTCAGGACTTCATTTGCATTTCAGGGGAACTGCAGGCTTAATGTCCTTGATGCCCTCTCAGTTCCAAACCTCTGATAAGGAAGTTTTGTAGGATATATAACAGGTAAAAACATACAGCACATGCCTCATGTCCTGTGCACCAATTATGGTAAGTGGAAGACATAAAAACTAAGCAGCTTTACCAGCCAAGTCCCAATGCTGCTTTAGCAGTGCCCTGATAAAGTTCCTGGTTTATTTCATGTATACAACTACATGTATATTGACACTGTCAGTTAAAAAACATTACTGAAAACAGTATGAGGAAAGTTTTTTCCCCCCTATGTATGACATTAACAAGTTGTGCCACATTTTCCAGAACTGATTTTAAAAGAATATATTTGCACTTAAGATACTTGCCACAGACTTTATATTTATAAAAAATTGCTTGTTCATGTGTTAAGTTACAAAACTGTAGTGCTTAATATAATAAACTAAAAAATCTAAGAATTTTTTTAAAATGCTTGTTTATAATACATTGCTTTGTTTTTAAAAGGCAACAGTCAGTATCAGCCTGGTTTATTTTGTAACAATATTGTAGTGTAAAAATGTTGCTAAACAATTCTGGTACTTCGAGACAGGAAATAATTATTTTCTGAAAACTATACAGTAATATACTGAAAAAAAGAAACTGCTATAACATTGTTTGTGCCTTTACAAATATATAATGGGAATTACTATACTTTATATGGATCAGACTTAAACTGTATTCCATACAGGGCAGTTAGTTACTAAGAACTAAAAAAGATTTTTAAGGCTTAAGTAAGTTGATAAAAAAAAAGCTTCTGATACTATTGTCATAAACATAATAATAAAATTGCTCTCATGTCCTTGCACTTTTTTTGAACCAAGTGACCTAGTAGTTAGCTTTTCTGATTCACAAAGGGTCTGTGATGTCAATCAGTACCCAGGAGATCAGTCAGGGATATGCACAAGCATCAGCCACTTTCTGTCCTAAAAGTGAAGCATTTCTGCCTGGTTTGAAAAGGTCAGAAAGCACACAGATGTGTAAAGTAGTGTGGGGTTTTTTTAAGAAGTATATGTGCATGTATTTATTTTTTATATATATATATATGTGTATATATATATATATATATACACATATATATATATATAAAAATATGTATTTTATATTTAAATTAGTATCAATCAAATCCAGACAGATTAAACTGACCATAAAGATGATATAACAAAAGTCAATAAGGCAGTATGTCATATCTCTTGAGGATATTCAGATATTCTGTGTCTATCTCAAGAGGAAAAAGAAATCTGAATTGCACTGTAGGCCAAATAAGCATTGCTTGATTACAGCCAGGTAAGGAAGGGCTCATTTTTGTTAAGCACTGACTCCACGTCGTTGAGAATAGGAATCAAGTCTTCTGACTCTAGAGTCCCAAGATCAACATTTGTCCCTGGAAGACAGTCGAGGAAATCAGGGAAACGTGTTTGTTGTGGATTTATATTCATTGTTGTCTGTGTTATAGCTTCTCCTAGGAAAAGTAAAGAAGAACTTTTGAAGTACCAAACTCTTCTTGTGGGTAATTTAAAACAACAGAACTGACATAAAATTTTTAATTCCCCCTTTCCCACGAGCACTTGTGAGCACTCCTATTCACCACAAATATTATCTCAAAACTGTATTTAGGTGCACAGTACGTGTTCTTCTAAGAACAGATTTCACATTCTTGCTTTGATCTCAGAAGCACAAAAGGTCCTTTCCAGCAGTGCTCAAAGCACCCCTCTCTGGCCTTCCACTTGGGAAGCAGGACAGTTTCAAGTTTGTTTCCTGGTCTGCCCAGGGAGCAGCAAAGGACCCTCATGTACACCTCCATCCTGATCTCTGCACCAGGGGCAATACTGTCCATAGGAAATAACTGAAAAAAGTGCTTTACAGCAATTTAGTTCTGTAATATTACTCTTTTTTCCCCCCATAAATTAACAATAACAAGCATGAAATCCTTTAATAGATAAACCTTCCATTCTCTGCATAATCCTGAATTTCTGATGACTTCAAAAGGAAGTTTAGGTGAGGAAGTGCTGAGAATTTCACTCTCTGAAAAAAACCTTGATTTCCTAGTAATTTATTTCAGTATTTTAAACACCATGAGGACACTAACATAAAATAAACACATATCAAAATGTAAACTAGCTAAATACATTCTGTTTGAAGGCAAATCCAACTTTGCCACTCTTAAAGACTTACAAACAAGACTGATTTCCTAGAGTTAGAAAATGCAGTGATTTGTTCATGTAACCTGAGACCAGCTTTTTACTCCCCTTACCTTGGACAATGGTATGAAAACAGAAATTAAGGCTCACATTTTCCAGGTTTTACTTATTCTATTTAATATCAGTCTGAGGTAAAAGGGCAGAATCTGGATCTAAGTTAAAGCTGAGAGCCTTCTGGGCACTAAACACCTTCCAGGCATTTCCTCCCGCAGTCTCAGTCTGTTCTCTTGCACAGGAAAGCCAGAGATTATCGTTCAGGTATGCAATTATAAAACAGTACTAGTCATAACACAAAATTATTAACTGGACTATACTTTAAGATAAATCAGAGTATTCTACCTGTATCCATCTCATCTACGTTGCTGAGGAAATCTTCAGGTGTCGTTGGTATACTGTAGCATCCTAATCCCAAGCCACTGTCTGTACTCTGTTCCCTGGAGTGGTATGGCCCACTACAAATTGAAACACGAAAAAGACTCAGTAAAGATGCTCTGGTAGACACAGTTCCCAAGCACAGTATTGGAAGACAGCACAGTAGGTTACATATTAAAAATATATACTGAGTCATTAAGCCTCATTCTCAACAGTTGGCCACTGATCAGCCAACATCGTATTTGGGTCACATCAGCCCAAATAAAAGAGTAACTGAAGTGAGGCCACTCTTGAATTTTGAAATACACACATGCATATATAACTCTCTAGCTGAAGTCAGTTCTGACAGCCTAAAAAATTGCGTGTATTTATACTTAGGTAATGTACCTATTCTACCTAGTCTTCTACATACACTACCAATAGAATTAAAACCACCTGTTACAATATATTGCTTTTTCTAAGATTCCTTCTTGAAGCATAAACTGAAAGATTTCAGGTCAGCCACTCAGCCATACCCTCTGTTTATGTAAGTAAACAAAAGAAGATGATACAGGGACTATTTTAGAGAGACAGCTGTAACAGTCTAGAGAAGGCAATAGAAGCAATTGCCTAATGAAGAAGAATGAACTTGCCTGTTCAAGAAAGGATCAGATCCATTATTTGTAATAGGCCTCATGTCCTGTGTCATGGCAGGGGTGTTCACAGCTGTCTGAACCGGGACGATGTTTTCTGAGTCCATAGGAAGTTGTCTGCATAGAGCAGCTTCCTGAAAAGACAAATAAATATTTGGGAAGGGTTATTCCAACAGCTCAGAAATACCGTAGTCTTGTAACAAGTGAACGCGTAACATACACACAAGGAAAGTAATTGAGTGATGCCACTGATGAGTATTTGTTTACACTGATATGAAGCCAATCATGATGTAGACAGACAGTGTCTCTCATACCCACCTGTGCTGGCCTAAAGCACCACAGAATCTAGCTGTCAGTTCTACCATGTCTGGAAGCCAGTCCTGTAGCTCAGCAACCATAAAGTACAAAAGTATTGTGGTTCAGCAACCATAAAGTATGTGTTACAAGAAAACCACTGGAACCAAGACTGTGACTCAATAATCTTTAGAATGAACACTCTGCCTAATAATAAGCATTTGCCTAATGACCTGTCTCATGTCTGCTATCTGCAGGATGACAAACAAGCAATCAGAGCCAAAGGAAACTTATTTTGCAACTCTTCCTGAAAGATAAATTCTTCCAGCATTGTCTCTGCGACACACCCATGACATCTAGTGGTACTGAGTTCTATATAGAGGTTGTCTGACTCCAATGGGATGTTCCAAACAAAAATCCTAAGACCTTGAAATAATAAAGCTATATCTGTTTTTAACATAATTTACTCAACTTTTTTGTTTTTTAATGAAACAAGCAAAGTAAGTATTTAATTTAAATCCAAGTAGAAAACTTTTCTCCTCTGCATCAATCATTAAGGCTCCCTAGTACAGAAAGGATTAACAGGTTTTCGAGGCTAGAGTATGATGTTCTACTATGTTTTCAATTAATTTTTTTTATTGAGGAGGAGTGGTCTGGTCTCTGTGAATAATGTAACACATACTGGTGCCCATTAATGAAATGTTTCCTTTATAAGAAAATTATCAATATATTCATTGATAAATTATAATTTACATTAGATGGTGTCAGTATTTAGAAAGTGTTAAGAACAAACAGTCTTAAGATTCTTAATAGCTTATGTATGATAGGTTATGTTTATGATTAAATTTGTCAAGTGACTATTTTAATGGTGACATTTCTATTTAGAATTTAATCAGCTGGAGTCTGTGAAAATGTACAAACCTCAGAGAAGGGGAAGGTGTCTTTTTTAACTGCCTACATGCAGATATTTTCAGTACTTTTTTTAAAATATAAGAATGACATCTAGAGCCACACAGGATTTAGACAGGCCTTCCAAACACTTGTAAGCTGAAAAGCCTGCAGCACCCTAAAGAAAAACTCCCACTATCAGTTACATAATCTAACTTCCTGTCTCTTCTTTGTTGCAAGAAACACCATATTTATTATAGAGTTACTTGATCTACTCTCCCTTGGGGAATGGCACGTCACCTCCCACGTCTTTATTTCAACATATTCCATGTTGCTTGTAATATTAACTCCATGTGTACTTTTAAAATGTGGAACAACAGACTCTTGCACACTGGAGTCAGATTTGGCTGGTGAAGAGTACTAGCTCCACCACATATGACATTAGTTCCTTTGCTGTAGGTCATTTGTTCAGAAGTCACAGTGCAATTTTAGTACTGCTACAGATGTCAGATTCCTTTGCTCCTTTGACATTATTCCAGCAATGAGCAGTAGTAATGGATCAACTCCACAATGCCCAAAGCTGTATGATACCCTCATGTCCTGTTCTCTATTCTAAGCCTGACTACAAGGTTTTTAAGAAGAATATTTTTGAATCCTCTACCCTAAGATAAAAGTCGGGCAAAAAATACCAGAGCCATTCTGCAGCCCTGTGAGCAGCAGTATTACAGTCTCAGCCATGCCAGGGAGCTCTCAGTCTTTGAACGCAGGAGGGTCCCTCCCCTTTGGCCAGCAGAGACCATCTCTGGCATTCAGCTAACAAAAGACCAAATGCCCTTAATGATCTGCTTGGCACTATGACATACATAAACCCAAAGAAGATTTTCAAAATAAGTAACAAAATAAAATAAAATAAAAAACCCCACAGTATTCTGGTATCACAAAGTCACGTCAAAAACTTCATCAGTGGTTATCTTCAAAACACTTTAAAAGCTTAACAGCATTGCAGTTAGTTGAATGATTCACTGCCTCAGAACACAGTTCTGATGTAAACCCTTTTCTAGCTGTATGCCAGACAAGCCCAGAAATTTATTGTCACATTTCCTGGAACTCTCCTTGGCAGAACTGACCTGAGCTCCATCCTTAGTTGCCAAACCCTCATTTCCAGCTGGGGGAGATGAGTGAGAGCATAGTGGGTTTACATTGGTAGCTGCAATTCCTCTTCTGCCAGTCCTCACACTTAGGGTGGAAAGCAAGAGATGTAGACATTGCCTGTGCCACCAGTAAATCACACCCTGGGGTAGTCTGTGCAGTGGAAGGAGCACAGCGGGGCATTTTTCTGTTGAGGTTGTAGCTTGCCAGTAAAGGCCTACCCTGCGAGGACAAAACAGTGGTAAGCGTTCCTCTACCGGTTCTTCAGCCTCTTCTGAGCCCCTGTAACTTTCTGTGGACAACTTATGCAATAGGATCCCCTGGACCAGAAAGAAGTCTCTGAGACGTGTTGCCTTTTTGGGACTATTTGTACCCTTCCAAATACAGTGCATAATGGCCCTGGTGCACACAGAGAAGTGCCAGGGCACCTTCCCTGCAGGACCTTTCAGAGATTTCTGACTGACATTACCTCTACTGACTTCCACTTCCAAGAAGCTCTTAAGCAGCAAGCAGATTCTCTCTTTTCCTTTGGAAAGCTGGCAAAAGCAAATTAGTATAGAAGAACATTAACTCTTTATAGAATGGCAAAACTGAGTAAGGAAACCTTTAAATAGTGCTATCATACTGGTTTTCTGAAATGCTGCTCTTCTTGCATGTACTGAATCTAGAGTTCTAGGGTTTTAGCAACTACATGAAGAGGAGGACAAAGAAGGTAAGAAATTCCCTAAGCCAAGAGCTTCCAGAGCTATGACCTCTTCCTGGCTGGGCATGTTGCTCCACCCCAGCAGCTGCTGCCAGGAATGGCTGTGGGGAACCAGCAGCTGCTACTGGGCTGAAAGGTTTGTGACCCTCCAAAGAATCCTTCCCCTCTCACACAAACACTCTGCGCCTTCTCACAGCTGCTAGCAGCAGCGCACACCCTTACTCAGCATTTTTCCCTTAGACAGGTTACACTAGAAAAGCAAAAACAGCAAGAGGGTCAGGACAGGAGTAACTATACTCAGACACTGAGGGGTTACACTGACCCGAGGGGTTCATTGCGCCCTCAGCTGCCAGGGTTCAGGATACTGAGGTTACTGGAAGGAAGTTCACAATATTCTGTTAGGAAGGAGAGATTTTCCATCTTGCTTTCCTCCCTAAGAGTTACACCAGTTCTAAAAACTTTAGTAATGCAAAGTGATGCTGTACTGCTTCATGCAATGCGGAACTTCAACAAACACCATAGGGGCAGGGTGGTACTGGGCACAGTAAGCTGAAGTCTTGATTGACTACAGCACAGCTGCAGAGTGCTGTGAATGTATCGGTTTCAAAGTCAGCAAAGCGGGAAAACCAGCCCTTGTGTTAATGGCACAACTGTTTTGAAGCCTAATTTGCTCACCTTGAATCAAGAATAGAGCCAAAGAGAGTAAAAATAGGTAAACACGTTGTTAGCATGATGACAATCATGACTAAGCTTGTACCAGATATCCTCACTCTGTTCTCACACTTATCTCCATCATGAGCTCTTGATGGTGAAGGAGAAGCTATACAAAAGACTTGAGACCACTGCTCATGTCAGAGACTACCACCTTAATCTTGTGAAAGTTGCCATTTTTAAAGGTACTTAGTACTGTTAACTGCAGCATTTGCAAGGCCACAAATAATGATACGTTTCTTGATAAAGTGTACTTCCATGCTGTTTCTGAGAGAAACAGGTTATTTTGTTTTTCACTAAGGAATCCGATTAATATGCCATGCAAACACAACATCACTAGTGGACTTCTCTGTAACATATGAAACACAATTTTTAAAACTTTCTTTTCTTAAGGCAGTATAAAGGAAGTTACATATCTATTTTGTACAGTATGAGTTATTATATAGAGCTGAAACTTAAGAAATAGAACAATAAGCAAAACATCCACAAATAACCATCTCTGGGAAGTCTTCAGATCAGAGGTATTCCTGTAAGATGTGAATGTGATTTTATTTTAACTAAAAGGCAAAGGGTGCAAATTAAGGGAGTTGGGATTGCAGTCAAGAACAACTCCCTGTGTTCTGCCTTTACCTTCAGTGAAGTATGAACATAGTCTCCTATGCAAACCAAGTCAAACTGCAAATGAATCAGTGTTAGTTGCCCTAGTTGCTTATGGACCGACACAGAACAGAATTTGGCCCTTACATGACTATTAAGAAAGACTGGTAAGAAAGACGCCAGGTCTGTAACTTCTGACTGATGGCCATTCTGTGTTCTGTTCGGTGCTAGTTTAGAGGAAAAAAATGAAATTATCTATATATATTAGGTTTTTGGTTACCCTTCTGTAAAACCATAGTTAGTCTTGACATGGCATGTTGGAGCACTAACCGTACTTGTTAAAAATTTGGATGCATTGAACTAAAAGCTCTTGAACAAAATAAGAGTATCTTTGGTGTTACCTGTCGCAGTAACTCCTCCTGACGCATCCGAATTCGCTCTCTCTCCATCTGGATTCTCTGGAGCCTCAGCTTCTGCTGCTGCTGCTGCTGCTGTGTGGTCAATGCGCTGGGCAGGGTCAGCAGTGCAGGGGGCTGTGGGGGGCGGCTCTGCTGCGGCAGGGCTGTGTTGGGGGGCAGCTGGGGCTGGGCATTCATGACTGTGGGAAAGACAAGAACTCATGGCACCTTGGGTAGGACTATTTTCAGATAACAGAGGGCCTGGGACATATGCTGCTCACTTACAGGGCTGCATTATTAGAATTACTGTACTTCAAATGATTGAGAGAACTACTTCATCTGGCAAGATCTGCACTAGCCATTGCTTAATAAACAATTTTTCATGTTCTGAGTGTATCAAACAAGAATACTTACAATACAAGTACTTATATTTATCCTGGTATGTTTAAATATTTACCTAATGAACAAGTAAATAACATGAAACGCTTTTAAAATTGAAAATTCCTAAAAATGTGTGCCTATAACAGGCAGTAAGCGCGTAAAAATATTTCAACTTAACATTTTCTTTATTGACAGATTTAAATCAATTATGGTAAGAATAATTACTAGAAGTAATTTCCAATTAACAACTGAAACCTTTTCTGTTAGGATATTCAGATTTGGAAACGACCCATTAATCCCCCACCCTTGGTAGGATATTCACAAGGCTGACAGGGGAAGAACTCCATAGATGGCAGGGTTAGAAACAGGACCTTTAGTAAGCAAACCTGAGTTATACCCAGGTAAACCCCTTCACTTGCTGACAGATGGTTGCTGCTGAGCGCATTAACGCTGCTTAGATTGTTAATGTTACTTAAATCAGCATCACCTTTTCTGAGCAAGTTCAGAAACTATAAATCAGAGCAGAATTCTCTGTGCAATGGACATTTATTCATAGAACTGCTATGAAAGAAATTGCATAGCAATTGTGTAGCTCTCTGTGTGTCACTCTGGTGTCAACATGTCACAAAGCTAACAGAATGCCCTGTCACCTCAGATAGCAGGTATCACTTGGCCGCAGAAACAGAAACACCCATTCCCTCTAGAACTGTTTCCATCTTAGTAATAGGCTTGGGAAAAAGAGGAGGAAAATGAGACAGAGAGGGGAAACTGCATAGGCTCTGTTTATACCTCCTTTTAACTTTTGAGTAAAATATATCAGCTCTCAGCAATGCAACTCAAAAGTTGTCATAAATTGTGGAGGGAACTGTTCCTTCTTTTCCTTCCCCATCTTCACATTTCCAGTAAAAACAGACACAGTACCTAAAGCCAGTCTGGATTACAAGTGGGAGCCATGTACTGCTTTAAAAATTAATTGTCATTTTTGCAAGGATTCTTTCACAAAAGGCGCAACAGCATAATTAACAGAGCTCTTACCTTTTAATAAGAACACCTCAGATACTAAGAAAAAGAGTATTTTTCTGTTCAAAGGACTAAGTTTTTATCTTCCTTATTATCTTGTCCTCCTTATTCTTACCATATGAGAACTAAATCTCAACCCAGTTCTGTGTTTCAAAGACCTGAACATGTCTATGCTGTGCCCATGTCTGACCTTGGAGAATACAGCACACGTGACTGGGGGGCAGCTGGGGCTGGGCATTCATGACTGTGGGAAAGACAAGAACTCACGGCATCGTGTAAGAAATGGGTTGATTTTACAGCTTGGATCAAATTTACGATACCCATACAATTCAAAATACTGAACTTCACACACTCTGCCAGTTCCAAGTTAAAATTTTTATGCTAGCCAGTTTTCTGTCAGATCAGGTACTGTCTTGTCTTTCTGCACCTGCAGTAACACTGGCATACAGACATTCAGCCAGCATAAACTTTGCCCTGCTGCGTTTGACAGAAATATTCACATGTACTCATATCAGCGCTAAATTAAATTTTTCCTCTGGGTGATCCAGTATCACACAGGTCCAGTATGTAGAGACTGTGGAACCATATGACAGTGCAACTGTGTGATATTTTAGCTTCAGTGGCAAATCCAGCTCAAGAAATAATCCAAGTTAAAAGCAGTCCTGCAGTAATACAACCTTTCCACGGAGTCAGTGTATGTGTGGTCCACAAACAGCTGTATCCACACAAATGACATCACACTTCCACGTGAAACCAGGATGCCACCATCCACCATGTCTTCCACACTCAGCTGCTCCCTCCTGCCCACATGCTGCCCCCTTTACTGACCTGGCAAAAGCATTTTTGTGGCCATACAACAAACTAAAACATAAAAAGAAGGTATTTCTGGCTAGATAAGTTCCCAGCAAAAATAACTGTGCAGCCATCAAACTGGTTACAGGCAACCAGTGTAGGAGTCCAGATGGGAAAAGAAGCTGGTTACAGGAAAGACAGACTACAGCCAGCACTCGGCAGTAACTTTTCAGTCGTAAAACCCCAGAAAGGCTACCAAGTGCAGTGCTGGGAAGAGAAAGGCAGGAATGAGAACTGGGTGCAGAAATCAAACTGTTTTTATAATGGGAAAACAGTATATGGAACCACATTTTAAGATGCAGTGAGTCTAGTCTTAGCCACATTAAAACACATAAGATATATTCTAAATACAATTACTTAAATTATATCAGTGTAAACCTGGTTTTAAATTGCCACAACCATAAGCACTCGGGAATTCAACTCTTTCTCATCTGCATAAACACGTGCTTACATTTTTGGCATGTCAATGAATAGAAAACCATGCTAAGAGTGGCTGAAGGATCATGACAATATAGGATGTTCTCTGCAAGAAAATTGTTTTCATCTAAGCAGCAAATAATAGAACCAGGAGAAGTTAAGTAAAGAATAATAGCCTGCACGGTGTGTCTGGGCTGCATTCAGGGTTCGGTCCTGAATTGCAGGACTATTTGTCATGGCTATTTATTACCTTTGCTATATAAAATACTCTCTTCTTCTTCATATTATATCACAGCTGAAATTATACATGCAAGAAGGGAAAGAACAAGACAGTAGGCAAATATGGCGGAATACTTCTCCCTCCACAATAACCCTCCAAGTCATTTCTTCTCATGGGGATGGACAGAATATTTTGGTTCAATGAACTCTATACCTTGGAGTAAATTGCTTTTCCTTCAAGCAACATTCTCCAGTGTTACATACCATCAAGGAACTACTGGAAACTCAGTACAATGAGTGAAGTCAGCATTCCCATGCCTTGACACTAGGATTATAGAAATTACATCAGACTGAATCTCCTACAAGTCAAGTATGCCATAAGTATGTGATCATACTTCTAAGAAACAACAAAACCCCATTCTACTCCCAAACACAGTTATTTATATCATCTGGGTTAGCTAAAGCTATTTTACGCACAGTTTTGCAAGTTTGAGTCACATTTTTCTCCAGAATATACTGCTTCAAGGAAACATTCAGGCAGTTCTCCATTCAGTTTGAATGCTTCCATAACAGCCCAAACAGGAGAGACTCAAAAACACCAAGTACAGAGGAGTCATGTATCTGTGCTTTCAAGCAAGAAAATAGTTTTGATGAGGTATCAGGATATTTATGAAGTCTGACTTAAAATGGAACATTAAATTTATATGGTAATAATTTTTTTAATTAATGTAATTCAAAACCAGTCTATAAATACAAAGATGCTAAGGCCCAGAGTTTGATCCTACCAACTGCATAAAAGCATCATTTCATTTGAATTATTCTTGAGTGCCATCATAATAGTGTCCCACAAGCAAATCGAGGACATATATGATCTATTTTGTGAAGTCAAATCTAGTCCCAATCTTCTTGGACATGTGCATGCATGCATACATAAAATGCTCATTAAGTTAATCTGACATTGCTCACAACAAATACTAACTGAAAATAAAATCAGTATAAAACACAAGACTATTAGGTGACTCTTTTTTTGTATCAATTACAGAAAACAAACCAAAACCTGGGGTATTCTGCAGCACTTCCCACAACAATTGCTGCAATCAACTGCTCTAAAAATATATTCTAAGGGTCAAAATGGTACATGTGCAGTAATAAAATAGCTGAATCTGGGAAACTTAATTTCTATCTGGAGTAATTAAATCATAGCAGATTTGCAAATACTCTTTTGCACTGGTTCCACTGAAAGGCATTGAAATTATGATGAGCAAGCCTTCAGTTAACGTGTTAAGTGTAGGGCTTTTTTACACCAGCAGTACACACATGATGGCATGAGGAACATGTCCTCTGCAAAACAGCCTGCCCAAATGGTGCCTCAGCCTCAGGCATTTGAATAGTACTGCCCATCACCCTCCTGGGGGCTTCTGGAGCCTGGGCCATATGACATGCAGCAAATCATCTCTTGTTTGAAACTCCCACAGGACCATGAGGCCAAGGACATGCCAAGCACAGAGATGAAGCGCTCACCCTCCACCCTTGGCCAACTGCCACCCTGAGCCACTGCCACGTTCCTCAGCACAGCTCTTGGCCTATGTTAGGTGATTTGGGCACTAAAAAGCCTCCATACAGTATGTGCACCAGCAAATACCCACAGACAGCAGATAAACCCTTTGTGTGTGTCATATGGCCATGCCTGCTCAGCTCTCCCCATTGTGCAGGACACCACTGACCCACTGCCTCATACCAACAGCAACTCCTGAGCTGGCAGCTGTGTCTCAATGTGCACACATGCTTGCCCATGACTGGGGTGTCACACTAAGTGACACATCTCCCAGGACAAGAGAGGGGTGCAGAGTGTGTTCCTGAGGAGGCAGAGTACGGGAGAGAAGCTCAAAAGACCTGTTGCCTGCAGAGCAGCCACTGCTGCAGCTGGGCTGGACCACACTCTGCAAACACAGAATTACCAATGTGAAGGTCTCACTCTGTACACAGGACTGAGCATAGAAGATAAATAACAGAAAGGAGTGGAAAGATTTTATTACCTCAGTGAGAAAAGTGTACAAAAATGAATGGGACAGTATTACTGGGAATAATCCCCAAAAGTAATATAGATGGAGTAGATACACTACCAGAGACAGTAAGCCCCCAATTCAAGACAGAAAACATGCAAAAAAAGGAACATGTTGGCTCTCAGGAAATACTGTTTTTCATAATGAACTGATAGTAAAATGTCTTCAAGCATCAGGGATGATCTAACTAAAACATCCAGAAAAATTAAAACAGTAATAGCCAGTCATGCTGAAACTACACAAGTGCACTGGCTCCAGTTAAAGGAGCTGTGAATTCAGAAAGGGACAAGGTGACTGAGAACACGGCCTGGTGACCACAAGAAGGTAGTGGTGAAAATCTCCAGATTATACACAACAGTCAAAGACTATGAAGGACAGAACCACCTTAAAATCTTTGGTTTCACAAAACCCCTGGGCATCTCATGTTTTTCTTGATATCAGGCATTTTCAATGAAAAATTTTGCAACTGCACAGGCAAGCCCAGCACTTTTGATATTAAGCAATCCAAGGACACTGTGCAGACTCCTGACTTCACAAGACAAATTTCTTCCCATTTATGGTGCTAAGAATAGCATCCAGCATTGATATCCTCCAGACAAGCCAGGAGTGAAATACAATGAATTTTCAACATTTTAACTCTGTGGTTTGTTCAGGACCCAGGTTAGATTTAGACCAGGTGTGAATTCGTCCTGGACTATCTCCACGGCTAGTCTGCATCTAAGGACAGCTTGATTACCTGTAGGTGGTGCAAAGCCCACACTAATTAATCCTTCTGGACCTTGTGGAAAGCACGCAGGCAGATCAGAACCATCTTTGCAACTTGCTTCCAGAACCAGGTGTTCTGTAGAGCATAGCACAGATTGATGCCAGTGTGTCATCCCACAGGAGTTTTAGATTGGAGATTAGGAAAAATTTCTTTGCCAAAAGATTTGTCCAGCTCTGGCACAGGCTGCTCAGGACAGCGGTAGGGTCCCCATTCCTTGAGGGATTTAAAAGCTGTGTGGTTGTAGCACTTGAGGACATGGGTCAGTGGTGGCCTTGGCAGTCCTGGGTTAATGGTCAGACTCGATGACCTTTGAGGGCTTTTCCAACCCAAATGATTCAGTGATTCTGATTCTATCAGACCTGGGCTAGATCTTCATACAATTTCATATGCAACACTACAGGTAATGTCAGGTAGGTTTTGTCCTGCAACCCTACCTACTTGGGCAAACCCCAGCATCCAGGCAGAACACCAGTCTCTTCAAAAGAAGAGTGGCAAAGTATGATGCTACAGTTGTTACAGGACTAAGACTTCTTACTGCTTTCGCAATTTTCATTGTCAGTTTTTCAAACAACAAGAAAAAAATTGGAATAAACTAAGTTGCTTTACTTAAGGGTAGAGCTACAATGATATGCATAGGGAAAACAGAAAAATATTGTATCTGGAATACTTTTAAGCATGCTTGATAGGTCTAGACTTCAAATTAATAGTGGATCTTTACGTACACTAGTAGAATAAAAAGAATCCCAACAACGGACAAATTACCCTTGCAGTATATACATAAGCTTAGTTTGTGAAAAATATTTTACCTAAGTGCTTTTCCTGGAACTGCTCAACTGAACCAGAACTGAAGCCAGTCGGTTGGTATACAGCTGATTACTCCTTGTCACTAAAGGTCTGAACAAGGCCAGTGAAAGGGAAGTCTTGTGTCAGCCCTAGTGAGCAACTTAACAAACAGTGACATTCTACAAATCTCTGTTCCTTGTGATATAATCATATGGCACATCTGTTGTGCTATTTATGAGGTTTTAGTAATGTCTGCTTTAATTTATATTTCACTTCTGAATTTGTATTTGAACGGTATGAGGAACACAACAAAGTCTGGATTAAAAAAGAAAAAACTGCAGTTCGCATTCCAGCTAGACTGCCCAACACAGACCCTACTCTCAGTACACTGACACCATCAGACACACCAGGGACCCTTGACAGCTCCTCTCAGCCAGAGCTCTGCAGAGCCTGGGACCATGGGGCTGGTTTTGAGAGGTCAAAAATTTGCTAAGGAAAAGCAAGCGGTCTTCAGTAAGCTTCAATTCACTAGGCAGGGTCTGGGACTCCAGTGTAATATTTCCAAAGTTCTGCAAAGAAAAAAATATTCAAAAGCTCAAATCTACCACTCTGTGGTAAAGGAGACTGTGTCTAATGTAAGAGGAGAAAAGTATTCATCATTACAGCACACAGACTCAGGGTGGCCTTGAATTCAGTTCTCTTGGGGAAAACCAAATTTATTTTGCAAAATGAAGTAAGTCTTTTCAATAAACATCCATCACACAATTATCCAGCCCAAATGAAAGCAAGTAAAAGTATGGAGCTAAGTTCCAAACCTGAACTATGTGACCACAGTTTCATTGCAGTCCACGAAATTGTAACTATTTAGTTTACATCTCGAGTTAGACCGATGTAGTTTTCTTTTTCCATTTAGACGAAAAATAAAAGAATTCTTTTATTGCTTTTGTTTGCTTTTAAATTAATAATGATACTCTAGTGAATCAAGTTTTCTGACATTGCAGGAGACCTTTCTGTTGATGACTTTGCTGGATATATACTAAGCAAAGATTACTTTGTAGACGAGAGACACTGCAAGTTGCAGAAGCCAAAACATGCAAGTGTCAATCATTTTTGACATATGCACTGAACTGATTGCACCAACTTTTATTATTCGTCAGAAGTGTCTGGATGCAACTGTGGATCTTTCTGCTCTGTTTATAGGCAGCCCATACCCAAATTCAGATGAACTAGCCAGCACCAGGTCTCATGCAACACAGTCTGGTGGAAAACAAATGCCTACAAAGGTTAAAAAAAAAAAAAATTAACCCAGCCATACTACTATTCTGACTTAGTCATGACACTGTAAAGAAAAAAAGACTGGGCTCCCCTCCTTTTCTCTCTCCACTTGAGTCAACAAAGAATTACTTGTTTCATTTATTTCCCAGAAAGAAGCATTAGCCTTCCAACAAGGTCAGCAAAAAATGCTGCTTTTCAGTTCTGGTGCATTTTGTTCCAAAAATCTGTAAAGTATTAAAGCAAAAACTTGCACTATCCTAGTGCATAGAGACTCCTTTATTCAGATTTCTGAGCTGAAAATAGCTGTAGAGAGATTTCTCAACAGTTTCAACTGTTAAGGTCTGTGATATTCACATTTAACTAATTTTTACTGTCTTCGATGATTTAAGATTAAAAAACCCATACAAACAACCTGCAGGTGCAACATCAAAGCTATGATTTAGCAGAAAGTTATTTAAAAGATTAGAGATTTACTCTGCAAGCCCTTTTAACAATAAATCAGTAACAACAAATGATGATGGGGGCTGCTTCAGTAGAGAGACAGCTTTAATGCTAATGACTAATAACTGATGACTGTTAGTTTTAAAATATTTAATAAATTATTTTTACTTTTGCTTCATGCAATCTTCAGCTTTTGCACTTCATTCACTTTGAAACTATGGAAATGACTCTCCACTCTTGCACTGGCATATGTTTGGATTACTAACTTGAAGGGAAATGCTTACACCAAGAGGAACTTCTTTGTGTCAAAATTAAAAATGACTAGAATTTGAAAAAATGCCAACATCTCTCTTGAACACATCAACCTTTACTATTTCAGATTTACTAGATGGTCAGTTGCTGGTTTAAATGTTGTGTATCCTGTGACACAACCAGATTTAATTTACCTGACACTGAAGTTAATTCCTATTAGACTCTGGACCTATTAACCACTGTCCTTAAACATAAATAAATTACTCCATTTGATACCTGCCTGATAAATCACTTGTTAGAGGTTTTAATTGCAAACAACCACAACCCCCTCGTTCTTTTGAGAGCTGCATCACAAAACTCTCATTCTCACAGAATGGGCAAGTCCTCTACAATGCTTTCAGCTCTCCTGTAAGTAATCATCAGAAGCAGGTGCCAGGATTATTCACAATGACCACAAATGAATTATGTTTGCTTCTTTCAGGATATCCAGTAATTAAAAATGACCTAGAACAGGAAGCCTTTCCACCATGCAGGTGGTATGAGGGTACTGGACTACACAGAGGGAAAAACATGTTCCTCTCAGTGTCACCCATTTCTAGCCAAATTTCCAGCCAATGCAAACCAAGACTTGAAAAATCTAGACCTCTTCATGGACATTAGTGAACACTAAAATACGTATCATCTGGTTCTGAACACTTTTGGAGTTTCTGTGTTTTTATCTCCAGAGACTCACTTTGACATAGTTACCAAAACAGCCTTTTATCATCCTTAAACAATAGTAGCTACACCTCTTTTATCATGGCAGGATATGGAAACTTCGGTTCATGTGTTTATTGTTCCTAGATAGGATTTTGGCATTGTTTTATTGATTGGATTTCCTGGCTGATTAAAAAAAATGAAAGCAGAGGTAAAGTGCTGTAACTCCCAGTTGTCCAGACCCATTTGAAATACCATCAGCAATACAGCTGAAAGCTAAACTTCTTACATTCATGGATGATTTTCTATTAAACAACAAGTTGTCAGTGTCAGAGGCTCTTCACAATAAAAAATTCTAATGTGTAATACCCAATGTCCTTCATGTTAGAGAAGGAGTGAATTAATAGTGAAAGCCATCCTGCTTGTATCACTTGGGTCATGCCTGCTTGTGGGTCTCGACAGAGTACCTTCTAAGGTAAGGTTCTCTTCTTCAGAAAGGAAAAAGGAAAATTAAATAGTTCTTCACCTGGAGTTTGATACAAGAAGTTAATGTGGTTGAACTCTCAGGATCAATGCATACACTGACACTAAACAAATTAACTTCAGGCTTTCCACTGTTTTCTGCCTGAACTGCTTGCTTTATAAAATGGAGATAAATATTACCAGCTTCTGCCAGAGATGAGCCATGTTATTTTTCTTATACTCTGTATTTACACATAATCTGGCTGGGCTTTGGTGTCTTCAGTTAGACCAAACACCGATTTGAACCACAGTTAGATAAACTGAAAGCCCCTAGCCACACCCAAACAAACAAAGAGACATTTCAAAAAGTGGCAGTTCCCAAAACTCAAATCAGCAAACTCTGGGCACTGCTTAACACACATTTCAGTCACTCACATGAGACACAGAGTAACATTGCCTTGCAGCCTGCAACTGCTATTTGCTCCAAGGCCCAAATCCCACATCCGACTGTGCCACAGGGTGGCCAGAAGTCTTCTGAGGTTTTTTGCAGATAGTATGCTCTTTTTGTATGAGCTTTTTAAGGAAATCACATAAAAATTCAAGCTAACTTATACAGAAAACATAAATATTATTAGAGGGGTTCATTATTTTATGACTAAGTAAGTTGCAAACTGTTAAATTTGGAAAATATTTAAATGAAGACCAGATTGTGCTTACCCACGGGATGAAGAGTACAATCACAAAAGAAATTGCTTTAAAACAGTTTGAAGGGAGAAGGATGGAAATAACAATGGTTTTGAGTGTTGCATAATGTAGAATAGAGAAAGACTACAAAACAAAAAGCATTTAATTTAAAAAATGTTGCAAAAGAAAATCCTGTAAGGATTGAGTTTTTCCTCTAATCTTGCTACACATAACTCAAAATCATCCTCCACAATCTTTTTACACCAGGGAATGCCATGAAGGCAGAAAGGCGTGTGTAGCTCAGATTCAGGCACCCCTGCAGGAGGTCTTTGAGCAGGCAGCAGTGTGACCCTTAGCTTGGTGTACTGCAACTGCTCTCTCCTTCCTCTCAGGCGCAGGGCGTCCCTGCAAGTTGGTCTCCTTGTTCAGAGACCCAGGCCTGACAACTAAAACAAGGATTTAGAGTAACCCCTCCTTCCACATACAGCCCTTGATTCTACTGCATTAATTGATTGGCAAGAGATAGTTAATACCTTATCAATCAGCTGGAAAAGACTCTGTTTTAGAATGGCAGAAAATTAGGATCTGTGCAGAATCAGCATCACAGTAAATGAAGTTTTTGCAGTCCTTATGAAGGTGCAAGAAATACACTGTTTCTGCTTGTCTTCAGTCTGACACTGATTATTTTCCCTTTTGCTTCCAACAAGAGAACATAAACTGAAAACATTCCTATTAATGCTGCCCTTTCCTTAGTATATACATCTACAAATCATCTTAGAAGAATAATGATGGTAAAATGTTAAGAAAAAACAAAGTGAACAAGTCTGAATATATGCTAGCCTGCAAGAATATGCTTTCAATCTATGCGACAAATTTCCCTTTTCATTCATGAAATTTCACTGAATTTAGTGGTGGTGTGTAAATGAGCACAGAAGCTTGCCCAGCATATATTACTTTTCTGTAAATTTAACAAGATGCATCAAAGGAAAAAACACCTTCTGATGCCTTTGTTCTGTAACATTTAAAAGGCAGTGCTTTAAATGTTAGTGTGAAAACTAACACTAATGAAGTGTTCACTTACAGCTCATAAATAGGCAACATAAAACCATAGTAAGAGAAAAGGTAGAAAAATACAGCAGATTTTTTAAAGTATGACTACTAATTTCAACCAACTTTCAGCTATGCTTTTGTATGCCTCCAGCACAGGCATACTATGATTTGGTATCACTTAGTCACACTCTGTGCTTTGATAAAATGTTTTTAAGTGCCTTTGTACAATTCCCAGCAAATATTGCTGAAAGGAGTTTATAAACCAAAGAAACAAGCTGTACAAAACAAATCACATTTTCTTCCTCTTCATAAGAAGTACAACAAGGAAAACACATGTGTTAGTAATTGGAAGTGCAGACCAGTGTGCAGACCTGAAATACTTAAATCCTTTTAAGTGGCACATCTTCAAAAGAAAAACTTCTTTTAATTCCTACAGTACCAAAAAAAAAAAAAATATGCTAAGGCAAAAGACAGATGCGCAGACTTCATTTGCTGCAAAGTCACAAAATTAGGGCCAGAAGAGTGGTATTGCTGGGTATGCAGTTCCCACTTCTCCTCTGATGTCTGTGAGATGTCGGCACAATCACTTCTGGCTCCGAGGTCTGACTGCCAGGCCAGCACTGCTCACTGCAGCGGTGGAGCAGACCCAGGAACGCTGGTGTTAGCAGTTACACTGCTGGCAGCACAGAGGAGCAGAAAGGCCCTTCCTTTTGGCTATGGCAATTTAAAAATACAGACATTCTACTTTAGTACTGGAAATGACAGTCACATGTATTTTAAACTGCCACGTGAAGTATTCAGAGGCTGCAGTGTTCTGTTCAGATTACTGCAATCTTTCTCTGTAATTTCTCTATGTGTATATACATGCATATACACACAGTTTCTAGATGAAATCTTCTAAGATATAATTTTTAATAAAATAGTATTACACTTAGTGTGCCTTTGAAAGCCACCAAAATGCGAAAAAGTTCACCAAGACATGCTGATGGAATGTTTTCTGGATTAAATAAATACAGACCCTGTGTAGATTTTTACATACTACTTCTAGTGGGAAATTCAATCACACATCTAAACCACTACACCAAGAACTGCATAAATACCTACCAAAAAGTAGAACCTCATCATAGATAGATAGATAGATATATATATATATATGAAGAGTATTGAATGAAATACAGACTGTATTTAATGGGACAGATTTTGAAGTCTCTGGAAATACACTTATTGGGCACCTGAGTACCTTCAAGAACAGACTCTTCATTAGGTATAGACTTTTATTTCTAATCCTTTCAATCTCAAGAAAGACCCTTCAGTATACATGTGTTTCCATCCAGGATTTGGCTTTCATTCACTTCCACTAATAAACTGAGGCGAAAAGTGTTCTGTACACTGTCCTGATTTATGGCACCACTGTTTTTTAAATAGGGACAACGTAACAGATGTTAACATAAGCAGAGGAGTTGGTATGAACAAAAACCCTGCTGTCCTATTCTTACCTTTTGGCCATTCCAGCACTGCTATAAACAGACTGACCCACACGCAGCTGTGGTTTGAAGCCACAGCAGAGCAATTGTTAGTTTTACCACATGCTATGACACTCTGCAGATACCCCAACCTTTCAGATTTTACTCAGGTTTCTTCTTTAGATACCCACTCTCACATTACGAGTTGCTACTTCCCACTAAATCACGTAACATAACCAACACTCTTACTGCATATATGCAAGCAAGGCAGTTGTTGAGACAAAGGTAGAAAGAAGAACTGAAGTTAATTACCTCAGAGGTCAGCCTAGGTGTTTCTTACAAATTTAAGACAAAAGTAAATACTGCACTACTATTGGTGACCATTAGCAGACAAATGTTCAGCATTTTCTTGGCATGTGAAGAGACAGCACTCATAAACCACACTGCAAGTGAATAATCAGGAAATCATGAGATCAACTTACCAAAAATCATCCAGAATAAGAATCTGCTATGTGTTTTTAAGTCTGCCTTTTTGACATAGTTTTGTGATCTTGAGCCTGTAAGCTCACCTGGAGCTTAGCAGTAGAAAAGTTAAAGCTCCAGGAGTGAAATATTAGGGATTATTTGTAATTCTCAATTATACATGAAAATGTTTTCTTCCATTTACAAATTTTCTTTAAAATTTTCAGAGTTTTCATGGCTTTATTTTCACTAAGGCTTAAATCTGGCAATATCAGATTGATGTAAGCTGACAATTAAATTTACACCTGAAGTGCTAAACAGGAACAGCAAGGGAACCACACCAATTATAAGAATTTTGTAGGTAATTCATACTGCAAAGCAGACTTTTTAGTATTTTGCAAGTTGCTTCCAGTGCAGAACCTCACTATGCAAAAGCCCCACCACCATAAACAAACTAACAAGCAAACCAGCTACACCTTCTGACCTGAAGAAACACAGGGCTAACTGTGGACAGGTTTTGCAACAGCTTGGACATGATATGGTGAGCTTTTGGGGGCTCCTATATATACCACTTATATTATACCACTTCAGAACAGAAAAGCACAGACAGAACTTATTTTTCTATGTCTAACACTACATCAAAAAGCCATGGAGACTCTGAAATAGAGCATGAGATGTTAGAACTTCACCTCTAACAGTACAAATTCACTTGCTGCCAAGTCCACAGAGGGGAAAATTAAGTAAATGAAGGGGAGAGCATACTGTTAGGCCTGACAGCAGAATCAGACCTACCTTCTTGAACCAAAAGTTACTTTGACAAACAAATCAGGAGGTGTCTCTCTGATCTCTTTTGTGTTTTCACCAGAGAGATGCCATCCAGTACTCACTGAGATTTGGCTGAGACATTGCCATGGACCTCTGCGGCACCGGTGTGGACGTGGATGCAGGATGGTGGCTAACATGATTCAGTGGCTGGTTCATAGGTTTTCGAGGATCTTGCCATGTTGTAATTTTTTCTATGTGACTGAAAAAGAAAAGATACAAGCTTAACACAAAATACCTGGTATATTATATAAATAGTTAAGCATAATGTCATGAAAGTCCTATTTGTTTTTCTTATTCCACATGTCTGCCCTTGTCATCTCACCCTCACCCACTTGAAATTATCTATCATCTGGTTGTTCACTTTTTCTTCTGATCTTCTGCCCCTGCTGTTCTAACTTTTTTTGGTCTACTGTTGAATAATTACTTTTACTTGAATAATTGGTAAATTCTATTGTCATACTGAAAATCTGTAATATACACTCATCTTCAGATTATTTAATTGTCCAAAAGTTGTTTACTCTTGTCCTACCAGTCTTTTTCTACATACTCAATATATGGCCATTCCTCACTCAGCAATAGTCATTTCACTGAGTGTTGAAAACACAAGTGTTTGTCTTGCCAAATCCAACTGCTTTGTTGCTTTCCACACTATGAAAACTAGTCTTTCTATATGTCTCCAAGAATACCAGCATATATTCCCACTACCAAACCAGGCAGATTACAGCCTCATGACACGTGTAATCACCAGTTTCTCTGTAAAGGCACTACGAGTTTTTATTGCTATGTAGTTAACAACATACCTACCATTTCAGTAAGCAAACTCTCATGTACATGTATTACCCTGAAAACAGTGGAGTCATGCATAAATCCACATAAATTTTACAGTGAGATAACTGTAACAATGATCACTGTAAAATATTTTTGGCCACAGAATTCAGTGGTGAAAGAACTGTGGTTATGTTGCAACTGAAAGTTTACACTGAAATGCATCTGTTTTGTAAGAAACTTAATAGGACAAGCATTTTAAGGATGAGCAAGTAATTCTATTTGAAACAAGAAATGAAAAAGGAACGATGTTAAAGCAATCAATAGTCTGGTAACTATCAAGGGATTGCCTGGCTCCAAGGCCAACCAACTAACCAGGTTACTGTCTGTACTTGAGAGGGTTCTCCTCTATTAGCTTTTTGGTACAAAGAGGCAAGTCTTTAATAAGAATACGTCAAGAAGCATAAAAATTTGAACACTCTGTGTCTGGAAAACCATTTCAATCCAACTTTCATAAAAGAACCGTGTAAAATCTTTAGTGAGCTCCATCTTGAACTTGTCATTGCTTTTGCTGACACTAGCGGCATGGCCACCACTGCTGCCACCACGCCACACCCAGCTGATCACCACACCTATTTCACAACCAAGTTTCAGTCTACATTGCGATGTACACCTCAGGTATTACAAAAATAGTGTGAATTACAAGAAGAGAAGAAGGAAAAGAACCTAGACCATTTTTTAAAGAATAGAAAAATGTGACATCTTTATGTAGCCTGCAGCCATTTTCTTTTCCTAATATTTTGCATTTAATGTACAATTCTCAAACTGAAGATCACACTTTCACGTGAATGTTACTTAGCCTCAAACTGCTGAGTCACTTCCTTTATTCACAGCTTCTAGAGTATTTGTTTGTTATTATTCACAATGAAACCACTCACCATTGCTTCTCCCTAAAATTAAAACATTTTATTCTCTCCTCATTGTAAATCTTTATTACATTTTAGCTTTTCTTCTCTTTACTCTTACATTTTAAGTACAAGAATTCTTGCATACAGTGCATGAACTCAAAGAGCCTCAAAATTTAACAATATCTTGCCTCATCTGTAATATTTGAAATAGAACTATGTAGATAAGTAAGGAACTTTTATGACTTGCTTTTATAAGATTCTTGAGGCATATTGAAACATATGACAAAGCAGCCCCAAAACCCATACTAAAATTCTCACTCTCAAGTTTTTCATAAGCAATTTTTGCATCTCTTATTATTATAAATCCTAATATCAGAGCAGGCCATTTCTCAACAAGGTCTTCATTCATAAACAAGCAGAACAGGAAAGCAGAGATGTCTGCTTTTAGCTTCTGTTTTCTGCATCATGGGTGAGACTGATGGGGGTCTCCATATGCAAACAAGAACTGTCCATGTTCCAGAAAAATCTGGGAAAGTTCAATATTTGCAACTCAAATGAGATACACAAGAATCTGACAAATAGGACAGACAATATGCTACCATAACTGCTTCTCCAACCTGCTCAGATTATGGCATTCCCACCCACAGAGTCCTGCAGTACTCCAGTTCAGCAAGTAGCAAATTGTATCCCAACGGTGCACCCTCATTAAAGAAAAATGAAACCAAAGCTCAGATCTAAATAGCTGAGAGTATTTTACCAGGACTTCAGGATTCTGTTCCACCTGTTGGACCTTAGGTTTTTGTTAAATGCTTCCTGTTTGGATGTCTGCCTCCCACTTTGAAATGTCAATGTTCCTTTGAATTTGTGCTGCTGCTTTGTCCTGCATTTTGTAACTGCAAGGCTCTAATTATTGACTTCCACTGCAGCCATCCCAAGACATCTCTGTGAGTTTAAATCAGCAAGCAGCAGCATGAAGGACACCAACTCTCTTTCTGCTTGTACTCACTCCAGCAACAAATGTATCTCAGTGGGTTCTATTTCCAGACCTTTTTTTTTCCCTAGGATTAGGGAATTCAGAGGTACTCATCTAAAATGGTTTTAGGGGAACAGAGAAGGACGAACTGATTATTCTGCACTATCTGCACTATCACTTGAAATAACACAAACATGGAGTTTGACTAAGTGTCAAGCTTTTTTGGGGTCCTTTATCAGGGCTTAAACATAGGGACTGAGTGTGGATTTTGCGACTGAGCCACATCAAAGTGAAGCTCCTGCTGAGTGGGAAGCTGGTGACTCACCAGCACCCAGAGCCCTCACGCTCTGACTCATGAGCCCCTCCAAGGGAGCCACACTCACACTGCCTTGGAGCACCTCCAGCCGTCCGCTTCCGGCTACACCAACAAAGCCAAACATTGGGAAATCTGTTTACATCTCCTGGAGCAGAGCCAAAGCATTGCCCAACCTTCTCTCTGTCCCTCTGCTCCCTGTAAACAAAAACAACACAGAAAGGAAGTGTATTGGAAGTCAGATGCCATTCACAGTGCTCTGACACTGTGTGATGTGGCAGATACACCGTTATACAGATGGGAAGTTTTTTAAATTTAAGAAAATTACCTCAGGGCCACAGCATTTGAGTCTATTGTCTGAGCTTGCTCAGGGTACTAGAGTGCAATTTCTGGTAAAACTACAGCCAGAGCCAAGCCCCACATTATTCCAGTAACCACCACCATGCAGGATGCAGCAGCAAAAGGGGAACTGTGTACAGGCTCAGAGAATCTTGGGCATCTGTAAAAGTCTAGTATCATCCACTTCTTAAAAACATTAGGTCTAGTATTCTTTTTTATGTGATCTTTATGTCTCACGATCACAGGTGAGGAAAACGTAAGATATGAATGGGAATGACTTTTAGCGTTAGAAAAATTTACCCTATTTACACATGTCCAATTCTCACAGAAACTAATGGAATTTGTGTGTATATATGACACTGCACTATCAAACTGGGCTAAAAAAGAAAACCCAGGAAAGGTCTCTCAAGGTCCTTGTATTGGGTTTGCCTGGCCTGGCTTTGGTAGCAGGGGGGCTACAGGGGTGGCTTCTGTGAGAAGCTGCTAGATGTTTCCTCCATGTCCGGCAGAGCCAATCCCTGGTGGCTCCAAAGACGGATGTGCCGCTGGCCAAGGCTGAGCCAGTCAGAGATGGCAGTAACACCTCTGTGATTACAGATTTAAGAAGAAAGAAGAAAGAAGTTACGGGGTAGTTGCAATTGTGGCCAGAGAAGAACGGGGTGAGAAGAACAACTATGCAGACACCAAGGTGTCAGGGGAGGAGGGACAGCACATGCTCCAGGCACTGGAGCTGAGATTCCTCTGCAGCCTGTGGTGAAGACAAGGGTGAAGCCTCCCTATGGAGGTCCATGGGGATGCAGAGATCCACCTGCAGAGGAGACCCACGCCAGAGCAGGTGGATGCCTGAGAGGAGGCTGTGGTCCTGTGGGAGGCCCATGGAGAGGGGAGCTCCCATGCTGGAGCAGCCTGTCATTAAAGGACTGCACCCTGTGGAAGAGTGATCCACGCTGCAGCAGTTTGAGGAAGACTGCTGCCTGTGGGATGGACTCACGTGGCAGCAGTTTGCAGAGAATTGTTGCTTGTGAGATGGACTCACATTGGAGAAGTTCTTGGAGAACTGTCTCCCATGGGAGGGACCCCATAGTGCAGCAGGGTAACAACTCCTGTCCCTCAGCAGCGGGAGAAGCCCTGGGGGATAAATTGACCATAATCCCCATTCCCTGTCTCTCTGCGCCGCTGGGGTAGGAGGTAGAGCTGGGAAGGAGGGAGGGGTGGGGGAAAAGTGCTTTTAAGGGTTTATTTTACTTCTCATTATCCCACTCCGATTTTGTTAGTAATAAATTCAATTCATATCTCTAATTAGACCCTGTTTTGCCCACGATGGTATTTGAGTGATCTCTCTGGTCCTTATCTCAACCCATGAACCCTTTGTTATATTTTCTCTCCCCTGTCCAGCTGCAGAGAGGAGTGAGAGCGGCTTTGGTGGGTGCCTGGCATATGGTCACCATCAACCCACTACAGTTTGTTAACTATCAGGGATCTTTTACACAGTACAAGTGAATAAGCGCAAAAGGAATGATCACAAACCTGATATTCTTTGTCATTAAACAGGGAATTAAAAAACCATTGCTACAATCTAAAGAAATTAAATCTACTTAGTACAGACTTCATTTATTTAAAAAAAAATAGTAAGTCACAAGGTTCCAATTCACCTATGGGAAAAAAAATCTCATGAAGTGACTTTCAGAAGTATGATTTTACATCTTTAAGGTAAGCAAAAAAAAAAAAGTGCACAAGTAGTTAGTTCTGTGTAACAATTATGAAAAAAATCACTGTCCAAATAAAACTAACCTTTTTTTCTTATGAAAAGCTTTGATCTCACTTCCCTCACACACTTCAAAATTATTTCCAGGCCTAGTGTCTGTTCCTAGGAAACTTCAGCAGGAGAAAGATGAGACCCACTTGTACAGAATAAAAATACTGGTTTAGACAAAAAATTAACTCACAAATTAGTACTTTTAAATGCTTACCAGTAGTAGTTACATTTATTGGGACGTTTAGAGACCTCCAAACCCACTGCTCACTATGGAAACGTCACCTCCTCCCTAAGGATGGCAGCAGCAGTGGTGCCACTGCCATACCTTCATGAGTGCCTTGCCTCAAGGTGGTGAGTTTGGCCAAGGGTAGGGCCAGGAATCTCTGAAGGGGATCAAGAGGATCAAGAAAATGCTATAATTAGGCGGTACTTCACAGCAGCTTATGGCAGCTGTTGGAACTGGTGGGAGGACTGGCTGGGGGGTGCCACAACAACTAGCAACTGTTGCCAGACCGAACACAGCCTGTCACCCTCAGCACGGCCCCCATGCCTGTCCCACCAAGGTCACCTTGTGCCAGCACCTGCCGGCTCTGAAGACCTGGGGATGCACTTCTGTTACTGTCATCCTTCTAATCCTAAAAGCAGGAGGAATTTATTGTTCACTAAAAAACAGTAGGTGAGAAACATTTTAGATTACCTCTAATAAAAAAACTGTACATATGCTATGTGTTCTCCTGGATATTGAAAGAGAATTTGTGAATGCTTCTTGCTAGGAATCCTTCATTACGCACTCCTCTTGATTATTAGCAAAATATTTCTTTGCAGATACTCTGTCTTCTCCATGGCTATTATATGCACAAAAGAAAGGCAGGATGTGGTCCAACAACTGCATGAGAATACAGTGTTCTGTCCTTAGATGCAGTTGGATGTCTTACTCTTTGCCATGCTGCTTTTCCCCTTCTCTCACCATAGACTGGAAAATTTCAAGAGCCAAGTTCTGCTCTCATCACAACATGGAAAGATTTTACAGAAAGTACAGCACCATGTCCTAATGTCATGCATTCACCTGTGCATTTGATAACTGTAACTCATTAAGTAGACTGCAGAAGTCCCCATGATGTAGGAGCTACCTTCAAACATGTAAGAGACAGTCATTTCTCTTACAAGTGCTTGAAAACCATGCAATTTCAGTAGGACAGCCCAATTTTTATGGCTTGTCACTTGTTTACAGCTCTGTTAAATTCAAACTTAAGTGGAAATGGGACTGAGTTAAATTATGATCTGAATCACATCCTGCTAAAGACAATGAGCTTCACGCTGGCATGAACCCACACAGAAAATGTTTGGAGAAAATTCTGGATTGGCATCAACAGTTTACATGGCCAGACTGTGCAGACAAAGCATCAATGTCATCAGGCTGGCAGTTGTCTTTAGAGTTTTTTTTCAGCTTATATTCACATTACCCAAAAAAAAAAAGGAATGTGGAAAGTTCAACACAATGAACACAGCTAACTCAGTGCTAGCTTCTCTTCATTCCCTTGTGGTCATGCATTGTGACACCACAGTTAATTATCTAATCACATGCTTTTTCCAAAGTACCTGTCTTACTAAATGCATTTCACTACTCAAAGGCTCTATTTCTGATGTGCTATGAATTATTTTCTTTAACTAACATGCAGCTTCATCCCATACCTACTGCAAAATTTTCTAACTCCGTTCTAGTGACAAGTGTAATAACCTATCTTTAAAAGATAATGAGAAAATCATCACAGTGCAACTTCAGACATCTCCATTCAGTTTTGCAAGGCTATCTCCAATCTACAGATCAGGGGTACAACATATTTAGCAGTATCCAGTGTTTTCAGGGAGAACTTTGAAATATCTAGCCCCTGAATCTACAAAATACGTATTGCTTTTGTGTTCAAAACACAGCTTCCAGTGACTTCAGCTACCACTATGAGTATGTGGCATATAAATCACAGGGAGGCATTGGGGGGGGGGGGG
>VZTE01002783.1:1428006-1447998 GCA_013397775.1 Eulacestoma nigropectus | reverse complement strand
GGGGGGGGGGGGTTAGTATAGGTTGGGGGGGGTGTCTTACTTTCAAATACATACACCCTTTCATGCAATTATATGGAGATAAAAATCCACTTTTTTTTCAGCAAGCACTAAAACAGACGAACAGAAGAATAAGGACTAGGGCCTTTCTTTAAGCCACCTTGTGAAGATACAATAATTCACCAAAATATTTTGAGCAAATAATGGGTAAAAATGGCATACCCAATGGACAATATTCACCACATCATTCTCTCATAGCTTTATCACCTGTAACAACCACATTAAAAATTAATGCTATCTGCAGAACATGTATTTCTCCATTAGCATGACATTTTCGAACATCATATACAGTAAAGCTGATACAGCTGGTTCTCTTCCAGCTACACAAAGAAGAATGCTATTACCTTCTTTCTCATACACACAAGTGGAATGTACATTTATTTTTTGAAGGGTCCCATCTCCTCTAAAAAGATACATGAGAAATAATGGGTTCTTTTAAAGAAAACCTGTGATGATGCTACGCAAGACAGGATAACTTAGACTACTGGTGTCCATCTAGTTAGCTAAGGACAGACACCAAGTGTCTGGCACTGGCCTGTGGGCATTTGGTACAGAGTGTTGGTCAACTTGACAAATGGGTAATATGCTCCTTTCATGGGACAATACTTTGAGATGGGAAATTCAGATAGCTACAGCGTATTTCCTGCTATTTAGCACAGGTGCCTTGACATGCTGAGGTTTCTTGATGTTTCCAAATGTCTGGGGCAGACCAAAGGGCACTTGGGCTGTTACAAATAAAACAAAACCAGGTTTAAAGTCTCTTCTATTTTTCTGCATTCTAAATCACGAATGATGTATGAGGTAGTTTAAGGTCCCAATTGAATCCTGGTAGATTGTATTACAACCCACAAGCAGGCAGCTTGCCCGTGGCTCCACGGTCACGGCAGTGCCGCATGGCGGCTGCTTCTGCCAACAGCCTGTGGGGCCAAGACGATAAAGATGGACACCTTGGTCAACTTGTTGAACTTGCAGACACAAACCTTGCTCATTGTTTCAGCTAGATCAACAGATTGATCTACCTGAGCCTGCAGCCCCACATGAGTCAAAAGAAAATGGAGAAAAATATTTGGAAAAGAGGACAGGGCCAGGCCGCTGCTCTCAGCAGTGCCCTGCAGTCAGGACAGCATCAGCTGTGAGATGGTTGGGACAGTATCAGCCTATTTCATAATCAGTTCTGGTCTTGTGATTTCTGACAGAAGAGGGAAGAATGGGAGAGATTAACAAAAATCTACAGCAGTACTTTCATTTTACACCAAAACCAGACATCAAAAGACACATGCTGTACTAAGTTTTTAGTATGAAAAACTTCCCTCTCTGAAAAGGAAAAAACTTTGCCTTATCTCCAGGCACTTCCAAAACACTTGCTGGCACTTCAGAGTAAGCTGGTGGAGCCACTCTGTGTCTACAGCTGTTGCAAAGCACTCGAGGTGCCCCCATGGACGCCTCAAAACAACCGGTGGCTCAGCCACAACAGCTGCCTCAACAATTTAATTATATGCTGACATTACTCACTGTTAATAAGGAACGGACAAAATTTTGCCTTATTCAAAGCCAAAATGTTAATAATATTTTGCAAAAATCATGCATGCAGTATATACTCATGAAACTAATATACCTATTAGGTGGAAGACCTTAGAGCTGCATGCTCCTGGTTCCATTTCTGCTGTTAAACAGTTGGAAAGAATAATAATATATCATTCCTTACATCACTAAAAGCACACAAATATAAAATCCAGTATTTCTCAATCACTTGCCTTTAGAGTGCAGAAATTAATAACATTCAGTAGTTCAGCCACTTGTTACGGTGGGAGTCCAAGTGACACTCTGCAGTACTCCAACTCACAAGTTTTAGCTAATCAAATTCATGGCACTTGCTTTTTCAGACACTGATAATGTTTCATGAAAATTACATGAAGCTTTAACAAGGAGCCACAATATAATTATTAAACTGACTGAACCATGGACTTTGTTCTCCTCCTGCATGTTCATCATCATCTCTGATCTTGAAGCTGGAACATTACATCTGTATTTGAATACTTATCACACTATGCTAAGTAACTTCTTCAGTGAAGAGAGTTGCTCTTTTCCTGAATTAGTTTCAGCATAATTTGCTGCTGTGAAGAGAACTTTGAGAATGTCCTGCTAAGCTCCCCTGTAACTGACTGATTCCATTGTTGGTGTACATGGAGGCCTTAAAAAACATTAAACTAGTTATACAAATGGAAACAAAACACCCTTTGAGTTCTATTGACAACTTAACCTTTAGAATTTGGACGAAATCCCAATTCTTGAGAGAAAGAAAAAAAAGGTACTCAATGAAGCTATTATATAGAATATTCTTACGGTTTTTTTAAATGTATACAATATATAATAGCATTAATGCCTTTGTTTACTTGATGAGTGCCTGTAGCACTCATATTTAAAGACACATATTAATGATTTTATTAAAACTATGTTTATTTTATTTTGGGGAAAATGTAGCAATCTGAAGACAAAGCGTTCTTTTGTGAGAGATGCATGACATTTTCAGATTCATGCAGTTTCTGAAATTGTTGAACAGGTTATAGAATGAAAGGTATCTAACTGTCCTCTGCTTGAGCTAGAGGGCTAACACCAGGTTTTGTTGTGGAGGCATCGCTTTACCAATATAAAAGCCATGTCAAAAGGGACCATATTTATGAACAATCAGGGTTTGCATACATAAAATATAAAATGGTGTTGCCTTGTAACAAGAATGGGAGAAGTGGTCCAACTTAATAAACACTCTTTGACTACCAAGATGGCACTTCTAGACAAGTTGTTATTATCTTAACATATTCTGCATTCTAGTAAAAATTAATACATAAACAAGAACTTCCCCTTCAACTACGCAGAGTCTCCTTGTAAGGACACAATGAAAATTTTCCCCGGCCAAGAACAGATGGTAGGATAGAAAATCAGCCCAGAGCAAAACAGGACACAAAATCCCTTTGAAGTTATAGAAAAAATACCTAATGTTATATTCTACTGCACTGTCCGGAGGCAGAGAAATGTATGACTCCACAGAATTTAGTCCCAGATTTCTCCTCCATAATCTAGATTTTTATTTCATGTTTTGCTTTCTGAGTCTGTCAGAAAATCACCATTAATGCTTCCAGGGCATTGTGCATTTTGGCATGTGCATTAACAGAAAATTAAAAAAGGGATTTTTTTTCTCGTACTGGTGCCTTTTTAATCAGAGAACTTAGAGGATTGAATTAATTATCATAATACCAATAAGACTCTATTTTGCTATTTAACTAACAATTATGCACTGTTTTCTCTTTGTAATTTGAAGAATAACTTGTCAAGAGCTTCAGATCATTGCAATATATTCAAGTACACTTGGGTGAAAGGTTTTGCTGCAGAAATAAAACTATTTTCTACTCTCTAAGTAGGCCCATCTGAAATCCTGCCTACCTTCTGATTTTGAAATCATACATAGAACAGCATTTCTTCAAAAGACAATAAAATATTGTTACCGCAGTCTCTAGAATTTCTTTCCACAAATGCACAGCAGTTGTTCTAACTTTTTCCTATGACAAGCTTTTGAACTGCTTGGTCAGGGTTTCCAAACAATAACATAGATTGGCTTGAGGAATAGCTTTCCCAAACAGACAATCCTCCTTCTCTAGAAACTGAACACTCTGGCTCAAAATACACACATTTGTGCAAAGCAGTTCCTGGTACTGCAGCTCGCAGTCAGAGATCATTCTCACAACCTCAGTTTTCAGGTCAGTACATTTATTAAGCTCCAAAAAGGTCAAAATAACTTCTGTTCTCTGAACTTCACAGACAGCAATATTTATATTTTAATATGAATGCCAGTAGCTACAGCACAACTGACACGCAGAGCCGAACTAGAAACTAAAATTTTTTTTTTCCCTCCATGACCCAAATCCCTAACTCTTCAGACCAAGATTTACATCTTGTAAATAAGACTTTAGTCTGCCAAAGAGCAAATGCAAAAGCCTTTTCTCCTATGATTTAGTTACAACATAACCAACTAAAAATATTGTTTAGGCAACAAATTTCATTCAATATATCACAGACATAACTATTTAGATGGATAAAACTACTTTGGGTCTATATTTATGTACTCCAATAGTGGTTATGTGGTAGCTAGAATGATTTAAAGTATCAAGCCACTCAAATCTCTCTGTATTTTAGAAAATAATTTGTTATTGAAATATCATAAGGAACAACTTTGTGACTGGTACCTGGAAATACTGAAGTTTTATTTATTTGCCCATGATTCAATGCGTCACACTTCTGTTTTTACCCAACCACAAATTCTGGTTTTTGGTCCCTGCTATCCTTTCAAGTGTTATATAGTGCAGGCTAATCACATAATCGTGAGAACCATTGTTTTAAACCTATGTGTTTAAAGTTAAACGCTACAAATTTCTTTTATTATGTGCAGTATGTAAATAAGGACGCAGACACATGGTTACTTGATGGAGTTGTACTGCCCAAGCATTTCTGCAAGGTGTAGGAAACCTTCCACACAGTGTCTCTACTGACACACCTGCGAGTCAGTGGCAGCTGGTGACATTCTTGCAGACACCAGAGGGGGCGAGAAACCTCACCTATTTAAAAAACAGCCAACCAAGCCGCTTGTCGTTCCCCTCCAGCCTCAACCCTACGAACTCAAAACTTTCAGATCTCATTGATACAGCAGGAAAAAGGCTCCAGACACCCCAGGCAGAGAAAACAGCTATCAAGATGCCTTTGGCATTTCCTCTGTAAAACAAATTCAGTGGGAGAAAATCTGCTTCACTTAAATGAATGCTGAGACAACCATGACCTTGAATGCATCAAGATTTATCTTACTTCTTCCATTTGGACCATTCAATCACTACTGAGAATACAGTAGGGACAACAGACAGTTCAGGAGATACATAATTCTTAATAGACAAAAGGTAGAACAGAATGTTGCCCTCTTTTCAAGTCCTCAGAAGGTGAGGAAAAGGAAAGCAATCAACCAAACTCAACTGCTGGAGCTAAGGGATGTGGAGCATGGCTCTTTCCTCTTCCCTATAAGATTAAGAAATCCATTAGGACTTCCGATATTCAAATACACCCCTCACCTTCAGGGCCTGAAGAAATGTCTGATGGATTCTATGGAAATAATGACAAAAACCTGTCTTTTATCAACATCAGCATCTTCTCTACTATTCCCTACTACCCATTTAGAGGGTTCCCTCAAAACATGGAAAAATTTCCATGGTTTCAATCTCTTATATGGCATATCCACATGAGAAAAATCCCATCACTACTTCCAGTAGAGTCACAAGAAACAAATTAAAATTGGTCAAATTTCTATAAACATCTGTTGGTTCACCTGTTTTTATTACCCCCTTTTAATTTTGAATGTCAGCTTAGAATATTAAAAAAGGTCTAATAAAGAAATGGTTCTTTTCACAGTCAGCACTAATTATCCACTGCCCTCTTCAACTTATGAGTTACGTGCTGCAAAGGCCTCAGTACCTCACTCTAATAGACAAAAGTGGTATCAGGTTATAAATAACTTTTTCAGAAGTTTCTTACAAAACTCTAACTCCAAACGTATTGGTTCCAGCTGTTCAGAAAGTTTTAGTACACAAAGGTCAGGAGATGTCCTACTTGGATTATTTTTTTCTTTATGATTCATGGTGGAGGTGATTAGCTAGCAGATGAATTTTTCTTGGACCCTATTTCTACCTTCCATACGAGCTGATTAGTTCCCATGGAAGAAAAGGCAGGACAAATAACCACACCAGTTCCCAGAGTTCAGAAAGCTGACCTTTTACAATCTTAAAACTAATGTGTATCCAGGAAATCCTGCCAGACAGTCACTGTTTGCAAATGGTTGGGAAATGTGATCATTTGCCATGAAAAACAGATGAAAACCAGGAGCTGGTTAAAAGACCAAGTCTTTTTTCAAACAAAACATTTCCAAAATAAAGAAACAATGTCTCAAAGCTGACAGTTGACCTAAGCTAAGGAAGGGTGACAGTTCTGCCCTGGTGCTCTCTGCACATGAAAATTTAAAAATGAGACCAGAATTTCAAGTAAGATTTAGCTGAACATAAGGAATTTCTGTCATTTCTGACACTGCAGTAATATTCCAATCAAACACAGTCATTTGAAAAGAAATCTTTTTAAGTACAAATGTGGACAAGCAAGGCTTCCCTTAAGCTCAGAATAATGTATAAAAATATCAGATATTTAGCAATGTAGGTGCATCTTACTGATTTCTAATGGGGTGCAAGGAACATGTGTTTGAGGATTACTAGTATGAGAAGATGGGTACATGTCACAGGAATACACTGTGCAATATGTATTCAAAAGGAATAATGCCATGAAATGGAGGCAGCACAAATTACCCATATTATTAGCAAGTCAGATGCAGTCCCTAAACCCATTTATCTAGTCATGCAAGAGAGTGACTGATCAGGCAATGTCTAGGCTAGACATTTAACCTGGATAACAAATACAATTTTGAGTGGGCAGCAGTGTGGGATGTGTGTGTGTCTGGAGGGGTTGGAGAAAAATGCTAGCTACCCCCAGAAAAGGTGTGGCTTTTTTTAATATTAAAATGTTGTAGCATAGCTACAAAAAATGCTGACATTGACTGAAAAATATAATTTAAAAGGCAGTGTCATAAATGCTGTGAAATTTCCTAATACATAATTTAAAATCTGGTACCTAAAATCTGATTTTTAAAATCTAGTAGGAATGAAGTATTTCGGACCAGCTTCTTACCTGAAAAACAGTCTCCCCATATTTCAATCGGACTTCTTACTAAATAAACCCAGAATTATTTCATAGAAATATATAATATCCTGAGCTAGTAAGGACTCATGAGGATCATCCAGTCCAACTCCTGACTCCACACAGGGCAACCTAAAAGTTAAACCAGCTATCTGAGAGTCATCCAAACGCTTTCTGACCAACAATGGGCTTGGGGCCACTTCCCTGGGGAGCTTGTTCCAGTGTCTGACCATCCTCTCAGTAAAGAGCTTTTGCCTGGTATCCAGTCTGCGCTTCCCCAACATATCTTTCAGCCAACCCCTTGTGTCCCATCCCCAGGGGAGGGGGAGAAGCGCCCAGCACCTCCCTCTGCTCCCCCTCAGCCTCCTCCTCTCCAAGCTGCACAAATCCAGTACATCTGCCCTCCTTTACAATTACACATCATAAATATTCTGCTGGACTGTATTTTGTTATAAAGACTTATGGTCTTTTTTAAAAGAGGCCAAAAACTTTATAATATCCAAAGTCAAACAGTAAGTGAAAATGAACCTCTGACCAAAAATAAACCACTAGGAGGCGAAATAAACTTGGTGAGAATGCAAATTAAGTACGACCAGCAAGGTGTTCTCTCATCTTAATGAAAATCTGTGACATTTTATTGGTATACTGAGTTCAGGGGAGAGTAATAAAGCAATCCTATTTAAAAATTTAGCTGGTAAAATTTAAATATATGTTGACAGTTTCATAATTCACAATAATGAAAGTAATCAGATTATTACCTGAGTGGTAAGAGCAATCATCCTGTATTTTTGTTTTCAGTTCAGCTTACATCAGCCAAAACAAAATTACAGAGTCTTTTTTCTTGGGTACAACTGAATTAGGACTCAAGCTACCCATCAGATTCATGCCCCTAAAGCCACAACTCCAACACAGATAAAGTCAGAGGGTACTGGCGCTGCTGTTCATGTCACAGAGCTTTGTGCGGTCGTCTTTGTTCTCGCACACAATGAAGCCAGGACAGAGAACCAGACGGAGCTGTTTCCCTGTCTCATTAACCAGCCTCTGTGCCAGGGGCCAGACCAGAGCAAGAGGAGAGGGAGGCCACTCTCCAGCCTCTTCTCTCCATGAGTGCCACCAGAAGCAGGAATGAAGATCAGGCAGGGGAGCAGCTCTCTGCTCCTCCCAGGGAGGAAACTGAGCAAAAGCCAAGTGAGAGCCAGAGCATCAGGAACCTGAGTGCAGCCTGTGGGCCACTGCCAACTGAACCCCCAAGAGGAGGGGGGAAATTATCTTCTACATTTCCCTTAAAATCTGCTCTCATTATTTTACTCATCTTCTGGGTTCAACCAACTATACCTAGTTTGTTTTCTTTAATTTCAAATGTCATGGTATTTTCCACCACCAAAGATACTGTTTACCTGTTATTTTCATGGAAGGCACTGTCTGTCACTGCTTACACTAAGTCCTGTCAAAATAAAGGGGTCAAAATAAAGATTGCACAGGGAACTAAAAACTGGACCAAATTAAGCAGCAAGGAGGTATGTCATCTATCAACCCCAGATTTAAATCTGTAGCCCTTTTCATGGCATAATTAACCCAAATATCTGAGGTTTGACCTCATCCAGAAAAGAAAGGCCAAATCATCTGTGTAAATTGAAGAACAAGTATGTATGCCTCACTTATGTTTAGAGAGATCATCCTCTTGCTTTAGATTACTTTAAATAATAAGCATGAAGTGAAAGTACGATTAGCTTAGTAACAGATTAAGGACTAAGACACAGTCTAGTCATTCCACCAATTACAAATGTCATGTCAACAAAAAAGCTACTATTTTGATCATTGTGACAAAGGAATGGATCTGTTAAAGATGACTCTCAGAACTACGGAAGAAAAATAATGGCTTATATCCACCAATTTCAGTAACAGTTCTATAAAGATCCTGTAAGTCTCTTATAATGATAAATAATATTCCGCTCACTTAGCACCTTCCAGTTAAATACCTCTGGGACTTAGCCAGATTCAACCAGCTCCAGATCCCAGATAGTATTAAAAGTTCCTGGCTTACCAAGAGCAAAAAAAAAAAGTATGGAAATAGAGACCAAATGTTGTATTCCATCATCATACAGCGAAGGACTGGAATGCAATTCTGATCAGCTGCCTGCAGTCCTATTGTAACCACTGGAAATCAATATGCTAAAATATAGTCCAAATATTTTTGCATTGGACTAACAATCCATTACAAAATGCATTAAAAACCAGTGTTGTCATCAACTGCTTATGCTCATTTCAAATGCTTGCTATTGATCTTCATTACAGCTCACTTTTTAAAAGAACATTCCAAACATATGAATTAAACGCAAAACTCTTCATATCCAATTGTGAAAGAATTGCCTATTTTATGCATGCAGAATGCATTGAAACATGAAGGCCCTTTTTTCCATAACCTTTTTGGAAGAAAACTTCACGCATGTGATTTTTCTTTCAAGTCAAATCACCATACAATTTAACAGATCTACATATGGTTTGCATTGTGTATTTCTTCTTTAATATCCAGGAAAGCAAAATCCAAAATGCCTTAGAATTAAATCAAATCAGTAAACTTTTTATCTGGATTTTGAAATACTTGTATTTAAATGCTTTACAATAAGGTGATCACATTAGAATTTTAAATTGAAATAAACTTTTTTTAAAGTGAGAATTCAGTAAAGAATTCACCAAAGGGAAGACTTTGCAAGGTTTATTTAGGCCTAGCCAAGATGATCTGGCAGGTCAAGGCTCTTGCATATCCCATCTGGAATTACATTATCAAAGGAATACTCATTCAGATGTCTCAAAGGAATAATTCAACTGTAAACTGCAAATTCTCAGGAGCTAACATTAAATAAATTTTTTTTAAAAGCTGTGGTTTATGTAAAATGTCACACAGAAATTAAATTTTAAAAACTGACATAGCTTTGTCTCAAAGACCGTATGGTGAAACACCTTTGCCACTTTTCTTTTTGGTAAAAATGCTGGAAATTGAATTACTAGAAAACATTTCCCTTCTGCCAGTACCTAAAACACAAGCTGCAACAAGGACCTGCACAATAGAGTCATGAAAAATGGGTCTGTACAGGGTCTGTATCACGTGCAATTTTTGCAGATATGTTCTTTCCATATGGCTCCAAGAGGAATTTTAGTTCAGACTTTTTTTCTTCTCTGCTGTTCCTAGTGCAGTCATCAAGAAAAAGAACAACTTCAAACAAGACAGAGTGATTGCTGATGGTTCTGCGCTTAGTTGTGGTCAAAATCTGTGTCAGACCCAATGCAGCGATACTGAACATGGGCACAGAAAACATCACTCACAAAGGTGCAGAGGCTGCATGCTTTCAAAATACATGCTGTGCTGAAGCTGCTTTCATCTGAGGTTTTCATATAAGTAGGTGTTTTTTGGGTTTTGGGGTTTTTTTTAGTAAGATTATCTTCAATTGTTCTTCACATAAGGTTCAGATAATAGGAGGAAAACAGTAAAACTGTAATATCCCCTTAGAATCTAACAAAGAGTTACTTCCAGCTCACTTTATACCTTTAGAAATTACATTTTAAGTAACAGCATGCATTTCTTTTCCAGTCTGTCTACTTTACAGCTTCCTGTTTTTTCTAGAAAAAGGAATCAGACATTTGTTTCTCTAAGATAAAAAAAGACCACTGAAAATATTGTTCTAGTAGAAGCCATCCTGACAGAAAAAGGAAATGTTCATGAGACAATATCCTCAGTAGAATGCATGCTTTAGTACCAGGCAGTACCACAAAACTACTCAAATAAATGCAAACATATGTCTGTATCTGCAGGAAAAGTAGCACAAAATGGAAACTGACAGTACTCCCGTGTGTTAATTGCATCCCAATTTGTTTTATCTGTAAACTTATGCTTCTCTTTCACCTTTTATTGTCCTATTCTTTGTTACAAGAAAGATCTGTCATTATTGCTAAAAACCCCATGTGAAAACCTCAAAATTTTACGAACGTTTTGAGCAGTATTTGACTATAAATATACAGCATGAATACCAGGATCATTCCAATGCCTAAATTTTGGCAAGTATTTGACAAGAGAATCAACACAGGAGTTACTTTCTGGAATGTACAGCACCTGAAACCACTTCTGTTGCCACAGACTGCTCACTCATTTCCATGCTGCAATACAAAACCGGGACCTGCCATGGCACCACGACACTTCATCCAAATGTTTGGCAATAGAACATCATGGCAAGTTTGCCAAATAATTCACAAGATATAGAACTACACAGAGTTTAAGGAATCAAAGTTAGATCTTCCCTCTGTCCTCAAAGAAAGACTACCACAGAAAGAAAATAAACATAATAATGTGACTCACTCAGTCACTGCAGATGACTTCTTAAAATAATATTTCTTCATATATTTGCATGAGTATTAGCATCGTTAATACCATGAACTATTTTTTCATTTACGACTTATGGACTAAAATTGCTAAGGTTTTTATAAAGTTACAAGTCTCAAACCAGGATCTCTCCTAACTTTGAAAAAGAATGTTTTACAACATACATACCTTTACTTCTTAATACATACCATACATACTTTACTATCTTAATTTCTTTTAAATATCAATAATTTACTGTTGCACTTTCAGTAAGTTGTAAATAGTCTCTCTAGAAATCTCATTTACTCTAGTTATTAAGTTTTACATTGTCAGCTCTCTTGCAGTAGCATAATTTCATTGATTTTCCATTGCCATAAAGTCTTTCAATAACAGACAAAAATCAAAATGCCAACTATAAAACATGAATAAAGAAGTAGAGCCCTCCACCACTTTTAATAAAAATTAAGCTTTATCTAATATTATAACCTACTATCGGTAATGTCAAGGCTGAGAGACAGTGATGGCAGCATCTGTGAAAATACCAGCCCATGACTGGAAAAGTCTTCATCACAGTAATATCTGGCAAACCATTATACTAGATACATCCTCTGCACTGTGAAGGGATGGTAAGGATCACTGGCATCACTGTACCCCTCCTGCTGGCAAGGCTGCCACGTCAGTTAGAGTTGTACGTTGCAGAGACACACATTTATTCAAAATCAAAATCTGGTCCACAATTTTCACATTAACTTCACTCACATCAAACACTCAGTTTTGACATGTGCCAATACAGTTCAGCCTGCTTTATACCTTTAGAAATTACACTTTAAGTAACAGTGTGCATTTCTTTTCATCATCTTTCCTTCATCATTCATTTTACAGCATTTGCAAAAAAATATTTTTCCCAATCTCTCAAGCAAAAAGCACCTATATTTCTGTTTAAACATGTACAGTAGAATGAGTAAAACATGAAATGGGAAATGCAGTACCAAAACCAAATGTGAAATAAAAAAACCTTTTGTGAAGAACTCCCACACTAAATTCTGCTTGTCAGCTCCAAAAGGCTGACCTTTTCTACATTCCCCACAGAGCTGGGCAATGATGCCCACACAGCACAGGCTGCACTCATTTACTGACGCAAAGCCTGCTTTGTTTGAGTCCAGAGACACCTAATGTAGGTGAGGGCACTGGCAGGAGGCTGCAAAGATGGGCATCTACACGACAGAACTGCCCGTGTGCTCTGAGACATGGAACACATGTCAAAATTAGAAAAGCTGCTTTTGTCAAATCCAAAGCCTTTCTCAAACGGCAATTACTTTTATTCCTGAAGCATTTGAAAATACAGGATTTTAAGAAAATTCTGAAAGCAACTTTGGCATTTCTACCTTAACATTACAAAAGGCTGCTTAGGCAAACAAACAACAAACAAACACACAGTTTGGTTTTGTTCTTTCATTCTTTTTAAAAAAAGGCAACTTCAAACCCACATCAGCCAAATGATTTTATCAGGTGAAGAGACCTTTGGAAATATGGTCTGAAAATCTAACAGACTCCAGCTGGGTAAGGTGCCTTCCTTGTATATACATACCTCTGTGCGTTCTATCTCCAAAAGTGTTTGGGGAGTTGCTGTAGTCTGTACAAACTGTAGCTAGCTTTTGTAAACAAGCTGGCAGCAGAAGTGTATTTAAGAGCAATCTGTAGCCCTTTTCAGGGATTTTGAACTCCTGTTGCTGGCAGCACTCAGGAATCACCAACAACTGCCTATGATTTTGGTGATTAAAGTCTGAGCTGATCCATGGGAACACAGGCTTTGTATCCACTTAGAACGGTAACACTGTGAACGGACGTAAGCTTGCATTGTAAGAAACAACTTCCATGAAGCAATATTTAAGGTTTATTACTGTATACTGTCTGCTTCAATACACAGAAATTTTTTTCATGAACAAGAACAGATGCTGAAATGAAGCCCAGAAGGCACAGAGAAATTACGTGATTTCCGAAGAGACACACTCGGCAGCACAACAGGAACTGCACTGCTGTTTCCTTCAGCCTAGGTCAGCTTCCCAATGATTCGTACTTCCTTCTGCTCAGATGGTGCTGTATTCAGGGGCTTCACAGTGCCAGTGAAGCTAAGAAAATACATAACTCAAGAAGTTTTGAGAACTTCTTTAAAAGCCCACACTAAATTTCAGGCTCACAGTTCAAACACTATTTTTGGTTTCGGAAACAAAACACTTTAATACAACTTCAAGAATTGCTTGACTGAGGAATGTTACTGCATTTTGTAACGTTTACACCTTTGCTCACCAATCAGTCATTGAAAAACAGGAACATAGAACATTTAATAAAAACAACAATAGGAAGATTGATCACAGGTAGGAAAAAAGGATTACTTGTGGTACAAGAAAAAAATCAAATGTACCATGGAAGCATCCTGCTATTTGCAAACCTGGAAGACTGTCAGAATAATGCATCCAAAAATTATCAGGGACAGATCAATACCCAATGAACAAAAAGGAGCATTTTGACCACTGAGGGGTCAGCAGACATATGATCAGAAAAACAAGTCATTGCAGGAAAAGCTGTCTGAACTTGCAGCTCTGCTACTGCTGTGCTTATGCTGTGACTGCCGATGCACATGCTGTGAACCATGAGAACATGCAAGATGGCCAACTCCCCTTTCACATATCACTTTATATACTTAAAGTATATACAGAGTATATATATTCTAAGCAATTATTTCAGTTTTAACACAATACATTCTACTCAATTCTCTTAGCGAGTCTGTATCTGTCTCTGCAGTGTAGCTTCCATCACACCTGCCTTTAAAATAGTCATAAGTAAGGAAAACTGCAGGACAGTGCAGTGTTCCCAAGTTTTCCATTCTTGAAGAGTTCTCTAGGTCTGGACTTTTACTTAATCAATGAAAAGAAAAAGATCCACAAACAAACAAACAACCCCAAAATACCTCCACCCTACATAATGCTGACCTCTCTCTCCCTAAATGAAGAAGGAAAATGCCACAAGTCTGTATGTTGAAATTCAGCCCACATAACATTTCCTTTGGATTTAATTGCTTTGATACAATTTGTATCTGCCAATCAAGAAAAGCCCCTGAGCACCGAACACTCTGTTACAAAGAAGCTCTTGACCTGTAATAGGCCCCGACATGAAAAAGACAGAATTTTCAACTTCAGCCAAAGCATCCAAAAGGAAACAAGCCAAAGCCCAACCACTGACTCTTCCAACACTATTCAAAGGAGTGAAGAGCAAAAAGCTGAAAAGGAAGACTTTACAGATTCTACATTGTCAAGGCTGTTGAAAGTTGAACACATCCATAACTTTCAGAAGCACACAGCTCTTCACATTGTTATTGACTAATTATGGAGTCAAGATGGTCAGGCAGATCAACTTTTAGATGCTGGCTACAGCAGCTCACAAAAATGATAAAAATAAACCTACTATTAATTTTCTTTCTTTGAGCAACCCAAACCATCAGTAAAGACAAAACCCTTTAAGAAGGTTTCAGAAAAAACATCTAGTTTTCATGGTAGCATTCTTAAAATTAATACCTGTATCAATTCTATACATATCTTTTTAAGCATATGCTAATTGATACTATTTGCTAATCATTAATGCATAAAGCAATTGTATTTTCAGCTCATCTAATGAGATGAATGTATGACAGTTATCATCCATTAATGCACAAATACTCCAGGACTTTGAGTTTAACACTATGACTAAAGGACTAACTTAAGACAAATTTCATTAAACCAATAATTCTGCAGGCACATTATTAATTTATTATCTTAAAAGTGTACATTAGTCCAATATATCCAATTCTATATCAACACAGTAGTCTGTACAGAACAGTTATCACTGATTCCTTAAATAATTTAGAAATGCATACACCAAAATTCAAATTCTGCTTCTAGACAGCCCTTTACAAAAAGTTTCTTAAATATTTCCTCAAAGGAAACCCTTATTGTCAGCACTTCTAGGATCAGTGCAGTCTTGCTTAAAGCTTTCTTCACTGATGCTTTACAGTCAAATCTAAAATGTAGCTTGTATCCTAACTCAGAAAACTCGAGAGCGAACTGGATCACATCCTGCAAATCAAATGTGTCCCTGAAGCAATTTTATTCCATATCTGCTTCTTTCCTCAGATTTTATCAAGCTCCACATTAACCATCAAATTCTTTTAAGCACCACAGATTACATGATTTTAGATTCTGAAGAAACCAGTCTGTTCATCATGGAAAGAAACCATCTTGGACTAGAAAATGAATAAATACCAGCCTTCATCAGAAACTCTGTAGCTGTTTCTACTGCCAAATTCAGAGAAGAAAGAGCAGCTCTTGGATCCTTGGTAGTTTTTTAAGTGGAACTCCAACAACATCATCATTAAATCAGCACTTGAGCTCTAGATTCCAGTTAAGGGAGCAACCAGACAGACTCCTAATGCTGTCAACTGCAGCTTGAAAATTTAGTTTTGATGTGTGCATTCCAGTCTCAGAACTTCCTAAATATCTCTAAAATGAGTTATAAATGTGACCTATAGTTGAATATCTGACAATTAAACTTTGGTGGTGTATCACAGCTTTCCTGCCTGTTAAGAACTCTTTAATGCAATCAACAATTCCAGATAAAAGCCATGGGCAGTAATGCATCTTGGTACTGTCTAGCACATTATAACTTATTTTTAATAAAGGCATGCTGGCAAGGGGAACCGTTCAGGCATTAAATCCCACAGGAATAACCACTGGAAACAGGGAACAAAACAAATCCCTTAAGGTGTGGACTAAATACTCCAAAAGCCGCATGAATCTGTGAAATGTCTCTCTCTAATACCCAACACCAAAGTCAGCAGGGATGCATGGCCTCTTGCTTTGCACCACTCTTCTAAAAGGACCAAAGAAAGCCAAAGTGATATGAGCCCCCCCTTACAGGACATCCACCATGCCCACACGTGACTGTGGTCACAACTGTGGCACAACAGTGCAAACAGGTAGTACAAAGACATTAGTGCTTTCCACATTCTTACCTGAACTTAACTGAGGTACCTTCTCAAGCACTGTCCATCTCCTCCCCCACTTCCAGCTGTGTAACTACATTCTCGAGATGGAAAAGTTTCTCTATGATGAATGCTATACAGCACCAAGCACAACACCAATATAAAATAGTAACAGTCTCTACAGAATTAACACAAATGCTTTTCAAGGAAAGACCGTATTAGAAAATCACTTCAGCAGTTCAGCTATCTTAGTACTATTTGTTTTGTCATTCTCAAGAAAAAAGTTTTTCATTGTATTCATATTACTTTTTACAGTATTTATATTATTTGTATTACTCTTCTGCTGTCCTGCTGAACACGCTCAGCTAAATAAAACTGATCATGTGTTAAATCAAGCTCTACTCCAATAGAAATCAGTAAGAAAAAATCTGAACGTTTTGAGTAAATGAAATATTGTAAGTAATTAGCCTTCTTACCCCTGAGCAGAATTTACTGGCAAATATGTCCTGGTATGGCAAATGTTTACGGTGACATTTTAAAAATAACAGTGATAAAGATAACAGTGACAAAAGTTTCACAAATCTGTTTATGAGAGTCTGACCAAGAAGCTCTCTACACACACTGAGAAAATATTAAACCCTTAGTCTTCATTTGAAATATGAGGCTGTACCACCTAAACCCAAATTAGTATAAAGTAATACTTGAAATACTCTTTTTACAGAGTATGTATACACAACTTGGCATGCGGATCAATATGCAACTGATATTCCCCACTCACAGGCATAAGAGCAGGCAGTTGGCGTGTCTCTACAGAAATGCTTTTTATCAGAAATAAATCACACTTACATTTTTTTCCACACATGCTCACACAGAAAAATGCTTTAGATAACATTGCTGCAAGTGTGTGTTCATTAGCCTGTTTTCCAGCCCCCACTTGTGCGGTTTGGTATTTAATTACAGGGTGGAGTGGTCCCCAGGCTACTTATGTTTCTTCCAGTCACAGCCAGAAAATTTCTGCAGGAACTGACATGCAGGAGTGCAACTGCTTCAAGTTGTAGCTGGTTCCCTGTCAAGAAGTTTAGCCCATTGTTCATTGAAATTCCCACTAGTACTTCTGTTAAATAATTACTGAAAATGTTTTAATAAAACAAATTGCATTCTAAACTTCAACAGATAATAAAGGCTTTAACAGGACCTAATTTGGCTATTTCTTCTTAATTGGTTTCTCAATTTTCTTTTGCTAATGCCAAGAAACAAATCCTTATCATTATGCTGGAAAGCACTGGCTTTTTTTTTTCTTTTTCCATGAATATAGGGAAATGCAACCTTGTATGCCTAGTTTGACCAAATATGATTTTTAGCACATCACCTGCCTCAAACCCTCTATTATTTTATTGTACGCAGCTTTAAATGCTGCTTTCCATAATTGATCTTAAATTATATTTTCACCTGAAAAATAAATTACACCATTTATAAAATACTATAATTCACATGTGAGCATTTTATAGCTAAATATTACTCCCCAAAGCATTTGGGTATAACAAAATACATTAAAGGTATAAAGAAATGCATTATTCCAACTAATTTTTATATAAACAAGAGAAGTTCTATTGGACAGATAAAACTGGGAAAACAAAAATTAACTTAGGTAACAAATTACATGCACAAAGAATATTGTCTTTTATATTAAAAAGGATGCTGTTAATCAGAGTATTACTGTTGACAGGATTTGGGAAAAAAAATTTAAAGATACTTTGAGTTTTTACCTATGCTTTTTATTTACTAAAGGCCTTGTATTTTTGGCCTAAGCAACAAGTATCCATCGACTTGGAAAACTCTGTCTCTAGGTCAGAAATGCATAACAGGAAGGTGAAACCACATGAGCTCATTTTGATATTAGTCAAAAAACACAGAGCAGACAAAGATTGTATCATGCAATTTTTAGTCAGACGTATCTGAAAACACCCCCTGGCCAAACCCCAGCAAGAATTTATATTGAATAATTATTTATAAATGGTCTGTTACAGTGCTCCTGTCAGTCCCGTACTTCTCTGTAGCTTGTTCTATTGAGAAATATATATGCAAAGTGTAGAGACATGAGATCTTCTCATTTAGGTGATAAACCAGATTAATAACAAACTTCTAAGTTTGGGCCCTGGGACATATGCACGCAGTATCATAAACGATATACAGTGACATACAGAAAGGTACATGTTCTGCTGGTAGCTCAGAGTGTGACAAAAGGCAAAAAATCTAAACTCTGTGCAGAGTCATTTGGAGACTGGGCTCTTAAGTAATCCATTGGAGATTCCAAACCCACGAGGCAAAGAAATCATTATATAATCAAGGAAATTATTACTTTTTCCACTTTTCTAAACGGTTTTGTCTCTTTTCCCCCCTCACACACTCTCTATATGACATTTATGATGGCTGAATACTCACATATGGCTTAATATGAACTCAAGATTTTACTGTTCTGACCAAGAAGGCTGTAGCGAGCAAGTAAATGATGTCCTGGAGCCCTGGCAGTTTAACTCCCTCAATATCCTCAAATAGATGCTTAATCAGTAAATGTTTTATTTCATTAGCAAACATTTTATCTTATTTACCAAGTTAATGCATTGCCAATGCAATGAATCTGTGGCTGACTTACAGAATCTACCAAAATAAGGCACTATTGCCTTGCCACTTATTACAGCTATTACGTATTTTCAGGCCTATTAAAGTGCTTTGAATCAAATTTCAAATGTCACAAATAAAACACTCCGGCTAAAATGACTGGCCAGAAGAGATACCGGCAGTTGTGTTAACACACTTCTGAAAATCTGTCACTAGAACAAGGCGGCCTCCTGCCGTGTCCCCGCAGACGGGGATGCTTTAAACACACCGCAGCCGGAGCTGGGCCGGGCAGCTCCCAGCCATCTCCAGCCCCTTCTACTTCCGACAGGTAATGGACATGCAGCGCTCTGCTCCCACGTTCCAGAAACTCCCTGGAATAACTGTTATTGAACTTATTTTCAAACAAATTAAGTTTCAGAATCTTGGACGTGTGGCCAAGCAGGAAAGAAATGCGTTATCAACAGGTACGGCAGGGCTTCTGCCCGGCTCCGGGAGCGCCCCAGGCTCTCCCCCGCCTCTTTCTTCCCACCGGGAAGGGATTTCCCCCCCGGAATGTCGCATACACCTCGGACCCGGAGGCCACCCCGCCGCCTCATGGCGCAGCTCCCGCCCGGCCGCCCGGCGAGCGCCCCGCGAACTCCTGCCGGGCCCCGGCCGGGTCCCCCGCCGCACTCACTTGAGGAAGTAGCGCTGCCCGGTCTGCGTGAGCGCCATCTCCCAGCCCGGCGGCAGCGGCCGCTCGTCCGTCACATCGCAGGAGCGCTGCCGGAGGTGCCCGTGCTGCGGCGCCGCACCCGCGCCTGGCAGCGAGGCGGGCGAGGAGTGCGACCGGACGTGCACGGGCGCGAGGCGCGGCGGGGGCCCGCCCGAATCCGTGCTCGACTGCCGCGAGTGCGAGCCTGAGTCGGGTTCTCTGAAGAAGGACTCGGGCAAGATCTTCTTCCGCCAGGAGCTGGGCCTGGGGTTCATCACCGCGTTGAACAGCGCCTCCAACTCCGTGTCCAGGTCCTGCGTGACGTGGATTACCTGCTGCCCCGGCGGCGGGGCCGCCGCCGCGGGGTTCATTTTCCGCCCCTCTAGCTCGACGGCGGGCAAAGCCGTCCCGGGGCGGGCGGTGGCCGGGGCCGGCCCCGCTGCCGGGCCGCCGCCGAGGACGTGCCCTCTGGAGCGAGCG
>VZTE01002783.1:1385428-1427627 GCA_013397775.1 Eulacestoma nigropectus | reverse complement strand
GGCTGGTCTCTACACCGCCGGGACCCCGCGCGGAGCGGCTGCCCGGTCCAGCCCCAGCTGGTGGTGCCCAGGGAACCTTCGGAGTGCTTTGTCTCTGCCAAGCTAATGAGCTTTGCTTCAAAACTGTTGTTCAGAAAGTTAATGGGTGATACTAATTTCCGGAAGCAAAATGATGCTTAAATTAGTTCACGTACAAGTTTAATTGCATGATTTAGTGACGCTATAGCGATGGGGAGGAATGAAGCATTCGTAGTAACATGGACAGCAACCACTTCACTGTGGTTTGGATAAGGTTTGGCCGTTTGCTGGCAATTACAAGTCCTGTGCAGAGCTGTATCGTAAGTCCTTCCAGCTCACTGTCCGTAGGGGCAGTTTCAAATGCAGGCGTGATGCTTTGTGGGTCTCTGCTGACTGCCCATTCAGTCACTTGTCTTTGGTTTAGCCTATACTAGAAACCAGAGCTGTCATCAAAATGCATAGCTGAAGTTTTCTATGATTAATACATACAATTGTTGTTTTAATCTTGTCTCATTTTTTGCTGCACTTGGAATAACTGACCAAAAATTGTTTAAATACAGTAGCTGTGTCTATAAAGAATAATACTGTTCACTTTCCAACTTCAGTGTTGGGTTTTTAAAGGAGGAAGCATCCAGTGTTTTTATGACTACACACATAGAGATATCACACATTGGCTAAACAAACAGGACTTTATTTCAGTAATGCATTTTGCTGTTTTATTTCTGCATTTTGGACAGACTCCAGGCTATGCTGATTGATAAGAATACACCCTCCTCAGTAGTCGGAGTCTACACTAGAAAAGTCTTAAGTAAGTATTTTTTTCCTGAACTTTATTCCTTAGTTCTTAAAAAGCAGCATGAACTTCTCTAAACTGCATTTGGCTTCTCTAGTGGACAATGTGGGCCTGACTGAACCATCTTTGTCCCTCAAATTAGTGTTACATATAATATTGGTTATGCAGATTGTCTCAGAGTTGCAGTTTAAGCCCATACACAAACTACAGCTAGCTCTGTGAAACAGATCCTATGCATTTCCTGATGCTTTGCTTCAACAAATATTCCCTGTCATTTACTTTTCCTAACATTTCCTGTTCTTATTTCCCTTGGCTTGGCAGATCTCCTCCTTGAGGTTTGTTTTATTGTTCTTTGTTTTTGTGGGGGCTTGGAGGGTTTTGTTGTTACTGTTTTGAGGTTATTTGTTTTCTGTTTTTTTGTTATTTTTCCTGACATCTGCTGTATTTCTGGTCAGGAAACCCAGTATTTCTGAGACTTGTTTGTTTCCCTTCCCAAAGAATTTTTGTACCATTCTTCTACTGCGTCGTACTGGGTTCCTTGCTGCAACAAGCTCAAAGAGCAGTGCTAATCACAGCACCTGCTCCAGGGATATGCAGACATTACTTTTTTCTTTCCTGCAATATGCTTATTTAAATCCTTTGCATATGAGAATCTGGGTGTGTGTGCGTGTGGTCATTGCACAGATAATGATCTGAACATGAGTGATTTTTCATACAGCCTTTAAAAGGGCTTTTTTTGCTTCCAGGGCTCTGAATCTTTGAGTAAAGACAAACCACACAGTCTCTACCTGTTCCATTCCTTTCCAGGTGACATGTCCATTCAAGGGAAGGCTCTGACAGTCTCATTCATGGGGCCAAAAAATTACTTGATAAATGTAACAATCAATGTACAGCTTCATGTAATATTGAGAGTTCCACTTGGTATAGGAAAGCTCAAGGAGAACTATACTAGTTTAGAGCTACAGAAATTCTCAGCATAGCATACTGAAGGCCTACATTTGCAAGTAAAGCAAATCCAATTACCCATCTTGTCTCAAGCAGATGTGCAAAGCTGGCAGCTGAGGATGTTCAGCTGGTAAATACTGGCTCAAGATCCTGGCACAGGAAAGCAGTTCATCTGATCCAGATGTTTATTTTTCCTCAAAATGTATTTGTGAACAGTGTTTTGATTTGTTTCACAAACTGCTTAGTAAGAGAGCAGAGAAGAATCAAGGTTATTTCATGTTGCGCACTATTCTTCTGCAGTGGTTCATCTTCATCTCCCCCAGTGCCTGCTCCAGTTGCTGGATAAGGTGGAGAAGGGTAGCAGGGTCAGTTTGCAACACCTGGGCAGTTTGATCTTCATTTTGGTTAAGATGTAGCTTCATAGTCACAGCAGGCTTGATCTGTTGTCTCAGACTTCTGCTTGCAAGCTGCAGGACCGGTTCAGTGTGACAGGAACAGGGAAACGATTGATGGTTATCAATATTTGTACTTAACAGTCCTCATCAGGTTTGTAGAACCTGCCTGGAGGACTGTTCAGAAACCCTTTTCATACACATTAAAGATACACATAAGCTACTATTGTGTTTTATAATTCAGGAATACTAACCCACTTTAATAAATGCTTTCATAATATTTCTGAAAATCATGTGATAATCAAGACCAAATATGTTTAGTATATGTTAATATTTTAAAAACACCAATAGAGCCATGAACTCAATTTTCACCAGGCAACAAGTACTTTGCATCATTGTATATCCTGTTTATCTCACAACTGGCTGTCTGTGGGGCACTAACAAAGTCATGTCAGTTTTAAATACATTAAGTACTGCTGCCTCAATTATTTTTACATTGTTTAGCAGGTTTTTATTATGTTTAAAAAATGTGAAGTAAAATATAGAATACTAAAAACATCAGGGAAGTCACCTGCACATCCAGTCTCCACTCCAGACTGTGGTAGCTGGGAAGCCTTGGCGCCAGCTCTCCAAGAATGCTCCTGATCTCTTTCCTGTTGTCAAGGTACAGCTGGAGCAAGGATTTGTTCAATTCATCTGAGAATCCCAAAACATGAATGGAATCTTGGAAGTCAACCTCAGAAATCTAGAAATAACAATTCAGGCCTTAACATGGAACTGTGTAATCATCATTATTTCTTGAAAACCAAGTAAAACCGTAACTAAACATCACATATGCTATGGTGCAGTTATTTTCCTGCAGGAATGTCCAAGTACAATTCTACACCTCAGACAAAACAAATATCCAGGTTTTGAAGAATTTACAGATGTTGATGTATTACTGCAGATTTGCACGAGACTCAGAACAGTTTTTTTAAAGAAGAACATTTGACCCCCCTACATGTAAGCCTGCATATCAAAGACCAAAACACAGCATGAGGGAGCACCTCAGCTGTGTCACAAGGCAGGACATGCTGCATGAATCCATTTTGTCAGGGTGCTACTGTGCCACTGATAACCAGACTACAAACACCCAGCAGCAATCTGCATGTGAGCAGCACAAGGCACAATGCTCAGGGCTCCAGTCCCAAGGGCAGGAGAAGCTTCACAGGTCACGGCCTTTGTGCTGACTGCAGCAGCCTGGCCCGGCATCGGGGAAGCTGTTACTGACTCCACAGAAAATGCCATCGTACCTCTCCAATGCACCACCTTGCAAACACAGTCTGTAACCAACCACATTCTACCACAGTACACTGTAACCTGTCAGTCAAGACCCCTTGTTTCAAGGAAAGGCTCTGCATCATTTCCATCCCCTCCCTACCTCCTCTTGGGAGCAACACTTGTTTTAATCTGGCATCCTTGTCTCTGTATCCCTTCTCCATGAAGTCATTGCTCAAATATTCTATATATTATAGAATATTATATATGAATAGTTACAAGTCTTTCCAATGGAAACAGTAATTATCCAACTACTAACCTTTTAGTATCTGCTTATACCCACTCAAACATTTGATGCCAAGAGCTGAAAAAGCTCTCAAACCCACACTGGACAAAGACAAGGAATGCTGAACAGGGGGCTAGTCTAGCCCACATCCTGTACAGTAGCTGAACAACAAACTCTTCACTTGAGTTTTATTATTTAGAGCTTAATCCTGAAGTAAGCTCCTCTATATGTAGTAAATTACACTATTTGTCAAGTTTTAGCTTCAGATAGTGAATACAAATTCCAGAGTCATACATGCAGATGCAATGTTTCAATAATACAACAGCATGAGACATCTTTTTCTGAAATTAAAACAATATATGTCATTAAAATTTTGAGCTATGTTTTCCCCATTCATCAGTATTTTTAGAGGTCTAGATGTTCAGAAGACATCTCTTGAGTGTATCCCCGAATTCCTTACAGAAAGGTATACTTGCCATAAGCTTGGAACTCTCAGTAAGAAGATACACTAGTCCTTCTACCCCGTGCTGAATGGTGTCAACGCCAATGTTCAGTTTTCCTTTAAAGAAAACACAAAGTGCTTTTTACTTGCTAACTGCTGCAGCAATGAGACTCAAAGCTGCAAATTTATCCGCTGCTTAACGTGCAAAATATGCTTAGAAAAAAGAGTTTCACACCCTTCAAATAATAATGTTCAGCATGTTACAGACCCCCTCAAACCAAATCATCAAAAGTAAAAACCTAAGAAAAACATAAACTAGTGGCTTATGGCATGGTAGAGAAAAGAGTTTGGGTCGGAAAAGAGATCTCCGTAGCCCTTTCCACAGTAGGCACGAAGCACCGACCCCCGCGATGCTGGAGCTCCATGCCGCCGGCCCATTCCCTCGGCCCCGCACCGCCGTGCACCGGGGACTCGGGGGTCCTTCGTGGCCAGCGTAGAGCCCACCGCGTTCCCGCCCCCCTGCCGCGAAAACAGTACGGCCCGGCCCGGTGTCCAGCTCCCCACAGCCCCGGCCCGGTCCCCCGCTCCCCACGGCCCGGCTCTCACTGGCAGCAGTCTCGCAGGCCCGCGGTGCCGCTCCTCGCCGCAGCTGCTCCAGTGCCAGGCGCCCCAGCTCGCCGACGGCTGTAAAGACAGAGAGAGAAGAGACTGCGCTGCAGCCCCGGCCCGGCTCGGTTCCCTCCCGCCCGCGGAGCCCTCGCGGCCCCGACCTGCGCCGCCGGCCCGCGGCAAACAGCCCAGGTGTGCCCTGTGCTCCGCCGACAGCACCAGCAGCATCGCCGCCGCTCCGCCACCACCGCCCGGGAAGGGGCGGCGCCCCGCAGGCGCCTGCGCGGGGCCGGGGCCGCGGGGACACGGGGCCCTCGGGGCGCGGAGCTCCGGCCTTCCGCAGGAACTGGTGTCCTGGGGCAGCGAAGCTGTGACTTGCCCGGGAAGCTATGGGAGAGCGCACAGGGGCTGCACCGGGGATGGACAGAGTGACAGGTCTCCCTAAGTGCGTGTTGCTCCACCGAAACCATTCTTCTGTCTTACAGACCTGTGCTGAAGTGAGGTAACAGATTCTGTGTTTCCTTTCCTTCCTCATTATTCTGTTTTTCCGCCTTCAAGCAGTACTTCCATGTACAGCCCCGGTAACGTGGAGATCTCCGTGTGTCATCCAGACGCTGATGCTGCTGCCTCGGTGTGCTGAAACCACAGCAAAATGCGTGTTCCTTGTTAAATAAAGCCAACAACAACAACAACCAACCAAACAAAAAACCCCAGGGTTCTAGGTTATTAAAATTATTTATAAGAACTTCTCATGACTGTTTTTCCTTTAAGAGATAGTTCATTTTGTTAAATACAAAGGCTGGACAACTTTTGAAGTTTTTTTTTTAGAGCAGAATGTCTGGAAAATGTGAGTGGAAAAAAAGTTACTGCATTTTGTTACCACCTGGAAGCACTAGCTTTCGCTCAGACAATGCTGCACTTTTCTCCAAGACTGGCAGTCACGGACACAGGCCATCCCAGTAACTGAAGTAAGATTCTTTATAAGGAGTAAGTTACACTATTAAAATGTTGTCACGTTTTAGCTTCAGACTCTGAATACAAATGCCAGAATCATACATGAAGATGCAGTATTTCAGTAAGACTCCCAGGTGAAATGTTGTGCGTTCCAGCATAATTTTTTTCAATTTAAAAACTTATAAATTGTCACAGATATATCTACATGGAAATATTTGCAATGTTTGACTGGGAAATAGGCACAAGTTCCGTGAAGCCGGTGGGAGTCCTTACGCTCAGGTTAATTGTCTCCTCCTCTCTCGGCGGAGAGTTTGGCTTTAATGTTTAGGACAAAACATCCTCCAGCCATGGGAACTCTACATACACATCCATACGTCCGTGGAGTTACAGTCCCGCACTGCCTCCTGCCGCATGCTGACTGACCAACTGGCCTCGCAGGCCGGCCCCCGGAGCCTGCCCGGGCCCGCCCGACGGCTCCGCTTCGGCTCCGCTTCGGCTCCGCTTCGGCTCCGCTTCGGCTCCGCTTCGGCTCCGCTTCGGCTCCGCTTCGGCTCCGCTTCGGCTCCGCTTCGGCTCCGCTTCGGCTCCGCTTCGGCTCCGCTTCGGCTCCGCTTCGGCTCCGCTTCGGCTCCGCTTCGGCTCCGCTTCGGCTCCGCTTCGGCTCCGCTTCGGCTCCGCTTCGGCTCCGCTTCGGCTCCGCTTCGGCTCCGCTTCGGCTCCGCTTCGGCTCCGCTTCGGCTCCGCTTCGGCTCCGCTTCGGCTCCGCTTCGGCTCCGCTTCGGCTCCGCTTCGGCTCCGCTTCGGCTCCGCTTCGGCTCCGCTTCGGCTCCGCTTCGGCTCCGCTTCGGCTNCCGAGCCACCGCCCGCGACCGCGCGGCGGCGGGCGGGACTTCCGGCGCGGGCGCCGATCGCACGGAACGCGCCATGGCGTCGGCCTAGGCCGCCCGGGGACCGCGGGGCCGCGGGCCGCAGGTGAGCGCGGGCGGGTCCCCCGGGCCGCAGGTGAGCATTGGGGCGCGGCCGCTAGGCTCCCTGGCCGCTCAGGCTGTGCGGCGGCTGAGCACTTACGGGCCTGGCGCTCCATTGCGCAGCGGTTATTCGTCTCCACCTTTGGAGTGGCGAGGCGGGGCCCGGTTCCGTGGGCGGCTTAGGCTCAGCCGGGTCTGAGCCCGGCTGTAGCGGCCGCGGTCCCGGCACTGCCCGGGACCGCAGGAGCGAGATGAACAAAGCGGAGCGGAGGCCCCTGGAGCGCTCCCCGAGCGTCGCTCCTGGCCCGGTGGAAGCTCGACCCCTGCTCGCGCGTTTCGTCTCTGCCGGGTGTATGATTCTTGAGACTGGCTGTGCTCCCAGGGGCTGGTTAGGTTTGCAGGATAACGAGTAGCGTGGAGTCTGAGTGGCTGAAAGCCAAGTTCTTAGTAAAAACGTTAAGGTTAAGGGAATGAAATTGTTCCTGCATCTTAACAGGTGCGAATGCTGATCTTAGTTCGTGTGCGTCAGTGTCCAGTTTTGTGATAAGTCTGAGATGGACATTTGTGTCAGTACTTATATGATAGCATCAAAATGCAAGAATTCAGATATGAGGGGATTAGAAGATGTGAATGAGAATTATTGTTATTAGCTGTCTAGTTTTTGTTCGTCTGCTTATGAAATTTAGGAAGGTTCAGCCCAATCTACCAAAATATTTGGAATTTGTCACAAAGTTTCTGTATGTTCTTATGTTTTTTTGTGATTGCTAAAAGAATTTTCCTCCTACTTGGCTTTAAAATAATAGAATTTATATTTGTTTCATACAGATATAGAAGTTGGTTTTTTTCATAAGTGGGAGGGAAAAGCTGTTTTATTGAGAGAGCTGAAACATAAACATAACCATGTGAACATGGAATTGCTTTGTGTTGTATTCCGCTCTGAAACACATTTTGAGTTGATTGAGACACAGATGTCTGAAAAATTCATATTTATGTATAGTTTGTGAAGCCCGATTTGTGAATATTTGCCAAAAGCTGTGAAAGTTCTTGTCTATGTCTTTAGCTGTGTAATCTCTTTGTGACCTCTATCTTAAATGTGCTTAGTGTGTTTACTTCAGGAGTGTCTTGCTGCTCATAGCTATGCCGGTCCAGCACACCCCACATTTTCTTCTCATTTCTGTCCTGTTTAGTCCCATGACAGAGGGATGCAGCACCTCAGGCTCAGTTTGGTTTGTGAGTTCTAGAATGGAGAGTGGAAAGAAATGCCCAAAGTTAAGGACAACTTTGTCTTTACACACTGGCAAATCAGGTGTAAAGTGCGGAAGTTTACTGCAGAGTCAGGTTTAACTTATTTTGTGTGGTTTACAGTATAGCCCTTTTCCACCCACCTGCATTTCTCTGTGCTCTGAGCTGCCTCCCTCAGCCGAGAGGGGCATGCTTTCCAAAGAGCCATGGAATTTCAGGAATTGTAAGGCTTTTTGGCTTGCATTTGAGGCAGCATATCCTGAGCGCAGAAGAATTTGTGTGTATGTAACTTTGACAAGGAAGAATGCACTGTATATTCATGTTGTTTGCAAGGACCACTTTAATCCTGGTGTTTTCTAACCTTGCTTAATGCTCTTTTAGTGCTTTTCTCTGTGCTGAATTTACTGTGTTGGTTAAAGTGCTATGATAGCTTCAAGTGTGTTGTCGCTTCTGTCATAGTAAAAATGGCTGTATTTTTGAAATAATGGTTCTTTTATCCTTCTGGTTTCACTGATGTCCTCTCTTCTAGGGCAGGCGGATAAGAGAAGGTGATAAATCTTAATTTAGTAATAAAAGTTCATTAATTTTGTAACTCACTACCATTTCTTTCCTGTGAGTGTAACTTCATTTCTGTGAACCAGTTGAAAATTTCACAAAGCATTATATGTCTGATTCTGACCAAGTTAGAATCATGAGAACTGTTTTTGAAAGTATCAGCTATTTCCTCCAAATAGTAATAATGGATTCTAATAATCTTCATGTTAGCTTAAATCAAATCTGTCTCTGGTATTTGCTTTAATTGATGTTGAGAACCTCACATCATGTGGCAATGCTTTTTGATTGAAAAACCCATGAAGGATAGGTCAGAAGGACAGGAATTCTTAGGTGTTTCTTGATTCTAAAAAAGAAAGTAGTAGTATGGCTATGATTTCCCAGTTAAGTCAACAGACAGTTTTCAGAAGAAATATCTACAGTCAAATGAAAACAAATTCACATGGAACCATTTATATAAGAAGCCACAATTTGGAGGTTTTCAACAAAAAATTGCTTCAACAAACATTTCGAATTACCTAATTGAGTTGTTTGTGCATTACTTTTAATTACTCCAGTAAAAGAAGTTAGAGGAGTTCAGATAATTATCTTATTAAATGTATGCTGTCCACTTTTAAAGCTTGTCTGTTAATTATTTTAATTCTTATATCTATCTTGAACCCAGAAATAGGCCCATTTCTGTTGTTTTGTGTTGCAACTATTTTATGTAATTTCCAGTAATTTCTTACTTTGAGACTGGAAGAATCTCTAGAGAGACTTAGTCGTCCATCTGTGGACCATACAATTCTCTTACATTAATCGGTGCTTGTTTTGTACCCGTGAGTATGAGGTATACTGGGTCATGTATATTTGAATTCTGAATGTTGGGTTTTCTGGCTTGATCATGTTTAGGTGTGAGCTTTTATAAAGGGAATAAGATACTTCGTGCTTTTTGTGTTCTTAAGAGGTTGCTTGCCCACAATGATGTTGTAGCTAAGTCTGAGAGAAATCTGAAGTTCCTCTGTGGACAGCTGACCACTGTGTATCTCCAGACTGGATTGTGCCCATAGCACAGTACAGACAGGGCTGGTCAGTAGTGACATGTGGGTGCAGAGGCCCTGCTCTGTGGTGCCGAGTTGTGGCCTTTAGAAGTGAGAGCTCAGCTGGAGGTTCCTTCTGGCTGCTGGTCACTCACAGTGACTGCCACCATTCTCATGGGGCTGTTCTCGATGCCAGGGAATTTCTGGGAATTAATAATGGTTAGGGTATATGCGCCTCTCTTACTCTGTGCCAAAGCAGTAAGCAAAAGGCTAATTGGAGGAGGCTACAGTAGAGCATGGAAGAGAAATGGAAAATTATCCTAAGGAGTTTTCGTTGTTTAGATAGTCCTTGTCAAAGAAAACAAAAGGAGTAGTAGTTCAAGCATTAAAATGTCTTACCTCAGTTAGAAGTTTTGTTAAATAGTAAACTTTAAATAAAATAAACTTTCTATGTGATAGAGTTCTCTGTCATTCTCTTTTAAGGCCGTCTCCAAAGCAGACAAAGGCTGTTGTCCATCCAGGTGGATCACAGTACAGAATCCCACTAAGTCTTTTTCTGTCTGGGCTTGTGTTGTTTAATCTGTCCAGCTGATCTCGGTAGGATGGGCAGGTTGTAGGAGCATGGTACAGAGATGAACAGTAATTGTTGTCTCTAGGGTTCTGTAGATGGAAGGGCTGTTAATAAATGATCCAAAACATCTTAAGCTGGCACTTTGGTGAAACTGCATTGGTGGGAGTTCTGCCTTAGTGAAATAGGGATGATAGAATATAACATCTGGGGAAAAGAAAGTGAAAGGGTAAAGTCAGTAAAGATGTTGGAAGGAACAAACACTAGTTTAATTTTTTTTTTTTAGGGGAAGAGAGGCATGGAAGTAATCTATCCTGTATTTTGGGAACATCCAACAGGACAGAAACCTGTACATGTAGCTCATGGGAAATGGGGGAGAAATTTGGGCATCTCACCAGGATTCTGTCCCAGCTCCCAAGTCTTTCCTCTCTGAAAGCATCTATCCCTTTGTCAGCTAACCATTCCTCCAGTTCAGATTGCATTTCTTGACAGCACAATTGGAGGCTAAATCTCACCTTCTCACCCATTGCTGCAACTGGTTTTGGATGCTTGACTTTACAGTTTTGCTAGTGGAATTTTACCTCCCTCTGAGTGCAGACTATGAAATTACCTTGTGTTTGTGTTATGAACTGAAAGCTTCACGTTGGATGAAATGCCCATGGACACATGATATTGAGCATTTGAGATGAAAGCTTTGCAGAAACACCATTTCTTACTACATTAAACATGATACTGAGTGGATGTTGCAAATTTGCACCATGTTGTTTGTGAGCTGTGAGAGCAGAGGTTTGCAGGTCCTATAGTAATTGTGGAGGAAATTGGTGTTTTACAGACTTAATCAGTCACAGAAATGACATTTCACCATGAAACATGTTTGTTGTCTGGATCAGGACTCTCATTGAAGCCAGAAGAATAATTGTGTGGAAGAGACGAGTGGAAAGTAATCTGTAACTCATTTCAAAGAGCCCTGAGTCTCTAAACAGCAGTACTGGGGTGTATTATGTTGTGTTAGATTTTTCTGTGTGAGAAAGAATATAAATGTTTAGAATTCAAACATTCTGTCTTTATAATATTTGTGTTGTATTTGATGGGCCAAATTCTGCGGTTTCAAACACAAGTATGACCCTAAGCCTAAAGGAATGAAATCTATTAACCATTGTAGCTAATGCATGTATTAAATTTGAGGGGGAGTTCAAAGTTCTGTTCATATAAATGCTTGGTGTCCTTTTGGTTTGTTCTTGTTTTGTTTGCTTCTTGGGGTTTTGTTTTGAGGGTATTTCGTTACTCTCAATGACTTAAGTAAGAGTGCAATATCATTGCTCATACAAGGAAGGCATGCAGATCCTTTGTTTTTTTAATACATTTTTAAAAAATCTTTGGCAAAAGAAAAGTATTAAAACGTTTGGTTTTCTTCTCCTAATCCCTCTCCCTACTTTTTTTTTTTTTTTAACTGATGAATGATAAGTGAGCAATCTGAAAGAAGAGTTTCTGCTAGAAAACAAGCCCCTCCATTTCCAGACACAAGCTGTTGGGGTTTGCTCCTGGTTTTGTTGTACATTTATTAGCAAAGCAGAATTTACTTCCTTTTAAAGTAATGAGTTCAGGAAGTGCATCTAAGCAAACTTTGCATAGTAGTTGTGTCACTTGTTTTTAAAGTTCTCAAAAATGCATATGCTTTCCTGGAGATCAGAGCTGCTGCCCAAGGCATTTGTCACATTGGAGCATCACTGAGTTTCTCTGAGGTTGATAGGACTGATTTTTGTTACAAGTTGGTATTGCATTGCTTTTGCAAATGTATATTTGGAATATGTACTTTTAGTGAAATTATTCCAGGTGCATCAGGAATTTTGCTGGTTTGGATTTATACTAGAAGAAGGGAAATTTAAAATGAAATGTCTAAGGATGATTAATACGATGTGAATGTTCATCCCTTTGTACCCCTTGCTTTGCTTTGTGGTGCCTAAAACCTTTTGAAGTCTGCTCTTACAATTTTTGTAGTTTATGCATGCAGTCCCTCCCATGGAGGTTACATGCTTCTAGCAAAAGGAACTTCTAAAATAATCTTATAACTTCAAGATTATTTGTTTCTCAAGGTGTAAGTTGAATAACATTTTGCATACTTCTTTAGCAGAAAAGTTTTAAGTGACCGAGAGTCCCGTAAAATGACACGGGAAAGTATTTGCTATGTGCCTTGACTCTGATTCTTTTCTTGCAGGTATTGAGTAAAATATGCTGTTGTCAATAGGAATGCTGATGTTGTCTGCCACTCAGATATACACTATTTTGACTGTGCAGTTATTTGCCTTCCTGAATCTTTTACCTGTGGAGGCAGATATTTTAGCAGTAAGTATAATAATATTTTTCTACATGGATGAAATCTGTATAAAATTGAATGATCTCTTCAACTATTCTATTAATGAATCAGTTAATACAATAAATGCTGTAGCAGGTTGCTTGGAATGGAATTGCCTTAACAGTTTACTTCAATAAACAATAAATTGTACATTTTCAAGTGAGTTTACAGATGGTGTGTGCTCAGGTACCATGACAGTGAAAGCACCTAATTCCCTTAGTCATTTACAAAGTTCCACTCTCACCAGATGTCCTGTAGCCTGTTATAACCTCATTAAAAGAATTCCATGCTTTGGTTTAGACAGCAATTTAAGTTTTGGTGATAGGTGCCATTTTGTAGGGTTACTGGAAATAAATAAATGAAATGATCTTCTATGGCTAGTATAATTTATTTGTGTGTGCTGGAGGCCTTGTCAGTAAGGATTTTTGTGTATATTACACCTAGATATAATTTTTAAATAGCTGAAAATATCTGCTGTCATTAAGGAAAATAATTTTTGGGTGTGTAGAATTCGAAATGATCAGTTTAATAAACAGTATAATGAACATAGATCAGTGATAAAAGCTGTTGCTGTGTTTATTACGAATTTGATATAGTGTGGCATTTTAAGGAAAAAGTTATAAATGTCTTTGTAGGATAGAGCTTAAGCTACTGAAATAATTAAACCTAATTACTATAGGCTCCTGCTTGTTCCAGTGATATGGAGAAAAGTTGTTAATGTCATATCAGTTTTGAAAAACAGAGTGACAAACTCTTGGAGACAAATGTTAAAATAAAAATACTTAAAAGTTTGTGGTAAAGTGGGGTTGATGAATACTAAAGTGTGTTATTTGGATCCTCAGGTTGTTACTATTCTATAAATACTTTTTGTAGAAAGAATGTAAGGAAGCAATGCAGGTAGATAATTGCTTTATTATGGCACTGACATCACCATTTTATTGTGAAATTTTAAACTGTCTTTCTATGATAAACACAATTTCCCTCTACCCCCTTTTCTCTGTCACCAAGCCTGTGCTTCCTCTTTTCATAAAAACCTAACTTTCATTCTTGCTTCTTCCTCTCTTAGAAAAGTTACTTAAAACAAAACAAACAACCCACCCTAACCTCAATAAACTAAAATAGGGCATTTTGGAAGTTTAGTTTGATTTTTTTTTTCTATTTAAGCTTTTGTGTAGTACTCTAAAATAATTCCGTATAAAAACAAAGCGTCTTTTATTCTTGGATATTTGGAAGTTGCAGATTTATTGTGAGAATATCTTGAAGTAAGAAATGAAGAAGTGAACTAGATACTAAACTTGTATACAAAGGAGCCAGTGGAATGCTTAAGAGATGCTAAGAAGAGGGAATGTTTGCACTGCCACATGGAATTGCTGGTGTACAGATCACTTACAGTCTTGAGAGATTTCATGGTTTCGTGATTACCCATTTGTTAGGAAAACTCTGGCCAGAGTTTTGAGTTTGCCAAGGAAAGAAGTTCTTTTCCTTTTTAATATGGGAGTGATTTGATGTCGGTCTCCGTACCGAGAGCGGCGAAGAACAACACGATAAAATGTAGGAAAAAGTGGAATATTTAATTAATTATAAATCGGTTTATATAACTTGGTTCGCAAGAGTAGCATAGTACTATTGGTCCCTTGGTCAACCACCTCCTAGAATGATTGGTGGAGGCTGTGCAACACCCATTTCAAAATATTTTCCTCAATGTATCATAACAACACTTCACAACAAACTCCAGGTGCAAAGATAAAGAATTAGTTTACAAAACCGTCTTCACTGTTTTTGGCTAGTCTGTGTGAGAAAGCAATGCTCTCACAGAATGCTGAGAAAAAGCTGAAGAATTTCTCTGCTTCTAACTTTTCAGCATCCATAGTTTTATGCTTCTGTGTTCTCGTATAGGTGCAGCCTCAGAGTGTCATGTCTGTGTAAAGAGCTGTTATGTGCATGTGAGACAGGATTGGTTATTTTGTAAAAAAAGGGGTAGAAAGAAATAGGTTTGTGTTTGATTCCTGGCTTAAACTGGGGCTTGCCAAGTGATTCAAGGGAAAACTGACAGTAACACGAGCTCAGGACGTTTTGAAGAAGGTGGATGGAAGAAGGCGGTGCGCTGGTGCTCTCTGTGGTGGAAGGTCAGGAGGAGAGATTGTGTGGAGCACGTTGGTTACACATAACAAAGAAGCTTCCTTGAAATTTGGCTCCATTCCTACCTCTTTCCCCTCAAAGTCTATGGGAAGAAAGCTCCTTCAAAACATTGCTCCTTTGGAAGACTTCAGATACATCATGGCACTGTTTTTTCTCTGAACTATAGTTTGAAGTCCCCTGTCTAAGCCTGGCTTGTAGGAAACATTCCTCTGAAGCAAACGTGATCCTTACCTGGCTGTTCCATGTGACGGTTGGATGATATGATGAATAGACAAACATTTCTGACTCACTAAACTGTTTAATTAAACAACTGATGCATGTTCAAATCAGTTAACTGTAGCGTTTACGACTTTTGCATAAGTTGTAACTCTTATGCAAAGAGGTTTTTTTTTTTAATAAAAAAAATATACCATACATGCACTTAGCACTTTTTTCTGTATGAATTCTATGTTGGTCAGGCATGTTATACAGTCAGAGAAGATGAACAAAGAAAGGGGAAACAAAGCGTCCACAGATTTGAGGTCTTTTACAGTATTCCTCTGTTTTAAAATGAAGGCTCATAGTTATTATAAAACACAATTGTAGAGATACTTTTCAGCTGCTAATCTGAATGTATAGCAGGGAATTGGGAAGGGATGGCATATGGAGGCTATTCTTTGTCTACAATAAAGCACCTCTTAAAGTTGTTCTTCCCTGTACACAAATAAATTCAGGGCAAAACGCCCACCACCACCATCCAATGAAAACTCCACATCCAAACGTCCCAGCTCTTCAGATTTTTATTCACTTGGTTTGTTTGTAGTTTCTGTTCTGCACATATGATGGTATTTGAATTTTAAACAGTAGAAGGAAAGATTTATCATATAAAAAGTTCAACAAAATATCTATTACTTACTTTCTTGTTTTGACAGCTAGATAAGAAAAGAATGATGTTACCACGTGAGTAGAAGATAGGTGGAATAAGCAATTTTGTGATTTCATTGACATGGTCACAATATGTCCTATGTCCGATAAATATTTTAATCTAAAAAAATACACTGTGTTGTTTGGTTTTGTTTGTACTTGTTAACTATTTCTGTCTTGTTGGAAACCTAATTTTTTTAAAAATGTATTTCTCTTAGTATAACCTTGAGAATGGAACCCAGACTTTTGATGATCTACCTGCTAGATTTGGCTACAGACTGCCAGCAGAAGGCTTGAAGGTAAAAAAAAAAGTATATATATATATCTTGTGCTGGTTTAAACTGGGCTAGAGTTTATTTTCTTCTCAGTGTCTGGTATGGAGCTATGTTTCGGATTCGTGCTGAACCCAAGTGATAATATAGAGATGTTTTTGTTGTTGCTGAGCAGTCCTTATACAGAGCCAAGGCCTTTTCTGTTCTTCCTACTGCCACACTGGTGAGGAAGTTGGGAGTGCAGGGGAGGCTGGGAGAAGACACAGCCAGGATAGAGGACCCAAAATGATCAAAGGGATATTCCAGACCGTATGACATCATGCTCAGTGTATAAAGTGGGGGGAAGAAAGAGAAGGGGGGGGACTTTTGAGTACAGTGTTTGTCTTCCCAAGTCACTGCTGTGTGTGATGGGGCCCTGTTGTCTTGGAGGTGTCTGAACACCTGCCTGCCTATGGGAAGCAGTGAATTAATTCTTTGTTTTCCTTTGCTTGTGTGTGTGGCTTTTGCTTTTCCTATTAAACTGTCTTTATCTCAACCCACACGTTCTTTAGCTTCTACCCTTCCAATTCTCTCTCCCCGATTCTACTGAAGTGAGCGGCTGCGCGAGGCTTGAGGGCTGGATGGAATAAAAACCCCACAATCCTTTTTGGCACCCAATGTGGGGCACAAAGGGTTCAGGATAATGACAGATTTCATTGGAAAGTGCTAGATTGAATTTGAATATGGAATATATGTAGAAGAGAACTGTATCTGCTGAACATTTCCTCTGTAAGCTAAAAAAGATAAAAATTAAAGGAATTTAGTCCAAGGAAAAATAAGGACAGGAATTATTAATCAACTGCTCAAACAAAGCAAATGTGCAAAGGATCTGATGTTGCCTGTGAATAGGCAGATTCTTCTCTTAAGAAGAGAATTTTGGTAATTTTTGTCTACTTAAGGAGAATTTTTTGAAAATTTTTAACAAATTAATTAAAAATAGGTAAATAATGGAAATCTAAGATAAGCTTGGTAGACCACTGTTTTCACTGTTTTGATGGCAATACTGATACATGATGTCAGTTACCTTGCACTGGAATCAGCAGATGCCAGACTTACTTTTGTGCTGATATAATTTTTTGAAAAACATATTTGGACGATTCATTGTCTCCATGCAGTTGTATGTTGGCAAGCCCTTTCACACTGTGAAGGGTGGCAAGGCAAGAGAGATTATTTCCTTGCATGAGGCCCACATTAAGTGTGCTTTGTAAAGCAAGTGTAGCTCAGTTTTTTGGGAAGTTACATCTGTTGTCAGTTCGCTACTCCTGCTGCATTTCTCAAGCAGCTGAATGGAGAAGGTCAGGGGCTGCAACTCTGCCATGGTGCCTGTGCGTTGTGCCCAGCGCTGGGGCCAGGAGCAGGGTTGTGATTGATCCTGCACCCTCTCCTTACATGGTTTAATTTCAATTGCACTCCCCACCCCGTAGCAGGTGAGAAGGTCCCCGCATTCTCCCAGTGCCCCTTCAAGGATGGGTTGCACTCATGCTCTTTTATTTTACTCTGTATCAGTAAGTGGGGAAAATGCAGATACACATATGCATTTTTTTTTACTTACCTGTTAAGCATCATGTTGGAGTAGGGTTGCTGGGCCACGACTTTGGGAACTGGTCATGATACTGTCAAGAGAAGGCACTAGAAACTGCTCATCTATTGAATTAGCAGAAAATGTGTATGTGGCTTTTAAAATTATTTTAAATTTTCTTAATCCAATTTTCATTGACATGGAAAAACATATAAATATTATACCATATGAAATTGTAAAATGCACCTAGTATGAGAGAAGACAGAAGTAAGATGTAAAGGTTTGCAAATGTTAATGGAACTGGAAAGGGAAAAACTATATTGACTTCATGCAAAATGACTAATGTGCAAAAACTGTCCAAGATGGATATGGCCATGGGAATACAGGTTAGGCTCTATCGTTATTTTGCACTGGGTTAGAAATTCTGAAGACGTGATGTCTTCTGAAATACAGCAGCAAGAATGTTTTGTACAGCAGGTTATTTACTTTTGATGTCTTTAGTGTGGTCAGTACACTGACTTGGAACACAGGAAGATACGTAGGTGGACTGAGTGAAATTAATGGAACAGAGATTAAGTTGGAAGTAAAATGGGAAGGAACTGTGAGAGGTTAAATAAATGCATCTTCCTTAGACAGTGATGATAAGGCACATTCTGCTCTTTCTGGCTTCTGCTAAGGTAGTAGCTGTCCAGACATACTGGTGGCAGTAGTAACTGGTGTGAAGGCTTTTATTCCTTTTATCTCTGTAATATAAGATAGAAGAGGTAGAAACTAAATTATTTAAAATAAATTACATATGGTGATGTTAGTACTGTGAACTGGTGTCATAGTCCTGTTGCTTAGAAAAGTACTTAAAAGCCAGATGAATATCCAGTTCAGTTGTAGTCTTCACATTCTCTGAGGCTGTTTGTTGCTGAGATTACGCAGCTGATGCTTTTTGGTGTGCTGTGCTGAGTTCAGCACCAAGGGGCACACTCCTCCTTTCTGGCTGCCTGACCTGAGGTATTCTGCAGTGACAGGAACTGTTTGTTTCCTTTAGAGTCACATTTGTACAGTCAATGTTAGTAAGTTTGTTCATTTTGGATAAAATGTATTTTCTGTTCCACTCTGAAACACTTCTCTGCGAGAAAGGAGGTTGTGTCTGGCCATCCAGGCAGTTTAGGGCTTGTGGGAACTTCAGGCTTCCTTATTTTTTTTTACTGTGGAAGTGGCTACATGGAATCAGTCATATGGCAGTGATTTGTTTGTCTTGCTGTCCCCTTTGAACAGTGTATGAGGGTTTATGACTGAGATGTGTATGCTTTTACAGCTTCAAATTCTTACACAAAAATTTAGGCAGATCACCTTATAAATTTTGGAGAAGGGGAGTTTGTATCATATACACCCCTATGGAGACCATGAATAGCCCATGAGGGCAGGGAGTTGCTTTCGTGTTACCTCTCTCTGTAGCCTATATGGCCCCAAAAACTGGCTCTGCAGCATTGTTAATGTTGCAGTGTTGAGAGTAACCACTGTGCAAAAAAAAGAAGCTGGTGTTAAGGTAAAAGGGTGGATCACTTTAATTCTGTGTTGCCCTTTTAATCCTGGAGGGTAATAAAGTACTGTAAGAATTCCTGAAACTCAGGAATTTCTCTGCAATTCCCCTCAGGCAGGTTTCATTTGCATGCCCAGTGGGTGTTATCATGGGGAGAAGGTATGTTAAACTTGTGTAGTTGTTCACTGACTATATTGAGAATCAGAGGGTGATTAAGTGATTTACCCAAGTAGTGAGCCAATTTAATACACCAAAAATAGACATAAGGAGCTTTGATTCTGACCTTTTTAACTGTTAGACAGCTCTGTGTCTTAATTAAGGTAGATGTCATCGCATGTGTAGAAATGATGGACCTGAATATTATACTAAAAGTTTCTTTGCATTAAGATTTTCATTACTTTTAAAAAATGCTATGATATTTCTTACAATAGGATACAAATGGTGTACTCTTTCAATGCTTGTGATTAAGATTTATTAGTATGCAAATTGTAAAACACAGTCTATCAGATTCTGTAGTAACTGGTGTCAAAGCATAAATGTAGGTGCTGCTCAATTAAATGGCTACTCGATTATAGACAGTTAAAAATGTATGGTAGCATTAAGGACAGGGTGGTCCAGTCATAGCTGGCCTTTGGCTTCTGTAGATGCATTTCTTGATCTGTAACACGATGTTGTGTGATTCATGTCAAACCCTTCTGTAGAACGCAGTCTGTTCCCCAAGGCCCGGTCTAGTTAAAGCTGCGAAAAGACTTTGCATGGAGCCATGTACAGTGAGTACAGCAGTCTGCTGTATGAATTGGGGAACCTTAGCAACCTACATTTGGCTGTCAGCAACTCAGTTTAAAATTTTCAGTGGTTATTGGTTTAGATTGTTACAGACTTCGTAGTGTTGTGCCTCTCACCACAAACTTGGCAAAGAACAAGATGGCTGGTGCAGCTTTTCTGCCAAAAGTGATATTATTGCAAAACTAAATTCCTCAAAACAAAATTTCTTCTCTCTGTTGTAAGTAAACTTTATGAATAATATATTTTTAAAGTATAAGACTATATATAAAAAGAATTAAAAGTATGTTTAAACTGATGGTTTGTATAAATATACACTATGTATAGACTATCATATATATTTGTGTATGTGTATTATGTTTGTGTATATAAACTGTATATAAAACCTTACACATATTCTATATATTTAAACTGACAGTTAATTTGTACATTGATATGTAATTATATAGTTATTATATATGTTTCTAAACAGGTGATGACATCTGTATTTATCTAAAGCTGTCAGTGAAAACTGAAATCTTAGGATATATCTAGACTTGTAGCAATAATTTCTTCAGCCCACATCAGTGCAAGTTCTCATGATCTTTATTTGCATAAAACACACTACTTATATTCTTATTTTTTGGCAATTTACCTGTCTTTACCTGTATGATAATTTGCAATTCCGGTAGGAATATTCCTCTGTCAAGTGCTGTTCTGTTGCATTAGTGTTAGAAAGCCTCTGTCACACTGTGACCTTATCATGCACTTGACCCAGAAAGGTGATTTTCTGAAGAGGGATATTTCACGTGAAGGGTGGGCAAAACTTCCTCTGTGTGTCCAGTCTGGATTTTTCTGTAGTTTGGTATCACAATCTGTTATGAAGAGACTTAACAAAGGGGAGACTAGTTAATACCAACCTAATACTTAATTAACTAACATTAATCTAGCCAATCAAGAAGCTCCTTCTCAGGTGATCTAGAGAGCTGACCAAGGAAGCAAGCCCATTCTACCAAAGGGAAAAAAAGGGCCAGCCCACTCCCTTCAGAGCTTGGACAGGCAGTGCTGTGCAGTGTGCCTCAGGTGCTGCTGGCACTGTAGTATGTGGCAGTATGGAGTAGTTCTGGCACTAGGGAGGAGGGCTGGAGGGAGTAGTCAGCCTTGAAGTCGCGGCATTGGGGAGTGGAACTCATGCCAGCACATCTCGTATTTAGGTGAACGTTTCCTGTGAGAGAAGCTGTAGAAGTTTTCAGCAGATGCAAAGCATGAGGTTAGGAGAGTTTCTACTTCGACATCGTCAGTGGTGGAGAGCTCAGCCACCTAAAAACAACTGAAAGATTGCTTCAAAGTTGATATTGCCAGAGTTTCCTACTTCTGTGAAACTTTCAGCTGTAGCTTATTGAGTGATCTTTGCTTACCATAGCAAACCAACTGTTCTGTATGCTAGGTCAGTGCTGGGGTCATACATGGAACTTTGCTTGTGTTCTGTTGTTAATTGGCAAGTTCTGAGTTTGTGTTGGTGCTTCTTGGGCCATTGTACTTCTGATTTCTCGATTAGTCTCCATATGTCTTAGAATAATAGTTACACTATATTAATGTAGTATATGCTGTCTTCTTTTTTCTTGAATTACACTGCAAAGTGGGAGTATGATGGGATTAGAAAAACTGTATTTTCTTTCAAACTTTCTAATCCTTTACAGACATAAAGATTCTGATGAATCAAAATATATAGTCAGGGAAGTAGCAGAAATCTTGCTATGGTATAGGACTGAGCTGATAATAAGAATTTGTTTAGCTATCGTATGAAAATGTGCAGTTTTCTTTCCGTATACTTGACTGTCAACCCCCTTTTGTTAAAGAGAAATGAAGCTTCTGTTTCTGCTCCTGTTGTCTAGGGATTTCTAATAAATTCCAAACCAGAGAATGCATGTGAGCCTATAGCCCCACCTCCTCTGAGAGACAACTCCTCTGGTGCTTTTATTGTGTTAATCCGAAGGCTGGAGTGCAACTTTGATGTCAAGGTAAGATTTGATTTCCCCCCACCCTCTGTTTCAGAGAGTTTAGTGGTGCTTCAGAAAAATATCTATAGCTAACAGTGGAATAGATATTGATATGAAGGAGAGGGAGAATTTTATTGTCTCCAGACAGATAAAGCAGAGCTCACCAAGTCTATGACTAAACACCATTATGTCAACTACACCAGAGTACTGTGTGCCATGTCCAGTCTTTCATTAAACACCTTCAGGGATGGAGACTCCACCACCTCCCTGGGCAGCCCCTTCCAATGTTTTATCACCCTTTCTGTGAAGAAATTTTTCCTGATGTCCAACCTGAACTTCTCTGGCACAGCTTAAGACTATGTCCCCTTGTCTAGAATCTATATTAGAAATGTAAGTGGTACACAGGATGTTAATAGTTCTGTACCCATAGTTATAATTTTGCACTTTTCCATGAGAAAGCTTCTTATACCTGGGCTTTCAGGTGAGATATTCCACATCTCTAAAGTACAGAAAAGATACTACTCATCTGACTTCATGAACTATCAAGTGATAATTTCTAGATTACCGAAGTAAGTTAGTGCCTTTATTTTCAATTACAATCAAATACTTTTAACTACCCATAGAAAGTTTTTAATTCTGTTTTTAAAATATATAGGTAGTCTGTCTGCAGACAATATTAAAATGGCTTTCTAAAAAATAACTACATGAGTATAAGAATAATGATATGATTTTACTTTGAAAGGTGACACTTGGTTTATAAGTGCAAATTATGTTCATATTAATCACTTTGTCAAAGTGTACTTTATCTCAGAAAGCACATACAGGTTACTGTATTTGGAAGCAATAGTCTTTCCAGTAAGTATTTTGTGTGGCTTACAGGTCTTAAATGCCCAGAGAGCTGGATACAAGGCAGCTATAGTTCACAATGTTGATTCTGATGACCTCATAAGCATGGGATCCAACGACAGTAAGTACAGGTATCACTTCTTCTCTCCTGTTTGAATATCATTTCACCCACTGGAAACAGCAGCACTACCAAAAACCCCTCAAAACCTCAACAACAAAACCACCACCACAAACAAAAACCAAACTAAACAAAAAACCCAGAGAAATCCTCCTGCTTTTAAGTTTTATTAACAGGAGATATTTGCATAAGAACAAATATGTTGACTTGTGCCTTCTCTGAACGTTTCTTTTGGTTTTCCTTCAAATTTTAGTTCAGGTGTTCTGGGCTAGATTTATATTACTGATGTGGAAAATAGCTGATGTGTTGTTAATTAAGTAGAAATATAGGAAAAGTAGAAAACTCGCATTTGGAAGGAAATCATATATAATATATATAATATGACATTTTAGTATTTAGAATCATAGAACCATTTAGGTTGGAAAAGACTTAAGATCGTGAAGTTCATCCGTGATAGTCATTCCAGTTTGTTGTTGCACTGTTGGGTACATCTTCCTGTTCTCTGGACAAACGAATTCTGGCATATCATGTACACTTATTTTCAGTTTTTCTGTTGGAAAAAGAATATTTAGAGACCAGTGCACCATTTACTATTTGGTTCTTGTGTTAGCTGTTCCAGTTTTAACCTTCATGGAGTGAATATGTTCAGAACATCTTCAAAACTAGTCAGAATGTTGGGTTTGTTCTGTGGTATGTGCTTTGTGTTTCTAGTGCTGTTACTGCTTTCTTTGTGGCATTTCTTTATTTTGTCTAGTTTCTCAACTTGTTCAATATGGAATAAGAAAATAAGAGGAAAATAAGTTCTTTTCCAGTGGAAATGCCATTGAGTAAAGTAGAAATGAAGTTCAACAAACTAAATGAGAGCTGAGTAGCCCAGGCAGTTAGATGAAAGTGGGTTTAATGAATTCTCAACCCATGTGAATCTTATTTTCAGGTTTCATTGTGTAACCAAAATGTAGAACAAGTCCACAACAAACACAGACCTCATAGTGTGAGGCGATGTTCAGCCACGTGTGCTTTTGCCTTGGGGAACCTGACTGCTTTGAGATGGACTAAACTCAGGTTACTTTGAGCCTTAAATGTGAAGTATTAGGGGGAAAATCAATATAAAGTGAAGCTGAGGAGAAGGTTTTCTAGAATATGGGATTTATTTTTCGATAAGTTTTCCTTTATTACTGCCTTCAGTGGTAAACAGAGAAGACAACAGTTCATCCAGTTTCTTGAGACTGAAATAATTATGTAGGACTTGTTAATTTTCTTCTTTCTTCTTTTTGACCTTATCTAGCCACAGGTGTTTTCAGTATGTTTATTTATGTTTGGGGTGAAAAGGAGGGAAGACAGATTAATTAAAACTTATAGAACCAGATCACAAAATCATGGAAGTTGCCAGAAATTCTGGAAATCAATGGAACTACATGACTTGCTTGAGTCTCTGAGTAAAGAATGGTGTTCTGGTTAAAATTATGATCCTCTATTGTCAACATATTTTGGTTTTATGCTCCCTTTAACTATTCCATTAGGAATTTTGATTTTTCTACCTGCAATAAATTCCCTAGAAGTTGTGTAGGAAAAATAATAGTACTTATATGAAGTAAAGCTGTAACATGCACGTGCGTTGGTCTGTATGTCACTATGTTATATGTCTTCCTATTGTGATAGTCTCATAATGTTCAGGTCTTATATCTTGAGTACCCATAGATTGTCCACATAATAATAGTTTTACTTTCCTGCTTTTTTTTATACAGTTGAGGTTTTAAAGAAGATTGACATTCCTTCTGTCTTTATTGGTGAGACATCAGCTAATTCTCTTAAAGAAGAGTTTACTTACGAAAAAGGGTAGGTTAATTCACATGCAGCTCTGTTACTCCTTGCATTAGATCATTGTCTCTTGAATATTTATGGCTTTAAAATAGGATGTTATGATGACAGAGTTATAGGTGTTCCAGGTGAAATCTTGTGTCAAGATTGAGAGCAATCTGCAATGCTTTAGTAAATAAGAATGATTTCACTGTATCTTTTGATAGTCATGTTATATTTTTTTTCATTCTGCTGTCAAAGCAGCCATGAGGTGGTTTTCCTGGTTTCTCTAGATTTGATTGAGGTCAGTAAATAGTTTTAACTCAAAAACCAGTGTTTTATCCTTTTATTTAATTGGCTTTATATTGTGTGGGTATGGACTGAATTTTCTATGTTATTGTGCACAGGTAGGATTCCTGTAGTGTGTCTAGTGGCAAACTTTTGTTTTATTTTTTTTATTGTATTTGTTCTTCAAGTTGTTCATTAAATTCTCATTAATTTAGAAAGTGTTATCTCTTCCTCCCCACAGTGGCCATGTTGTGTTAATCCCAGAGTTCAGTCTTCCTTTGGAGTACTACTTAATCCCTTTCCTTATAATAGTAGGGATCTGTCTTATTCTCATCGTCATATTTATGGTAAGTTTCTTCTTTTAATAATATTTTTTTCTTTCAAATCATCAGGGAACTGTCACACACTGAAGTTAAAGGAAGGTATACAGTAAAGGAAGAGTGAAGGTGTGTGTACTGCACATACCTGTACCATGCTTACCTGTAATCATTTAGTTTCTCAATAAAACAAACAGGTGCAGAATTTTGTCGAAGGGATATCAGGAGCGTTTTGGATGTTCTGCCTAGCATGTAACTGCTTATAGAATTGTCCTCACTGCCAGTCTTACACTCCACGAGTGCTCACTTTTTGGCCCCGTACAGAGCGACCTGTCCTTATGCTCTTGTACACCGAGAGCATATCCTGCCTTACCAAACTTAATAATCATTAGTCCCACTGTTCCACAGTGCAGGGCTCACTGTTTTGTACTGCAGGTGTGGTTACGAGTGTGCGAGCACAGAGCCTCACAGCACAGAGCATAGATTTGAGCACATGCATTGCCTGTAGAGATTTTCAGTTGGGACATCTTTTCTTGAAATGGTAATATAGCATAGCTATATATTATTTCAGGATACTTAGCATCCCAGTTTTGTTAATCTGTGCCAAATTTATTATTTTACCTTTTAATAAAAAGAAAATAATGCATCAACTTTTCTATAAACACTTGCTTAAAATATTTTTCTGCATTAATATTTTTTGCACTGCAAGTTATGTATTTCATTGATAATCCTGGGCATGTTTGGGACAATTGCAATTGCAGCAGCTCTGAAAACAAAGCAGAATGATCACCTAGAGATGAAAGTTTTTAAGCAAAGCTTTTGCTACTGTGTTTTACAGTGTCCTTCTGGACAAAACCACCCCATTAAAGCTAGTTGTGTATACAGGATGATGAGGGAGCTGTGTAAAGGGTCAGGCTCAGGGAGTTGCAGTGAAGGGGGTGGTAACACCTGGCTGGTGGTTGGGCATCAGTGGTGCTCATCAGGGTTCAGCTTTATGGTGAGTTCTCTGCAGTGTTGCTGTCAGCAACCTGGACAGAATAGTTGAGTACACACGGAGTAAATTTGCCAAGGATACTAAACTAGGAGATGCTCATTCCTTTGTGTATAGAGAGGCCTTCACAGAGACCTCTCAATAGACTAGAGCACTGGACAATTAATTGGTGCAGTGAAATTGATCCCAGGGAGGTTCCAGGTTGGATTTGGTCCTTATTCTTTTCTGATTCTGTCTTGTTTCCTTGAGACAGTCTTATTTTTAACTAGGAGATTCATGTGAGACTCTGTTACTAAGGATCTGGATTACAGCAGAAAAACAGCAGTTTGTGCATACAGTTTATTGTTCAGCTGTGGTGAAAGAGTCTGAACGAACAGTTTAGAGTCAAATATCCTTTGTTTGTTTGCTTGTCATCATATTTGAAAAATGATGTCATATCACAGGTGCTAGATTTAGAAATTGAACAGAAATAGCATTAGGGACTACTAAGAAAATGGAAATAGAATCTTTGTTATAATTATTTAGAGAGCTTGGTATTACTAGTTACTTAGTTATTTTACTGAGTTATCTTAGTATGGCATAGCATGGCGCGTAACAATGACTCAAAGTAAACCCTTTACGCCTCCCCAAAGTACTATTTTAGATAATATGAAAACAGTTCTGATGAATGTGGGAATAATTCTCTAAAACAGCTGTAATAATCTAAATCTGTAAGGAAAACTATTTAAACTTAGTGAATTGTGTTTTGCTCTGCAATATGCTTCCTGCTTTTCACAGGCCTCAGTAGAGGATTGCAGCAATGGCCATTATTTTATGTAGTATGGACATACCTTTTTCTTTCTTTCCTCACAAAAAAACCCCTTGTGTATTCTCAGTTCCCAAGTGGCATGTTTGGAGATGGAGAACATCCTTTAGGCTTGTTTGGCTTCATCCTTATGTTCGGACAACGGAAGAAGTTATTCTATGTTAGCTGGGGTTCGCTTTTGATTTATGAAGCCATGTAGTAAGTTGGTCAAAACTTCTGGTTTTTTTTATTGGTTTAACATACTGTTCATGTTATCTTGTGTCTGTTTCCAGATAACAAAATTTGTTCAGGACAGACACAGAGCAAGAAGGAATCGGCTTAGGAAGGATCAGCTTAAGAAACTTCCCGTACATAAGTTTAAGAAAGGTAAGTGGATCGTTCTTTGTCTAACTAATTGGACCCTATTGTTTTTAACACCAAAAACACTCTAAATCAAAGGCGTATTAAGTTTCAGAGGTAATTTTGAGTACACTTGAAATAGATAGTAGAGTTTGGAGTGAAAGCATACAAAATGTTTGGCTTGACCCTGTTCTCACTGAAATAGAGGAGTTCTAATACTTCTTTAATAGGAGCAGAGTAGACTGTGCCTGAGCATTAAAATATTGCGTAAAAAAAATCAGTGCGAATTGAATGAAAGTTCCTTGTTGCACTCCCATTACCAGTGACCACAGCAGCCCCTGTGTTGCAGTATTTCCTTTATTTGGAACTGCCATCTCCAGTGCTTCATCCAGCTCTGGAATTGTCAGCACAGGACAGATGTGGATCTGCTGGATCCAGAGAAAGCCATGAAAATGCTCTGAGAGCTGGAGCCCCTCTGCTCTGGAGCCAGGCTGGGAGAGCTGGGGGCCTTCACCTGGAGAGGAGAAGGCTCCAGGGAGTCCTTAGATGCCTTCCAGTGCCTGAAGAGATCTGTCTGATAAGAAAGGTGGAGACAGACCTTTTAACAGGGCCTGTTGCAGTAGGACAAGGGGGTGATGGTTTTAAACTGAAAGAGGGTAGATTCAGACTAGATAAAAGGAAGAAATTTTTTACAGTGAGGGTGGTGACACACTGTCACAGGTTGCCCAGAGAGCTTATGGCTGCCATATCACTGAAACATTCCAAGGCCAGGCTGGATGAGGCTCGGAGCAACATAATCTAGCAAAAGGTGTCCCTGCTTACTGCAGGGTGGTGGAATAGATGACATTCCAACTCAGTCTATTTAATGATTCTATAATTATTAGTCTGGAAACTGGTAAATATTAGTGACATGTAAGTTGCCTGATATTGTGGAGTATAGAAGCAAAACTATCTTGTGGGTGTAATTTCTTTACTTTCCTAGAGGAGTGATCCTTTCAGTCAATCACAATACTTTTGTGAGGGCAAGAGCAATTCAAATTTAATACCAAGATACTTGCTTTTGCGAACATCTCTGTGGTGAGTAGGGAATGCAGTAACAAAATATGTGCAGTTGGCTTTCTGCAAAGTTCTAATAAACAGGCCTCATTTTGAATCATTCCACCTAATGCAACATAGACTGTATAAAAATCTGCTTTCTACACTAAAAGAGTTTCGGGGCAGTTGCTGTGTTGTGGTTCTTTACAAAATGGTTTATGTTTTGATCACGCAAAAGTCAGTGGGAGTTGAGATCTCATGTATGATGTCTTTATAACAAAAGTGAACACAGCAAAAAAGAGCCGTTTACTGCACTTGTAATATGATTGGTAGCAAATCTGAATGTTCTGAAGAAAATAGCTCAGATGTGAACTGATATTACAGAATTTATCCTCATAAATATATATTATTTCCAAGCTATCTTAACTTTACCCTAAAATGGAATCTAGGCCAAGACTGAAATGATTTTTAGATCTGAAATGCAATGGAATTAAAGATTGTAGCCTTTCACTCCTGTAGAAAAGATGTCAAATTTAGGGAAGATAGAATGCTGTGGGAGAGATGTTATCAAGAAATTAAAAATGAATGGCGTCTTCTTCTACATTGAATGTCAAAAGTTACAATCGTAATGAGCGGTGAGGTATCTGATAAAGAATCCAGAATTTGGGTGTTGTTATAGCCACAAGATTTAAAAAATGAAGTGGTTTGTTAGGTGTCAGTGTGAAAGAGGAGCTTAACTTCATACAGTTGTCTTTGAACTGCTTCGTGTACATATGGGGAAAAAGCCCCAACACGTGACAAATAGTAAGCTGCAAGAGGGCATGTCATTTTATGTAAATGCATATTTTCAACTATTGTGTGTGTTGACTTTTTGTGTACAGATATGCAGATACATGTGGTTGAGCAATAGTAGGTGATGGGTGTGTCTCAATGACTTTTAAAGAGCTCTGTCACAGTAAATGGAGTTCTGCAGTTTATTATGTATTCCTAAATTGATTACTTTTTTCCCTGAAAATGGGATTATAAGTGGTCTAATTACTGTTCATTACTGACCCATCTGCGTGACTGCACAGTTTGTTATGGTCAATAGAGAAAACACAACAGAAACTCTGCCAGAGTCTCAGCTGTAGTTTTGCATTCTGCGTTGCTCAAAGCACACATACATGTGTGGATAGGTAATTCTGTATTTCTGAAAATATTCTTTTTTATTTATATGTGCCAAGTAGTTAGAAGATAATTTTGCTTACTAAATACTCTTCATACACAATTTATTTAAGCAAGATACTTTATTTTGCAGCTATGTCCATACTTCATTTTTTTATTATTCTTTTGGTGGTTCTGAGTTAGCTTCTAAATTTAGAGTAATGGGAATTTGAAAAAAAGATACCTGAAAAGTGTCCCTTTTAGAAATTAAATTAGATCTTGAGGGGCATGTGGTCATGGAGTTGAAACAGCTTGGGAACTAGCCCAGGAGAAAGAAATCCTGTGTGCCTGGGTGCCAAGGAGGGCCGGTGTCCCTGATCTCGGCTGCTGTGTGGATCTGCCTCCCTTCCCCAAGCCACAGGGAGAGCAGGCACCTGGCAATAGCACTGATTTAATTGCAGGTGTGATGATCTGTGGGCGGTGGGGAGTAGGTGGACTGCAGTGGATGGACACTGTGGCCTCTGCTGGAGCAACAGGGCCAAGGGTTGGTTGCACATTGCTTTGTGGTGAGGGCCAGGGCTGCAGTGCTGGTGGGAGTGGGACAAATACCTGTGGTGGCCGGAAACTTACATGTACCTACCTGTTGTAGACATGAGTGTGAAGTTCCACTGCTGTGTCATTTTCTTTTGAGGGTGCTGCTGTTCTTGGCCAGGGGATGCCCTGAGGAGATCAGCCTGCTTGAGAATAGCTGTCACTTTCCAGCACTGTTCTTTGGATCTCCCCAGAGTACTGCAGGATGTATCTGGGGTGTCCATCCTTAGGCAAGGTGGGCCACACCCCCTTTTTTCCCTAAGTCACAGTCCTTGGTGCCTTCCCATAGTGCACAGTGTGTAACCAGGGCACAGGCACCCAGAGCCACGTGTTGGGCAGATGACTGCCTGTGTGGTGAGATGGATTAACATGACGTAGAGCACTTGAACCTGTGAATGTCCAGTCTCTCAACCAGACGTGTCCGTAAAGTGATGGGAAAGCTGCTGCCCCATGTGCTTACGGCCATGTGATGGCTACAGACGGGCTGGGCCAGGCTGGTTGTTTTCGTGTACAGTAGTTTGCGCATCTAAAGAACACTTCATGGTCAGGGTAGCATGCAGCAGGAGCAAGTGGCTGCCTGAGGGGAGACGGTGCAGTGCTGGATAGTGATAGGACAATCAGGTTCAGTTGTGTGAATACAGTGCTCATGGGGTAATGGGAGAAGTACCATCAGGAGACAAAGTGGCAGCACCGGATGGGTCTGAATTCAAGAGGTGTATGAAAGAAGAGTTCACCAACTTTTGCAGATGTTAAGGAAACTTCCCTGTCTGACCATTCAGATGGAACTCTGCGAGTCCATTTCCATCTCCTTCCACATGCTGTTCTCTTAGGAACTTGTGTCACACATCTAAAGCCTTGATGTAAAACTAGATTTAGGGAAAGGGGGAGGTTTGTCCCATTACCAGGATTGCTGGCTGAGCATCCTGAAAGGCTGGTTCAGAGTATCGCTGTTCCAGTGGTCAAGTTTTGTTTTCACTTCCAACCTGATGATTCCTGATCAAATGATGATCTTCCTGCCCCCCCACCTTTAGCTTCTCTCTTCTCTGTCCATGGGATTCTTTCTCTGTGGTGTTTATAGAGAAGGCTGAATCCTCTTTCAGCCCTCAGATTGCTAGGTTTAAATTATCAGGCTCTTAAAAATTATTTTCCTTGCATAGTAGTTTCTCTGCTATATGATCATAATCTTTCTTTGTTTCTGTTTAAATTAATCTTTGAGGGATGTGGAGGGCCATGTTGAAGACTGAACAGTACTTACACCTCTGAGAGGACTGCTCTGAATGTATCCTACTGCAGCAGTTTTCTTTTTCCCATTTGTATCACATTAGGAATACTAGCAATCAACTGCTACACCCTGTTTCTTCTCAAATGTTTATAACTGATGAAATCTCAGCAAAAAATTCCCAAGGATGTAACTTGCATCTTATAGTACTGAATTTAATTCATGTGCCATTATTCCAGATTTACAGATTCTCTCTGCTATCCCAGGTGCCCTCTGGATAATGCCTACTTAATCGTGTCTTGTATATCTGTAACTGATATGCTCCTTGGGTGTGTATCAATATTGCTCCAAAGCAATTTTGTAACAAGACAGTACCAGTAACTTTCCTCCAGCCTAATGAGCTTCTTCCAACACCACCAGGAGCAGCTTCCACTTAACAGCTCTCTCTGCTAATCCTCACTGCCTTTACTGACCTGGAGCAGTCATTTCACATACAGAACTTTCCTGGTTATTGTTGCAATGTCCAAGGAGAGAAGATGTGCCATATTTTTTTAATTCTGGAAATTGCTTACCTTCCTTATGACCTTGCTAGGTTTGATCCTGTTTTCTCATGAAGTGCCCTAACCTGTGTTATGGGCTGCTCTGGAAAGGGCAATCTTGTCCCTTTCCACAGATCTCATATGTACTTCCTAGAAGAGGATCCTGGGTGCAGAGAGGTAAGGAAGGCACCAAAAGGTTCAGGACTTTCTGTCCTTGCCTGGAGAGAGACAATCCATGTGTGTTGAGGAAGAGGGTTTAAGAACCAAACCGTGGAATTTTATTTGTTCTCTCACTACATTGTTCTGCTTGTTGCTGTTTGGTCTCAAAACTTTGATAGGAAGCAGTGAATGAATTCCTTATTTTTCTCTGCTTGTGTGCAGCTTTTGCTTTACCCATTGAACTATCTTTTTCTCAAAAGTTTTCTCACTTTTGTCCTTCTGCCTCTTTTTTCTGTCCCTTGGGGGGAGTGAGTGGCTGGGCTGAAGCCACTGCAGGACTGGAGCAGCTTTGGAGGCCATTGTCTTCAGGAAAAGGGAAAGAGCCATGGGAACTGATGGAAGGAGCATGTTGTAAAACCCTTGACTAAAAAAATGAAATGAGAATGCATTAATCTTTAAAAAGCGTCTCTCCTTTGGTCATATAACATACCACACCAACATATACTGTGTCAGTACTGTCGGTGCTGTGTATCCTGTTTGTGAAGTTTGAGTTACAAAACACTGAACTTCCTCCTGCAGCCAGACTGTCATTCTTGATTATTATTTTTTATCCAGTTTTCTTTGTTGCTATTTTTCTGCCTTAATTTTTGTCAATAACATATTAAAACCTGTATAGTAAAGTGAATGCTATATTTTAAATCCTTTTATCTTACTTTCAATAAGCATGAAAAAATATTGTAGAGATAGCACTTCACACAGTTTAAAGTATTTTTATTAATCTTAAGTGGGTGAGCTCTGGTCCCAGAGATGTGAGAAGTTCAGCAGTAGCTCTGCAGCTGGCAGGAACTGCCCTGCATGGGCAGGGGGAAATGGTGGGTCCTTCAGCCTGAGGAACAAGCCGTGAGAGCCCGTTTGCGTCAGGAGGATCTGTGGCAAGTCCTTTAAAGTCAAACTAATTCTCAATTATGTGCTGTAGGAGATGAATACGATGTGTGTGCCATCTGTCTGGATGAATATGAGGATGGAGACAAGCTCAGGATCCTTCCATGCTCTCATGGTAAGCAGCTGTATTTTAGGTTTGAATTTAGATTAAAACAGCTTTCCAAAACACTGTCCAAAACCCACAGCGAATATGTTTAGTGAGTGATTTATAAAATTTCTTTTTGCTGATTTCAAGAATGAATGTACAAAGTGGGAAAAGTGAAAGCTTGCTTTGTCTTTTTAAAAGCTAAAATGCTAGCATTCCCACTTTGCATTTTTCCTTGGATGTACACATGAAAGAAAATCTGGGCTTGATGCTGCCCCCTAAATATTCAAATTCATTGTAATACTTTATACATTTAAAAAAACAGGCTTTCACTTTCCCCAGAACAAATAAACCACAAAATTGAGCTCTTTGTGACCTGGAGGTGCAGCTGAAGGCATGGGTCTGTCCTGGAGTCTGCAGCCATGCACATCACTGCCTGACTGCACTTGGAAGTCAGTTAGTGGAATATTTTCCCTGTGACAGTCTTTCTCAAGTCCAGCCCACTGCAGAGGTGTTACAGCCTTCTGTACACAGCCAGCACAGCAGATGACAGGCTGAGCTTTTTAGAACCTCAGTCATAAAACCAATTTCAAACTAGGCTGACAAACAAGGAGTTCTCAGAAGAGAAAGAACGGATCCATGGCGTCTCTCTCAGTGGGGGACTGCAAAGGTAACTTAACTTGAACACCACCAACCACCACCATCAGTTTGTGTGGAGAACACGTTGCCAGTGTGCTTGACCAGGCACTAAACCTGACATTGCTGGCCTGTGTAAATATGAGCTCTTTGCCAAGTAGAAGTCTCTCTTACGAAGAAGAGCTGAGTTTTTAATACCATAAGTAAGACACTTAAATACTTTGTTTTTAAACATGGCCATTCTAGTTGCAGTGCCAATTGCAGACCTAATTTAAGATCCACAAAATCATGTGGTAATGTCATTTAATAATGAGGTGCTTTGATAAGTGTTGGTGTGGAGGTGAGAGGCAATGTGAGGATGATGATGGTTGGCATGCCTGCTGCAAAGTGGATGGAATGGCTCAAAAAGCTTTAGTTTGTTGTCAAATGTGGCCTGTTGTACTACTGCTCTCATTCACTCAGTAGAGAGCACATATATTCATTGCATATACCCATGTGACTGAGATCCTAATCCATCAGGTGTTTTGTACAGGCTATGTGCCAACAAACTTGGGACTAAAATTCTCCCATGTCACTGAAGAGAAACATGGTTTAGCAGGTTTCCCTCTCCTTTTCACTCTGATAATGATGTCCTTGTATTTTGTTTTCTAACAGCATATCACTGCAAGTGTGTGGACCCGTGGCTGACAAAAACAAAAAAAACCTGTCCTGTGTGTAAGCAGAAAGTGGTCCCTTCCCAGGGGGACTCTGACTCAGAGACAGACAGCAGCCAAGAGGAGAATGAAGTGTCTGAGAACACTCCTCTGCTCAGACCTTTGGCCTCAGTCAGCACACAGTCCTTCGGGGCTCTGTCAGAGTCCCATTCCCATCAGAACATGACTGAGTCCTCGGAGTATGAGGAGGATGACAATGACAATGTTGATAGCAGTGATGCGGAAAATGGGATGAATGAAGAAAGTGTAGTGGTTCAGCTGCAGCCCAGTGAGGACAGGGAGTACAGAATGGCAAACACTGTCTGAGACTACTAATTACCCATAGGTGTATGAACAAAAGGGTTCTTAAGGCTATTTACAAACCTTTGCATAGGGAATCTCTTTTAATCTGTAATACATTTGGTTTCTTTGCTAGGAGCAGCAGTTCATGTAGTAGTACTCTGGTTAAATCATTACAGTTAGATTTATTTTTGATTCAAGTCACATTCTGTCTTCTCAAAACCAACAGTTAAACTGGACTTCACAATGCTAATGAATAATGTTAATAGTTTATATCAATAGTAATACCACAGAGACTCTGTCTCTTGTTGAAACGGGATTTCTCTGGAAGTACTTTCATTTCTATTTTGTAGCTGTAACTGGGTCATCCTGAGAGCAATATTTATTACATGTAGATATGTGTTACCCCTTATGCCCAACAAAAACTGTATTTGCATGTTTGTATAGTTTTCCTAAAAATGTCCCCACTGCTGAAAGGAAAATGTAGAACAGATCAATATTCTGTGTGCTGGTATGTCAAAACAAAGCAGAAGAAATTCCACTTTTATCTCAAAGCAGTGATTCCAAATAATCCTTTGGAGTTTGCCATGGTAGCTGAGTTTAAGCAGTTCCATTGACCAATTCCCAGGATGAGGAAGCTTAGAATATATGTTTAGTTTTCAGCAATTCACAAGGTCAGGTCCACCATAAGTACATTAATTGTCCCTCCTTGCTACTACTTCGTGGTCTGGTTTCCAGTGAGGAGAGGTGGGGGTTGGGAGACAACCGAGACAGAGGTTTTGTTCCACATAGAAAAAGAAGTTTAGGTAAGTATTACATTGATCCTTGGGCTCATATACCTCTTACTAAGAGCATTTTATGCTGCATTAGTCTGCTAAACTGTATATAAAAATTGTTCTTTTCAAATACCTGATTTGAAAACAAGTGCTTACACCTGTCTCACAGAACTCAGTACTTACCAGTGTATCACAAAAAAGGTAGATTCTATATAATACCTCTGTAACTATGTAGAAAGTAAAACCATGCATATACTCAAATGGAGATTTTTTATATGGCCTTGACTAAGGAAAGCTTGAAAGAATGTTAATAAACATGTTTTCCACTTTAAATATCAAAAGCAGTGTATTGAACTTTTGCATCACTTGAGACCTTGAGTACTCACCTACATTACTGAGGTTGAAGTGCTTTTGAAGATGAAGAACATGAACCTGTCGGGATCTCTGAGCAGATGTTTCCAGCGTCATACTGTGAATCACAGTTCAAGGAGTTGCACTGACCAATGCTGCATGCAGGGGGTCTGAGTTACGTAGGAAACCTTCATTTTTGTTCACTTCTAGCTTGAGGAGGAGTTTGGACTGGCCAGTCTGTACACGTAGTTTGCCTGGGGGAGCGTGAAGGAGGACCAGGGTGCTCTGAACAGTTCCTACCTAGCTGGCAGCGCCTGCAGAGCCACAGCCCCAGTGCTGCAACCCTGGACAGGCAATGGCAGGTGAGGTGGTCCCAGATGTGATTTCTGACCTAACGCTCCATGCAGCCACACACCCTGCAGTGCAGATCTGTTTTCTGGGCCTGGCTGAGAGCAGGGAAAGTTTATTTTGCACAGTGAGGCACAGTAAAAGGATCATAACGAAAAGATGATTCATCTCCAAACCACTGCTGCCAGCAGCCATGGGGTAATGACAGTCAGTGTAGTGGTATATTTTCACCAGGCAAAATTCCCTTTCAGCATGCATATGTCTAGGTAAGTCCTAATGGGAAAATGGTTTCTGAAAATGTAATCACTAAGCTGAAAGATGTTTCTTAAAATAAGTCCCTGCTGTTGCTCTGTGTGTGTTCATTTATTCTTGTAATCCAGGCACCCCAAAATCTAGAGTTCAGAACCATGAACTGACCTAAACTTTGTAATATGCTCTTATGTAATTCTAGTGCCTGCAATCAGGTTATGCTAGGAAAATTCACCAACAAATGCATTTGAAGAAGTAATTTGAACACCTAATTCTTAACCAAGCAGAAGTGTACAGGTGACATACATCCACTCAAGAGAGGGGAATTGGTCCGAAAGGAACAATGTCACACTAAGGAGTGTGACGACAAGTACCACTGGTGTGTGCTGCCAGCAGCTATTCTGCCTCTGAGGTGCTGCTGCAGTCAATTCCATCCCCTCTGGCCTTACCACAGAAGCAGCTTTGGGAATGTGCTACCCTCATCCTCCTAACCGGGGAGAAACAAAATTTTGCAGTCAAAAGGTACGTGCAACTTTGTGTTCAGACACTGAGCACAGCTTCACATATGGTTTATGGGGGAAGCAGGAGATTGGCATCCTCTGTACCAGTTACTACTGAACAGGAATTTGCTCTGTGCTCTGGCTGTGTTGCTCTGTTCTAGCTTTGGCACTGGGAGATCCAGTTCAGACCCAGAGCCACTTGGCAGTGGGAGAATATGAACACTATATATAGGAAGGTTTTAGTTAAGACCCAGATCTGGTGCCAAGCAGAGGAGCAGGTGCAGCTGACACTGATGATGAAGGTGTGAGGGAAGAAGGGGAGAACAAAGGCATTTTCAGGTCCTGTCCAGAAGCACCTGACTAGTTTGAGGGCCCAAGAAGGGAGAGCCTTTCTACAGATTCACCTCCTGTGATCTGGGCTTGGCTGTCCTCCCATCCCACAAGGCCCAGGGTTCACCATCACATCCCATTGGGCCTATGTTTTTAGGAGTTCTCAGAAGCAGCAAGTACAGGTGCAATCCTTTAAGGTAATGGAGACTTTAAATCTGCCCCTTCCCTGGGTGAGGGGAGCACATTCCCACCCTGGGTATACTGACCTGGGCAGGCCACCAAAGACTCCTTTGCCAGGTCCTATGCGAAGTCTCCTTCAGCTTGTTGCAGGAATGGTATATTGGACACTCAGAGGGCAGGGGAAACCTGCACCAGAGAGGTGGATAAATGTGGAATTAAGAGATGAGAAATCATCTCCTAATTTAAGATCTGCCCCAAAGACTGCCTGGCTTTTGACTGAAGTCATACTATCACACTACTTATCATATTATCATACTACTGCTGTCCTGCAAAACTTAAAACTGCACTTAGACCTCCTGTTAGTGTGGGCAGCTATGCACTGAAGGGCCTCAGAGGATTCCTAGGTGTGGGGGAGAAAAATTACCAACAGTCTGGTTTTGTTTGGTTGGAATAAATTTATTTCATCTGTCTGTAAACAAGGTGTTTTTAATAGTTATGGCATTTTTTGAAATGCATATTAAATCAGATGAGTTAGACTGTATCCCAGATGTAACAAAGTGCAGGGAAAGAAATGGACAAATCAGCAACAAGAATTTGTTTAAATCTGTACATTATCCACAAGGCCCAACAATAGAAGCAAATACTAGAATGTCCCTAAGGTAGTGCCAGTCAAAAGAAACCCTCAGAGTCAGTTAAAATCCATCTCACAATAGCAACAGTTCATTTTTTTTTTTTTTAACAATAGTATGGCACAGAATACATATTAAAAAATTCATCACAAGACAGCCAAGTCAGTTATTCCAACCACTACCATCTCCCATTTATTCTTTAGTATACAGAGTTCTGCAGTTCTTGCAATGGACATACAGGTCAGAACCGTGCCTGAACTGAGTTTGGTTACAGACATTTCAGATGACTCGTGCACAAGGCAGCTCACTCCATCATTTCTGCAGCAAGGGTGTGACAGGCCAGATGAAGATTTTTAAATTTGAAATGGTATTTTGACAGTTTAGCTTACAAACTACCAACCTTCATCCAAACAGTGGCTTCAGAGCAGCCAAACTCTGCACCACTGAGTGGTCTGGCAGAAAGACTGAAGCCAGTTAGAGCTCCCAGGATAGCTGAAGGTGGCAGTTTTCCACAATGACATTGCAGTTTCATATTAAAAAACAAAAACAACACCCCCCACCCCCCGACCCCCAAGCTGCAAATTAAAATTGGTCCTATGAGAAACTGAAACCAGACACACTCCAGCTGGTTATGCCGGGCTAACTCGTGGCCACAGTGGCAGCCTTGCACAAGTCAACTACAGAACAGGAGCTGGCAAAAAAAAAAGTGCCTGAGCTATTGTAACGATGGAATGTCTGGGGAGTCCCTAGGATGGTGGTTTAAGGTCATGGGAGGAAGTGCATCTGTACCCTTTCATAGTTTTGTGATTGCACTTGTTAAGCAGTACAACCTTCAGACATCATCAAGAAAACGTAAGAGACTTAAGCCTACGGTGAAGTGCAATGACAAAACTAATGTGACAGTAATAGCTTTTGAGTGGCAAATTGGTTAAACAAACCAGGCACTATAAAAATGGGTGTAAGCAAACACATGGGTTTAAAAAACAAACAAAGAGAGGGACAGAAGTGAAGATATGCACGCACTTTTTTCCTCCCAACCATGCTCTGTGAAAGGAAGACTAGTGAGCTGTGACTTGCTCGAAGTGCTGAAGAGGCATTGATCAAATTAGATTGTACAATCGGCACCTTGTTTAGTATCTTGGTTTAGTTGTCAATATCACACTAATTGCTAAGACAAAGCAGAGCCTACACTTGGCATGTTCCCCTCCCAAGTTTCAAGTTATCATGCATATCATCGTCGTGGTGGTGCCAGACAGGCTTGGTTACCTACAGTGGTTACAGAGATGAACAAGGGGGAACTGGAGTTATGACAGTAGGAAATGGGTAAATAAAAAACCACAAACTACCATCTACGGTCTGGTAGCACTGAGCACAAGCAGGTGGTGGTGCAAACAGCTGCTAGGTGGATGGGGAGAGGCTGCTCAGACATCAGACCTCCTCAGGTATAAAGCCAGTTCATATGCTTTCTTGTTGAGTGTCCCTCCATGGACACCTTCCTTTCCCATGACTATAACCAATGCTGGAGTACACAAGGAAACAAAACAGAAATGAAAAGAATTAAAGGGAAAAAAAAAAAAATAACACCTTTCCCCACCAACAAAGGGATACAAAGGAGACACAGGTTCATACCCCATCACCCTGCATTGCTAGTAAAATTTCCAGAATGTAAGGTTTAAAGCTCACCGCCAGGAAAGTTTAATAGCAATCTTCCCCTAATACTTAACAGTCTGCCTAACAACTAGAACCCAGAGTCTCTCAAGTATTTTGCCATTGAGTATGCCTTCTTATTCAATCCGCCTCCATGGACCCCTTCTTTGCCCATTACAAAGACCAAGACTGAAAGAGAAAAGAAGAAAAGTTTTAAAAAGAGTGTGTTAGACATGGAAATAATGCAAGTTTTAGGCAGTGCAATAAACACCCTCAAATTCAAGATTTAGTATTTGGGTATTAAGCTAGTTTTAACAGTTTTGTTAAAACACGGATGTAGACAGGGCTATAAGCTATCCTCACGGATTTTATCTAACTATGGAAGTTGTAAGAGTTCACTGCTAAGAAAAATGCCACCAGCTATCAAAAAAGCATTACAGTGTCTCTCACCATCAGTCATCACCCAGCAAAGGAAATCCTTGCTGCAGTTTAAACACCTGTGGGGGCAGGGATGCAGTGTGTGGACAAGTGTCACTGGAGAGTGGCAAAAGAAAATTCCCATGATCTGTCCTGCAGCAGTCACTGCTGGTATAGGAACCAGAGTAACTGCCCTAATGCTGGTAAAAAACCCCAAAGGGTGAGTTGGGCTGAGACTTTCCATGAACTAACACAACTATAAACCACACTTTTTAAGTGTGGTTTAAGTTTTTTTTTTTTAAGTTTTTATAAGACAAAATGCAGGGACAATTGTCATGCTGAGGCTCTCCCCTCTCCCCCAGTTCCAGCAAGGTGCCCCAGATTGTCTGGTGAAAGGAACACTGGAGGCTCCTCACCAGCAACTGCCACTGTGAGCTGCCATCAGATGTCCCCCAGCAGGGAGAGGGACACAATGAGCACTGGGCTGCCACAGGCCAGGGACTGTTGGCTAAGCTGGGAATGCTGCAGCCAGTATACCTACACGTGATCATACATCAGGGCCTCAAGTTGCGCCAGGGAAGGCTTAGGTTGGATATCAGGAAAATTTCTTCACCAAAAGGCTTGTCCAGCCCTGGCACAGGCTACCCTGAGCAGTGGTTGAGTCCACATCCCTGGAGGGATTTAAAAGCCATGTGGTTGTGGAACTTGAGGACGTGGGTCAGTGGTGGCCTTGGTAGCACTGGAAGAATGGTTGGACTCTATGATCTTGGAGGGCTTTTCCAACCTTGATGACTCTATGATTCTATTTCCATAGCAATTGGTCATAAAAGCTTAAGATAGTTCTCATTCACATTTTGCAAGCCAGAACTCTGCTTGTTTCACTTCAGTGCTGCCAAGCCTCTTCCTGCATCCCTGCCCTGGGCTTTAGCCTACAGATACCTGCTCTGCCTTTGGTTTTACACCTATAAGCAAAAGTCTTGTCACTCATGAACCTGTTCCACAGCCAGCCCAAAAATGCTAGCCCAGGTGTTCCCAAGGTAAGGCACACCACTCCCAGCCAGTATCTTATACCCCAAGTGAGTGGCTGCCTCATAATAGGTTTTACTGGAAGTTATATGAAGAGCACAAGGAGCAGGTGTGTGAGCATGAAGCACATTTCTCAGTGGTACCAAACTGGATGGGCTTTTTTTGCCAGGACTGACTTCAGCAGGCTCAATAGGAAATGCAAGAAGAGTTAGTTAGAACTCTTTAAGTTGGAGCAGCTCATACATGAGATTCACATCTTTGCAGAATAAACTTTCCATCAAGCAATTTAACAAGAAAGCTGCAGTCACTGCCTGTCATTAACAGACCCCTCCTGAGCTTCAGGTATCAAGTGAGGGAATACCAGCTAAGCCTACTTGGAACTGCCTGCTTTTTCCTGCTTGTCAGGGACTTGCTAACCACTGCATAGCCAGGTGCTGGGCTGGCATGCAGGTAGGAATGGGGATGAGTGTAATTCCCAGTCAGAACTCAGCTAGAGCACTGCCATCCACCCCCTTGCATCACTTCCAAAAACTAGCCATTAAATACAGGAGTTTCATTTTCTTAACAGCTGGAGTCTATGCTTAGAGTCACATTCCTAATTTAGCAATCCAAAGGTAGAGAAAAGGGTGCTTACCTCGTCCAGCTCTGCCTACAGCAACATTATATGTTGGCTCACCACCTTGACTCTTTGTCCTGATGTCCATTGTGCAGTCACCATCGACATACAGGCTATCTCTGATCACAGAGCACTTCTTTGCACCAAGGGTCAGACCATTGGTGAAGAAACCCTCTCGGTCTTTTCCTACAATCATATCTATTTCTCCTGGCTGCCAAAGGAAAGAGCTCAGAGTTAGCACGGCGGGGTTTTATTGCTGTAATTTCTATTTAGAACCGGTCCTGTCTCGTGTGCAGAGGCCGAGGCCGTGATTTCCCCTCGCTCCCCGCAGGAAGTGCTCCAGAACACAGGGCTTTGTTAGGCGCAGTCTGCGCTGCTCCTCGGTCGCTGCGCGCGGGGGAGCCTCTGCCTCGGCGATTCCGGGCCTGAGCCCGTTAAACGGCGCAGGGCGTTTGTCGGAGACTGACCCCGGGCTGACGCGGACTCTGTCCGCACCTGTCCCGGGAGATCAGCCCGGGGCCTGCCCGCACTCGCGGCATCCGCCCGGCTCTGGCCCGCCCGCGGGGCCCAGGCGGCTCCCGCCGCCGCGGCCCCTCCACCTCCCCCTTGGGAAGGGCCTCGCGCCCGGAGGTTGGGGGGGTGCGGCGCGGGCCCGGCCGCACCGCGGCGGCCGCAAAGTGCAGCGTCACGGCGGGCCCGGCCCCCCGACCGCGGCCCAGGCG
>VZTE01002783.1:1309240-1384657 GCA_013397775.1 Eulacestoma nigropectus | reverse complement strand
GGGCCGGGACCGGGACCAAGGCCCGGTGCTCGATGACCGGGGCCGGGGCCGCGGCCGCTCGGCCGTTGGAGGTCGGTGCGGCCAGTCCCGGGACTGCTGCGGGGGGGCCGGCCCGGCCCGGCTCGGCCCGGTGGAATTGCGGAGCGGGCGCTGCGGGACCCTCCCCGCGCCCGGCCCGGACCGCAGGGGGCAGGGGCGCGGCGGGGCCGGACATCCGTGCGGCCGTACGATGCCCCCACCGGAGGCCGGGAGCGGCCGGGATCGGTGAGTACTGGCGATGGCGCCTTCTCGCCCGGCGCGACCCGCGCTGGCCGGACGCGGCTCCCGGGGCTCAGGGAACGGCGCTGCGCTGCCTTCACGGAGGGCGGTCCCCGGGGGAGCCCAGAGGGATCACGGCTGTGCTGCTGGGGCAGAGCGGTGCCCGCTCCTGGAAATGCACAGAGGGTCCGGTGCCCCATCCTTCCCGTGCCCCCGCTCCGCTGGGCCTTTACGGCCCCTGTGCAGTCGCTACGTTTGTGTTGTTTCTATAATCTCAAGTCTGCCTTTGCGCCCCTCGGAGAGTGGTTGACCTCCTGCCTGCCTCGCCCCTGCCCTCCATCCTCCCGGACCTCACCGGTGCGTCCCTGTCTCACACACCAGCATCTGTTACATTTTATTTCTGCGGGGGGTTATAACTGGCGATTTTGGGGTTTGTTGTTCCAGGTTCCACCAAGTCTCTAGTGCAATAATTTAGTTCCACATTCCTTTACAACACTCGAGACTGGTGCCATTGGTTTGCTGCACTGATACTGGGCCCTGGGCAGGATGGCTTGGCTGCTCCGAGACTGTCCTGGGTTTCAGGAGTGTTCACCAGCATCTTTAAGGGCAGGTTTCGAGACAATTACTCTGTTTTCCTTAACACTGAAATTGGTGGGGGGATCATCTTGCTTTTGAGCAGGGTGAGTTTGCTTTGCTGGGTGACTGTTGTGATTCTTGGGGCAATGGAGACTGGCGGGATGTGGCGTGGCTGTCCGTGTCAATAGCTTTGTGGCTATAATTCAAGAAGTTAGATCTCATACCTGAATATGCCAAGGCATAGTATACAATAAATGAATATGCCTTTTCCTGACCTTTCTTTTACCTTTCACTTTACCCTTCTTTTCCCTTACCTTAAGGCCCCAGGTATTTATAATGGATACCCCTACAGCACACTTTAGGATTTCTTAGTCCTTTAACAACCTAGTTCCGTTGTCATGGGATTGAGTGTTGTTTAGTACTAATTGCTTGGATTACTAGGTACTTGGAAAGGAGCTCATTTGCATCTTTTACTTTAATTCCATAAGGGTTTTTTTCTCTATTTTATTTTCACAGTACCTTTACCCCTCTGAATTTGGACAGCATCATCCATGTATCCCAGATATATTCTCATGTCACTGTATCTACCAATGAGTTACAGTCTTTAAAGTTGCTTTAAGCTTTTAAAATAGCTAAAGCTTTTCTTGAAGTTTGGCTTGCCTTCATCATCCTGCCTCCAGAGATTCCTTTCATGGGAAGGAGAAAAGGTTTTCTTCTGTCTGAAGGTGCCATTGAGGGTCACTTCTCTATTTAATGCTGGCCTGTAGGAGGTCCCAGTTAAACATTCTTACTAGCACAAAATGGAATGCATCCATCTGAAATGAATGGGAGGCTGATGGGCCCATCAGTTTTAGAGTTCAACCAAAATGTGTTTGATTTTTTATTGATTGTCTTCAAGTTCCAATAAGGATTCCACATTGTGTTACTTTAATAACTGGATTTAATGGCTATAGAGACAGACATCTCATGACCCAGGGGGAGGCCTTGAGGATTTTGGAGCTGCTTATTTGCTATGCTAGCATCATTATCCTTTGATTAATGAGAGGTGGGCTTCTCTTGGACAGCAGGCTGCTTGGTACAAGCATGCAGGTATCTCACACAAGAACCTGTGGGTTTCCAGGACTTTAGCCAAAGGCTATGCCCCTCTTGCCTGAAGGGATCTCACCTCCTCACATGTGCCCACCCTCCAACACATTTGTCCATCCCTTCTGCCCAAGGAGTATCTGTGCCTTCCTGAGCCCTTGCAGCCCAGCATCTAGTCCTGCTTCACAGGAGGCAGAGACCCCATGGTCACTGCTAGCCCAGAGCTGGGCCAGGGTGTGGGGGGAAGCTGCTGCTTTCCCAGAATCTAGAGCCACGCTAGGTTGATGTGTGGTGGTTCATTGCTTTACCTCTTTGACAAGTGTTTCACCTGTGTGTCAGAGTGCGGAGCGGTTCAGGTAATATTGCTGCTGCTTCACGGGGAATGTTATCTTTTGTAATAGCTGCAAAGACCAGGTGATCAGTGGTGTGAGGGCTCTTTTGGTGCGCAGATTGTGTTAGCGATACAGGGAATACAGACATGTGCTTTTAATGATTTGAATTGGAAATAAGTGCATGGATGTCTGGAATCTCCTTAACATAAATGGTTGGATCAGAGTAGAGGATTTCGCACCTGCTTGGTAGCTCAGCTTCTAGTCGTGTTATTTGTGAACTAACTCTAGTAATATATTTAGAAAGTGAAGTCTAAATTGGGTTGCTGTTATTTAATGTTTCAAAGCTACCAGGTAGCTTGTATAATTTGCAGATTCAGCAGTCACCAGTGGTGTTTCTGAAAATCATGATCCTTTAATTTTATTTTCACTCTTAGGTGCCTCATTTGGTTGTGTGCTATGTTATACAATCGTTATAATACTGTTTGTGTAGGCACTACTGCAGCAACACCTTTGAGACTCTTGGATTTAAGAAAATGAGGGTGTGCTCTGTATGTTAAAGATGTGAGAGCGGGGACCTCCAGGGTTGTTGGAGGTTTTTTTGCTGTAAGAGTTAATTGGAATTTGAGACATTTCTGAAGTGAAATATTTATATATGTATAAAAATATCCTCATTAAAATTGATAGATGTAGTGGGTCATTTTAACATCATTGCCTAGACTGACATGTGAAATGGGCTGATTGTAAGCTATACCCATATGGTAAATAGTTGTGAAATTGTGATTTCTTGCATTTTAGTCTCTTCCTACATTTCACCTCATAGTTGTTCTTTCTGGAATTTAATTGCACACTACGGCCACAGTTTGGTAGGATTTTGTACAGCTTTTAACAATTACTGGTCTTTTGTTTCAGTTCAGAACTTTGTCTAAAATTGATGTTGGATCACATCTAAGAAAAATAATCATTTGGAAGAATTTTAAAGTACTGGCTGCACTTAAGCAGAGTGTACTCACCATTTACAGCTTTATGAGAAACTTGACTGCTTTTATATTAACAGAAAAATTGAAATTGGCCAAAGACTTGAAGGAGGGTTATGTTTTGTGAGTTATGTAACTTGGGTTTTTCTGTCAGGCCTTGTAGCTACCAGAAATGCTGCTGTGCTTGGAATGATGAGGCAGCCAAAGGCAGGGCTTCTTACAATAGGATTGTTTAAGTTGGGAAAGATCTCTAAGATCATTTAGTTCAACCATTATGATGTCATAGGTTCTAAGTGTTTTTCGCCAAACTGGTGTTTTTCACCATTTGGAGATTACTATAACCAGCACTTATGTACAGACAGGAGGACAGTCAACCACCAGCAGAATGCAGCTGGGCTTCTTTGTGGAGATAAACTTCACAGAGCCAGGGCTCACGGGCTGTGGTGCTCGGCTCTGGTAGCTCGTGCCAATGTAGGTGCTGGTCTGGTGACTTCCCCTCCTGACCATACTGGGTTCCTGCTGGGTTCCTGTGGCGGTCTGTCTCTTTACCACAAGTGCTTTCAGAAGTGCAGAGGGAAACACCAATTTACAAGTGCTACAAGTCAGCAGATTTGCTTCTTCTGGTGACAGCCGGGAGCAGTCTGTGTCAGCCTGGCGAGGGTCAGGCTGGGCAGGGTCCTTCCACAGCTACCCAAGGGATTTGGCTGAAACCCCAGGAAGCCACCAGAGACTGGGATCAGTGTTAGCTAGAAACAATTTATGAAAATTACATATTAATGTGTGGAAGACTTGAAACTAGGTTTAAAAAAAATATGGTAATTCAAAATGCAGCAATCATTACGACCACAGTGCAGAGTTTTATTGCACAGCTACTACACCTGTGCATGAAGAAGGTCCTGCCCTAGGCCAGCATAGCTGTGGCTGCACTGCAGAGAGCCTTGTACAATGGCACTTAAACCATCCAGAAAGTTCTGAAAAAAAAAGGTGCTTTTCTGGTGTATCTTGCATTGTTTGGAACAATGGTTTAACTCCATGTTAACTGCCATGGTGAAAGTTTCATCTCCTTAGAGGATTTTGGCCTGGTATGGTTTTACCAATACCCTCTGTCTTCCTAATGAACAGTTATGTAAGCAGTTCCGAAGGGTTTCCCTTGCTTATACTTTATTTAACCATCAAGTTCGAACAGAACAAACCTAAAATGTAACTCTGAAAATCAGATGCAAGCGTAGGGATATGGCTATGTCAGATAACAGTATGAAATGCCTTCCATTTTGGTGGCTTCTAGAAGTACTTAAAATAGGAGGAAGGACAGTTCTTTGTGGATGTGATTTACAGACTGGCCAAAGCACTAAAAAAGATGTCTAAAGTCCTGGAACTTGGCTCAGCTTTAGGATTTTTAAGGCGAATTCTTGATCTCGCTGATGGCCAACAGAAAATAAACCTTAATCCTAGAAATTAAGGTACATAGTATGTAAATTGGAGAGGTAGTCTCTGGTTCATTACGGTGTCTTTGATGAAAGTCCGTATAGGAGTAACAAGTACAGAGTTAGGCCTTTATAACACAGCTTTCTGTGCCTCACAGTTACCAAGCAGTCGGACTCCTTGGTGTGCTTAGATCCTGCAGTATTTTGTTTTGCTTTAAGTCAAGCAAACAGAACCCAAATAGGTAAATGTTAACTTTTCAGTTATGAAATAAGGGTATGAAACTGAAATTCATTACGTTTGTAGATAGCTTGACAGTGTAGGGAAGGTGGGAGAATACTCAATCTAAGGTCTTTATGTTATTTTGCCCAAACTCGTGGTGGCTCATCACATGCCTCTGGCAACTGGCTGTTGCAGTGGGTGAAAGGTTGTGTGGAAGTTAATCTTAAAAGCCAAAACTATGGCTAAGAAATGCAATAAGAGGGTTGGAGAAGCACAAAGTTAGAGAAAGAGAAAGCAGAAAAGTGGAAAATTAAGCACAGCAAATGCAGGCTCTTGACACAGTCATTTTTTTAATGGATATTTGTGCAGTGTGGTTTAACAGGGACAGTTAACAATCTTACTGTGTTGTAAAGTCTGAACCTGTGACCCCTGTGCACACTTCACTGACTGCAATGAGAAGTGATAGGAGATGAAAGAGAACATTTAACTTTTCGCAGGCTTCATCTGTTTGGTTTTTTCTCTGTCACAGTTGACTGGTAGAACAAATTTAGCTTTTTAATAGCCGATCTGCATTTTTTCACTGTGCTAGCATGCATTAAGAAGAAAACCCAGACTTTTCCTACTGCTGTGTTGCGTTATGGTGCATGGCAGGAACATGGGGACCCTCTCCCGCGGGACACCATCCCGGGCAGCAGCATTCTCCCGGCTATGTCTTGGTGACAGGCCTGACAGACAGTTCTGTTTTTCTAGTTCACAGTTTGTCTAGGTGATTGTTTCTGCACTGCTTTCTGCTGCACGTTCAGTCACCCACATGGTGCAGCCAGGGAGCTCTGGAGCTTTGTTCAGGGCATTATTTTCTTCATTCAACTTGCTTTCACTGGTAGGATCTGTAAATATGTTTGTCTGGGTGCTATTTCCACCTCTGATCACAAATGATTTTGCTGTTAATGCTTGTTACTTGTTAAATCCAAAGGACTTTTGGATCACAGATACCTAAATTTATCTGTGATACACAATTTCTGTCCAAAACATTCACTGTCTGCAAAAGCATTTAATAATAATTATGAAGTCTAAAAAGCCATATTTTCCCAGAAAAATGATGCAGTTCTAACAATATAATATACCAATTTTTTCTTTAGCCACAAAAAACTTGACTAGCTATAAGCAGCAGTCAACTTGCCTGCTGTTAGCTTGTCGAAGAAGAGCCAGTGTATATTTAATATTTAGAATATTTTGGTGTGAATTTTTGGTAGTTTAAGTACTACTTAGTTTCATCATGGAGAGAATTATTTCTGCCATAGAGGTAGTGCTTTTCTCTCAATTGCATCCACTTAAATAAATATCACATTTTTGAGGAACAAAGTATATGAAAATTATTCTGCTCAGAGTTGTCTGTGTAATCCTAGAATAGGTGTATTCAGTCTGTAAGTCTAATACTGTGCAACTGTAGAGCAGCCATTCTGGTACAAGTGAAAGGAAACATTAAGAATACAAAAATGGGAGGAATGGGGAGAAGTGGAAATGAGTAAAGGGGGAAGTAGCCTAGAAATGATGTGGTTTCATTTAGAACGTTTTCTCTTCTTTCGAAGTACCTCTCTAAAGACAATACATCATTCTGTCTCTCAACCAAACTGTTCATTGTGGAAGGTGAGCATGCAGCAGGCTTGATGAGCAGAGTCACTGCCGAGGCCGGTGGAGCTGGGGCAGCTCCTTCAGCACCGCACTCAGCTGGCATCCCCAGAGACCTGGTGGTGCTTCAAGAGGTCGTGGTCTTGCTTGTACCCCCATCCCATGGATGGGCTGTCCCCCAGCAGCACTGCTGTGACCACACTGTAAGTGCCTGTGGAAGAAGTGTCGGATCTCAGGCACGATGCTGTTTTGGAGCAGACGCTGAGTTTTTGCTATCAGCCTTTACGCCACTGGGAGCAGAGTCATGGTGGTGCTATGAAGAAGAAGAGTCCAGTCATCTGCTGTGTAACTCTCTGTCCTCACCTGTCTGTATTACTGACATCCTCATGCATCAGTGGTGCTTGCACCATGTCATCAGTTGGTACCTGGAGTGTCTACAGCTGCTCACATGTGCGGTTTGGTCCTGTATGTTTTGAATGGTGGAGTTCCCAGTATGTGCTCAGGTTACGTGAAGACAAATGTGGGACAGATGCATCTAACACAGTTTGTCTGTACTCTGTGTCCAGTTGGCATAGAGCTTTTTAAGGCTTTGTGACTCGTGTGGGTTACATTTAACTACGTCAGTGAAAGGATTCCTCCCATTTCAGTTTTCTTTCCAACTCAAATCTAAAATGAACAATGAGGACCACTTTTCTTAAATGAAAAAATATGACTTCCGCATGTAAAAAAAACTTCCAACTTGTTACTGCTTTGACTGAACAATCTGAACAACTGTCCTCTGCTACACAAACCTCCTCCTTCTTTTGGGTTAGAATAGTGTGTGCTTACAGGAGTTGGGACATGCAGCATGGTTTTGTTACAGAGCTAGAAACAGGTGCAGTTCTAGCACTTGGCATTGCAAAACAAAACGCAGCAAAAGAGAGGAAGGGAACATTAGCACCAGCTAGACTATTTTGTGCGTTGGTAATAGATACCTGTTTTCTGTGTTACCATTAGTAGGTGTTTGTGGAGGAGGTAGGGGTGACTCGCTAGCAAGTGCTCAAGCCATGTATTAAACAGCAAGGGCATTTCAGAACCATTGATGGCCTGGTTTTGGATAGAGGTTAGCAGGGTGAATTGGGATGCACCAGGAGCATCCCGGTTCCCTGGATCCAAAGAGAGGAGCTGTGCAGAATGTGTTGGTGATGGTGACGGAGCATGGTGGGGAGCGAGGTGCTGGGCACGCGCAGGGACCCCTCTCACCGTGGTGGGCACATTTCGGGTGCTGTGTCCCTGTCCAGGCAGTGCTGTGGTCTCTGCTTGGCCTAAGGTACTGCAGCTTTAAAATGAAGCTGTAAGAGCAATTCCACAGTGTTCTCACCTGCGTGCAACAGCTCTGGGACGCCAGGCTGGCTGCTGATCCTCTATAGTTTTCTGAGTATGTTTGCTGGTTTTGGAGTGAAAATCTCTCAGTAACCTCCCGGCCCCTGGCACTAGATGGAGCTTCAATCTACTTGCACTTGGAAGTCTGTTAAGTTTAACCACAAGTTAAAAGTAGAGAAGAATACATGAAGATATGCATGCCTGCTGCTACACTTACAGCACCTCTTTCCCTGTTTTTTAGCAAAGTGGTGTAAATTATAATTTAAATTTAATCTAAATTAAAATTGAAATACTGCAGCAGAATCTCCTTGATCTAGTACGTGCATTATAATCACTAGCACCCTTTAATGTACTCTCAGGTTCATGGCAGAAGTTGCTGTAAGTTAAATATACTGGAAATGTGCTGCATATTTAAGCTAACTCCTAGGCTGAGCTGAGTAAAAGTAATGCCATTTCTGAACAAAGTACCTGGTTATATTTCAGGGTGTGGTAGAGATGACCACCCTTTCTGTTTGTTGTGCTTATGCAAGAATACATTTGTATTTTCACTCTGTGCTACCAAAGCTAACATTTCAGAATCATCTAAGTCCCTTCATTTTTCCTCCATGTGTTACCCTTGAAAGTATTGAACAAATAGAAACAAATAAAAATGAGCTTTGAAAATGTAGTGTTCATACTTTTCATTTAACAAGCACCAGGTCTCACAGGCCACACACATATATCAGAAATTTAAGACCATCTTTTCCTTCCACAGAAGTAAATGGAAGAAGATTTGTTTTGTTCTTGGGTGCCTGTGGTCTTATCAGCAAGAGACTGGTTTAGTCAAAACTCTTGTCCAAGCACTGAAGTAGTCATAAAACAAACTGAAGTTGGGAACCAAAATGGTGACACTCAGAACAGATTTTGTCATTAAAGCACTGAATATTGTTTTGTTGCTTCACTACAAAATTTGACTTTGAATTTCAGTCTTCTTCAGAGGCTTTGTGCTGCAGCAGGAGGATAGGGACAGGCGGGGTGCCCCGAAGGCCTCAGCAGGGCAGGGAGCATTTGTGGGGTGCCCTTAGACATGACCTGCAGAGATTACCCAGAAATTGTCGTCGTGTTCTCTTCTTACTTGTTTTTTGATAGATAAAAAAAGCTTTGCTTGTGTTTTTTAAGATAAATCTGTTATTTGCCTCAGGAATGCCTGTTATGCTTGGTCTGGGACATTAGAGGAAGGTCTTTCAAAATCTCACACCTCAACTTTACAGACCTATTCTATCATTTGCCGTTGCACTAGGTCTGTCAATCTATAGCCTCCAAGGGAAGTGGAGCTTCAATATTTATTAATTTACAAAATGTTCAACCATTTTGGTTCATTTTGATTTCTCTTCAGTGAGCAAATGAGGGTGTGAGCCAAAATCTTTTGTCTCTATCACAGCTGAATATTAACAGGTGAGCAGGCATTTTGTCACGTTGCACCCCTCTGGCAGAGACAAAACCACTCCTTGAATACGAGAGGCTTAGGCAGGACATGGGCACTGGACTGCCCTGCAGCAACAGGACAGATGTGCTTCCCAGGGTGTTCAAAAGATCTTGTTCTGGATCTCTGGAGACTGTAGTTGCAGAAAAACGGGCACTTGGGAGTTCAGGCAGCTGGTAAACAGGAATGCTGGAGCTCCAAGACCCTGAAGTGACCGGACCCTTCTGAAGGCTGTTGTGAGGAAGAGGACATTTGCCAGAGCAGGAATTGGTGAGCCTGGTCCTGCAGCCTCTGATGTCTCTTCTCTTTGTCTTCCCAGGTCATGAAACACTTGTGCTTGAGCTAGTTCCAGCATGACTGGCATGAGAAAACCTGCCAGGAGCATGGAAAGCCTGTGCTGTGGGTAACTTCCAACCCAGCCTTTTGCAGGGAACCAGCTCTCAGTTGGCGAAGGTCACTGGATCAGGGCTTCCTCCCCTTAGCAGAAGAATGTGGCTGCTTTTCCTGTTTTCCTGGCCAGATGAGGTGTGTTTGGCTGTGTACTGAGTGGCAGAGTTGTAGCAATCATCTCATGAGGCTTCAGACACTTGCTGGGGGGGTCCCCGTTGGGTTTTCTTGGCTGAGTAGTGTGGGACAGGAGCTGGTGAATTCTGTCTCCACTGGTCTCCCAAGGGTCCTGGTGCCTCTGGCTGGTTTTGCCTGCTCCCATGCGAATATTGCCAAATTCAGAGCAGAGGCACAGGAGAGCAGCAGCAATTCTATTCCTTAAGGGCTATTTGTAAAGATAACAAGCTAAAAACTGGTTTACTCAGGCAGGCTTTTGTTCTGCTTGTATCAAAACAAACCCATTTTAATAAGTATAACATTTTCCCTATGTTGCTTTCTGTGCCATTTTTCACAGACCACACAGCCGTATTACCTGCCTGCTATTGCAATATATTCCAAATACAGCAGAGCATCTGAGTCCTACATAACAATACTGATGCTGAGCAGCTGTTGTGTTTCTGCCTAGAAGAGCTCCATGCTGCTGTGATTACCTTGACTGTAGGACATGGGCTGTTTTACTTGTTGCAAGTGAAAAAACATTGATTCATAGAGTAACATTATTGCCACCAAAGTGTTACCTGTCCCGAAGGTGCAACAGGCTGTCTGTGTGGACACATGTGTCAGCACACTGGGACTACAGTCCCAGCACCTGGCACTGTACAGGTACAGGCCTTTGTCACAGAGAAGATCCTTTGTCCTTCAAGGCATTAGTGAGGAATTCGTTTCTACTTTCAGATCTGATAGTGGTGACTAACAATTGCTCCAGCAGCTGATCTAGCTAAGGGAGCAGTTGTTCAGTGTGTTTAGAGGAGGCTCATGCAGTGCTACTGATAAAGCTTTACCACTCTGTTATGTTAATGCCGAAAGAAAGAGTGTTTGATTTTCTTAAAAAACAAACAAACCAACCACTTGCTTTTTGGGGTAAGCCCCTCACAAATGCTCTGGGCTCTTTTCAGTTCTGTCTACTGAATAATTTCAGCACAAGGCCATTGTAAAATTTTCTCTTAAATGGATTCATATTCCAAACCTCTTGTTAGTAAAGAATAGTTTTAGACAGAAGATCTTTCTTTCTTTTTTTGATATGGATAAGCTCCTTTTACAAGGTCTAGCCAAAGAGCATCTTGTTAGTTGGAGCCACTGCTTGTAAGGGAAGTGAAACTGCTTCTGGGAGAGCGCAAGCAGTTCTCTGTGATCTGCCCCCACTGTACAGCCCAGCCAAGACCTGCCTGTTCCCCTATCACCGAGGGGACACTCTCTCTATGTCTGACTCTCTCGGTGCTGTGGCACCGGGGAAGAATAACTGGCATCAGGCAAACCACACCCAGAAACGAAATTGAGCAGCGCAAGCAGAGCGTTTGGGCAGCTTCCGGGGCAAGGGATGCCAAGCTGATGTCTTTGATTTCCTACCTGGCCATTTCTTCCCACACCAGAACTGAGCTGGGCAGGGAGACAGAGGTGGTGCTGGCTGTCAAATGTGTTCAAATAAGTGCTATAGGCTGGTGGCGATCCAGACCTGTGTTTCAGGGTAGCTGCCAGCTGATGAGCAGCCTTCCTGTTTCCAGCAGAGCCTGGCTGTGCCCAGGAGGGCTGCACACAGCCTTTCTGTCTGTTCCTTCCAGCCAGAAGAGCAGCAGTCACACCACGTGCCTTTCATGACAGCCCTTGGCGCCAGGGGTCCTGGTGCCCTTCCTCGGGGCACCCAGGAAGGGGTCTGCTGGGGAGCTCAAACCTTGTCAGCAAGCAGAGGACTGAGCTCAGGGATGTTGTGGGCTATAGGGGCTTCTGTCCTTCTTATGGTCCTGCTCCTGCTCCCCGGCTGCAGACCAGGAACTTCCATTCCACAAGAGCATTCTAAGGGCTCCTCAGCCTGCCTCATCCCATGGCACTAGGTGCGGGGATTGGAGCAGTGCATTTCTTCCTGCCCACAAGCCACAGATGCAGCCTCCCATTGCTGCCCAGGTTGGCCCTGCTGGGTGCTGGCATCCCAGCACCATGGTGACCTGCAGACACACAGGTAACCCACTGGCATGACTCACATGCTGTGGGCACACGAGGTGGGAACTGGTATTCTTCATGTGCCGTGCCACATCAGTGTACAAAGCAGCAGCTCAGGTTTAATCCCCCTGGGGAGCTGCCACAGGAGCTGCCTGTTGGGACCATGGCATCGCTATTGGACCCAGGTGATTAGTGAGGGAGCACAGCGGGTCTGCTCCAGTACCCAGGGAGCATGTGTTCCCTTGGGAAGCGAGTGGTGCTGGGCCTGGGTGTGAGCCATGGTTTGGTAGAGGCTGAAGCCAGAAGTCTGGCTCTGGGCACTGCTGGCTCCTGGTCCTGGCCCGAGCAGAGCACGGGTTAGTGACCAGGGCAGAAACCTTAGGAGGCACCATGCAGCACTGTGGGAGCAGGACAAGACTCTGTGTGTGCTGTGTCCTGCAGCCACCGTCCTTTCTCTTCTCTTGGAGAGGCTCCATTGTGGTGCTCCCACCTGGTAAGTACACAGGACAGAGCCACGGCGGCAGCAGCAGCAAAGTGCTGTGGCAGTGCCCTTGGAGTGCAGCAGCTCTCCTCAGAATGGCAGGGACAGCCACTGCTCCGTGAACAGTAAACCAAGTGACCTAATTCAGCACATGCAGCTCTCATGGGCAGCCCTCAGCCGCTCCATGGCTGCCACACTGTGGCTGACTCATCACTTCCAGAGTGGCAGAGATTGGAGCTTTCAGGCCCTAAGGATTTTGCTGGTTTGTTATTAATTTTAAATTGATTAAAATGAATTTTTAAAATACCAGGAGACACTTGCCTAAAGAAAAGGTTATTAAAAAAAAATAAGGAAATAGTTGGTCTGTGGGGGTTAACTGTGTGCTTAACAACCACTGGCTCCTGCAGCTGGGAACACCCGTTGCAGCTTGGAGGAGTCTTATGTCAGCTGTTCTGTCCTGGCAGATTAGCAAGAACAGGATTAATCCATCATTATTATAAAAAAAGTGAGAACTAGAAACTGTCCTTGCTTATACCCAGTGCAACCCCCTGGTGTCCTTTTCCATGGCAGGGTGGTATTACAATCTCAGCTACATGATTTTGTCCAGAACTCAAGATCTCCTGGGGAAGTACATCCCTGCAGGAGCATCTCATTCTCTCCAGCATCTCCCAGTGCCTGACAAAGCTCCTCACATGGTCCTGAGACTCCCTGGGGTGGCCTGTGGGCTGTCTGTACTAGGAACAAGCTGTGGGTCCCCTGCTTGGCCTCCCCGGGAGGGTGCCATAGCCAGGGTGGGCAGGACAGGTGGGTGGAGGATCCTTTTTACCACTGTCAGAGGGCAGTTCTAAATAAGCTTCTCCCCTGGGCTGCTCTCACTGCCGTGCCCGCCCCTGCTGTCCAGGGGGAACTGCCTTACCCTGTGGAGCAGGGGGATTGTTGTCCCCAAAGATTTCCATCTGCTGCAGTGTAACTGCACAAGTTAGGCTTATGCAGAGAGATGAAGCTTTTCCCTTCTTCCTCTCCCCTTTCCCACTGGTGCAGCAATGGGTGCAGCCCACCAGCCAGCCAGCAGCCTAGGGTTGTCCATGAACCTGCCTAAGCCACTGCCACTAAGGATCCTTCTATGCCATGGTGGGCTCCAGAGATGTAGGAACCCCTTTCTTGGAGGCTACAGAAACAAGGTCAGAGCTCTATCCACATAGGGATTTCTCCCTGAGAGTTCATCCTGGGGCCACCACCCCTCAGCATTCTTCCCAGTGCTCTGGAGGGGTATGGGGCCGCATGGTCAGGATGCCACACAAGGTCTGGCCCCAGCATGTTGGTAGGGATAGTGCTCTGTTCCAATGAAAGTCAGGGCGAGCTCAGGCAGCATAAACAGATCATTGATACAGCTTTTTGTCCAGTAAATAAACACCAACAAATTAAAAATTTTAAAAAATAGGCAGGTGGAAGGCTCTGTGGTACTTCAGAGAAGACAGAGCAGGAAGCTGAGAGGAGCAAAGGAGCAGAATATGGAATCCACCTGGAGACAATGAAGCAGCAGACGTTGTCTGTCAGTCTCTTTTATGTCTGTCTAAAATGAGACCTGTTATTGCAGTGAAACCAAAGAATGAAAATTAAAAAGCAAAACAATACTGAACAATAGAAAACTTCTGCAAAAACAATTTGACACTTCCTATTGATTGAAGTAATGGAGCAGCAAGTTCTACCAACTTGCATAAAAGCACCTTTGGTCTGCTTTAAAAATCCCTGTAAAAGATACAGTGATGTCACTCCTTTGCTGTTACCTGTCTCTTCTCACCTCTAGATGTCAAGAGCTGAAGTGCTTTAACTTCATATGCCAAAGCAGAACCTGTTTCTCCTGCCTCTGCCCTGCACTCAGCAGTCATCCTTGCCCATGGTGCTGTACAGCACGTGTTGCTGTGGGAGAGCCTGGCTGCTGGAAGACAGAGAGTTCCTGCTCACCACCTCAAGCATCATGTTGTGTCAGCTGGGGTGACTGGAGAAGCCCATCTCTTTCCCGCATCCTCTGAGACCAGGTAGGATGGGTTCCTTCTTGGGGCTTGATGTCCCACCATTGGCAGCAGAGCTTTGTCCTGGGTGGTTCTCACTTGCTGTGATGTGCTCCCTTTGGCTTCACCTCGGGACCTGGGAGGGATGACAAAGGAGCAGTTTGTGTTGTGCGGCATGTCGATAGATGTTCTGTCATAGAATGGCTTATGTGGAGGTTTTAACATGTTTCAATTTCTTTCCAACCAAGGTACTTTTCAAATTAGTAAATGGTATGAACAAATTCCTTTTTGTGCTCAGACAGAATCAGATTTAGTGTTTTACTCAAATTAGAAAATTATGAAGTCGGGTAGGAAGAACACTGGGTTACAGAATGTCCTTGCTTCATTCATTTTGCCAGTTATAGTTTTAGTTTTAATTATTTATGACACTCCATAATGTACTAGTTAATTTACAGTAGCGTATTTTGGTACAGTAATAAAGTTAGTGACATGAGAGTTACTGCAGCACTCGCTGTTTACCATTTGCTGAGTAATATACACATTAATTATGCATATATTAGAATGGCTTTAAAGTATATGTAGCCTCAGCTGGAGGGTTAAGGTGTTTTAGACATGCTTGTTCTTCATATAGTTAAAAATAGTGTTCTCTAAGACCTGATCCTAAAGTAGTACATTAAATCAGTGCCTATTCATGGAAGGAGGTTCTGGCAATGTGAAATTCTTTCAGTCTTTGTAGGGCCAGGCCTCATCCAGCAGACATTAAAGAGCATTTCAGTGTTTTAAGAGCAATATTCTTATATAAGGTTATTTTATTCCTATTTCTTTTTAGATGAAAGTGTCCAACAAGCCTGCCTTCTCAGTCTTTTACAAGCTGCTGCAGAATCTGTTTAAGCACTGCTGCTGTTTATGAGAACACAGGTGTAGGGGGTGAAAAAGTGCTGAAAAGTGAAGTTTCATGTCCTTGTGCACATGAAACATGACTTTGAGAAAACAAAATGCTGTCAGGTTCACAAGGCAAACAGACTTGAAAATAAAGCAAATATTTTTTCACACTTTTAAAAGTTTTATCACTCAGCTGTGCTATTTCTAGTAGTTGTAGACATAACATTTTGCAGAAAGAAATTTGACAGATCTATTCAGCTGGCAGTACTGAATTTCCCTGTACTGATACCACATCTTGCCAACAATCCTATCCTGTGGTGGGAATTTTGTTCAGTTACCTACAAGACAACTGGCTGCCTTCATTATGCATTTCCATTTTTTTGAGCCAGAGATAAGACATGCCCAACTATACCAAGAATTAAAACAACCCAACACGTCCATTCTTGTTTGGTGAAAATGCTGCTCATGTTCTTAGGGCAAAGCAATTATATTCTCTGTGTTGTCACAAGTTCTGCTATTTAGTGGTAATAGCTGTCAAGCATCAAAAAATCCACAACAAACAAACCAAACCAAACTAAACCCAACCGAGGATACTCTGCCTAGCAAGTGTCCTACCTTACTCCCTATTTTGCTTCTTTTAGCCCCAGGCTAAGGGTACTGCTTCTGAAACAAGAGTGGTTCACACCCTCGAGCTCTACCCACAGCCAAACTGAGGGTTTCGTTTTCCTGCTCACCCATAATCGGTGCCTCCTTTCTGTCCCTGGAGCAGAACCTGAGGCACCCTGCCCTCGGAATCAAGCCCCTTACCCCTGAAAGCCCGGTGCCCATCATGGGCATGGCGCTTCCCCAAGAAAATTTGAGACACAATATGTATTTGCTTAACTTTCCACGGAATTGATGTCCAGGGTAACATTTGGCCCATGGTGTTATATGACACCAACTTGCAAATAATTCTGCTTCTAAGCATAAAGACTCGAGGAAATAGAAAATTTTTGTGTTAAGGAGAAAATCTGCAGCACTTATTTGAGCAAACCCTTCAACATAAACTTAGGCAGGACTTGGTCACTCCAAGCTGGGAGATGCAGAGTCCTTCAGTGGCTGTTGTTTTCTGTATTTCTTTAAGAACTGTGTGTGTGTGTGTATTGCAGAAAGGCAGAAAAATCACTGAAGGAATTACTCTTTTTTTTTTTTTTTCTTTTAATTTGCTTGTAAGGAAATTGAAAGTAAGGAAATCTCACCAGGAGGAACACCCACGTACAGGTACCAAATGCCTACATGCACCTACATTCAATTGATGCAAAGAAGCTGAATTTAAAATGTGCTACAGAGCAAAGTAGGGCCAGCTGGAGGATTTCCTGCTAGAGAAAGGAAAAGCCTGTGGAGGCAGTGGGTCGGAATGCTGAGCAGTGACACATTCCTGATGGCTGTAAATAGTGCATCTGGGAGGAGGGGAATGGGAATATCTTGATTTGGTTATTTGGTTTAGTGAACTCTTACAGTTAATGCTTTTATTCATTTAGCATTCAAAATGTTTGTGGGTTTCATATTTCTTTATGTCTATTAAAAAAATTTACATATGCATATACATATATTTGGGGTGAGGTTCAGTAATTATGCATTGTAAGAGGCTCCAGAACTACTGTGTGTCTGTCTCCTGAGCACAACGGAGCAACAGAAGATACAGAAAACGGTGTCAGGGTGGCTCTGAGCCAGGTGCCTCATGGCTGTGCAAGCGGTGTCAGTGTTTGACTCGAGCAAGGCTTTGGTTGTCGAGTGCTGGTGCCGTGCTGTGGCTGCTGCTGCCGGGAGTGGGAGATGGGGCCGTGGCTGCCCACGGCCTCTCCCCGCTAAGCCGGGAGTGGGTGCTGGGGCTGCAGCTGCTTCCTGGTGGCTGGGAGGGAGAGGGGGCCTTGAGGAAACCACCGTGACCATTCCAGTAAACGGGCTGGAGGAGGCAAAGGCAGCTGCAAAGGCTTTTGACAGGAGCCCCAGGTGCCGCTGCCAGCAGGCACGTGTGTGGCACGGTGCTGCCACTTCTCTTTTTATCCTGGCCTTGCCTTGTCCTCCTGGGCCAGCACTGGAGGCAGGGGTTGACTGACAGGAGCGTCACAGGGAGCCAGACCCATGGCATCTGCCCCGTGCGGCTCCCGTGCTCTGTCACCGCTGGCTTTCCTGCAGTGGTGACGATGGCAGGTGGCCCTTGCTCCATGAAACACCTTGTGGATTTGACTGTTTCACAGACTTTTAAAGTTGCTAGTATTTCATTTACCAGGGACTAATAAAAACAGCTTGTTTGAGTCAAGTAAAAATGCATTTAATTCAGTACTTCTCTTGCAGTCTCAATCTCACCATACCTCTAATTTTAACTGTAGGCTGAATCATTTTCATCCTACTGCTTTAAAATCAGGCTTGTTCTGCTATGTTTGGGAAGTACAATGCTTTTTCTCTCTCTTAGTCAGATCTGTCCTGCCAAGCTTCTATCACTCGGTGCTCTTGGATGTAAAAATAACATACAGCCAAGGATGATTTGCAGAGTTAGTTTTATTACTGTAAGCAAAATTGAAACATAAAGGATGCCAGCATACATTATGCAGATTGATTTATAAAAATAAATTAAATGGGAAGTATTAGTCCCAGTGAAATATTTAACCTAGTTCTGACATAATTCCTCAGGGCAGAGTTTGCATTGTGTGTGCAGTACAGTCGTTCCACAGGACTTCTCTCTGGGTTTTGTTCCTCTGTGGCTTGCTGGTTCCTCATCTGCCAAACCCTCTGCTGAGGCTGCAGTGGTTAATGTTTGTCTAATTAAAGCACTATCTTATTCCCTGTTCTTAAAACTACCTGATTTGTTTTTCACAAGTCCAAATACTTCTATTTGAGATGGACTCTTGGCACGACAAATACAGGTGGAATAGTTGTAGCCTGGCAGTGCTATAAACCATGGAGACAGCTGTGAGGTGAAGCCCTGAAGCAGGTAGGGCTATTCCAAACACTGTATCTGCAACACCCTTGTACGTGTGGGGAGAGAGAGCAGAAATACAAGGGAAACACCATGGTATGTGTGTGATTGTAGCACATCAGATATATTGCACCCCTGGGTCCATGGCTTAGGATGAGCATGGCAAGACTAAAAAAACACTTAACGTGGCACGAATCCAAGATTGAGCAAACTTGATCTGTTTATATACAAGATCTGGTTGTGAATCTGGGTTGATCTAATTTTGCTTTCAGAGTTTGGCTTCTTTACATGAATTTGAATTGTAAAGCAGTGGCTGATATTTATTTTTACTTTGAGTTAATTTGAATTTGCATCGCGGCAACAACTTGGGTCTTTGGACAGCACAGGCTGTAACAGAAGTGTATAGAAATGCATTACACCAACTGATGTAGAGTTGTTTCACCTCTCAGTATGGAGAAAGTCGCAGTGCTGCCATTCCACCTGGAAGTGGAGCCACCCTGCCCTGCCACAAAACCGTCTTGCCCTGCCATGGGGCCATGATGACAGAGAGAGGGCGTTGGAAGCAGTGAGAGGAGCCCTGAGTCTCCGCTGTGCAACAGCAATGTTCCTCCCAGGCTGGCACATGTTCCACATGCTGATGTTATGTGTGGATTGTGGCCCATAACATCCTTCCTTGTGAAGCTTTGCTTTATTTCCACTATCAAAAGGCAGTACAGATCTCTGCTCGCTCTCAAGCGTGAGTCAGTTGGCATAACCCCTCCAGTTTGCCAGGCTAATGCTGGAGAGACTCGGCAATAGCCCCTGCATATGGAGACAGGCCAGCGGTTGTCAGCTGTGTTAGTGGGTACAACTGATGTTTTACAGACAAGAAAAGATAACTTGGTTTTAGTTGGCTTTGTCTATTTTCTACTTTTGAGTAGTTTCAACCCCAATTTACTGGTCTGCTAGGTCAAAGTAAAGCACCTTTCAGTCAGCTGTTTGCCCTGATGCTCAACCTGGCATCAGCAGGACCAATGGCAGTGATCTGTGGTGATTATTTGTACTTCCAGAGGCTGTGGGATCTCCCCAAAGATCAGCCCTGCGGGACCAAGCACTGGACAAATGCATAGCAGGCATGTGGGCAACAGGAGATGTCTGTGCATGGGTGGTTTGTTCACTGACTGAGTGCAAGGCTGCGCTGATCAGACTTGTCCTGCAGCAGCTGCATCATCTGGTTGTGCCTTTCCATCATCAACAAGCAGGTGTTGGCCACCAAAACAGTCTGTGCTTCATTGCCAGCTCCCTAAAAGCTGCCACCTGAAAAGCTGATTTTGTATTTGTAGCCATAGACTTATCTGCTGTTTTAAAAAAAAATGTGCACAAATGGATCCCCATCCACCTAGGCAGACACAAGTGTCTGTGTTCATTTGTCTCCTGCCCTAGTGACTGCTGCCCTATTGCATCCCATATTGTGCATGTAGCATTCCAGCTCTTGCAAATGGATGGTGATGGAGCACAGAGCAGCACTGACTAATGTCACTTGTCAGGTGCTTCTAAAGGACAAGGTGGGGCTGAGTGTTTGGAATATACTTAGGAGGATATATTCGCCTGAATTCTTCCATGGCTTCAGCACAAAAGTAGAAATGGTCTTAGCAGAAGAACCTCTTCCTATATTGAAGATAAATTTGTTAAGAAAAATGTAGACTAAAATAAAGGAACACTTAAAAATATTAAAAAGCAAACAAAGGTGGATTCAGTGAATAGTGTATGTCAGAGCAGGGCTTCAAGTAGGTGGTCAATTTGTGCACTACTTACTTACCCAAATTTGGCTTCTAGGTAATTAAACCAACTATTTTTTGCTAGTGTACTTTAGAGTTTGAAAGCTGTAAGCTTTTGAAAGCAAATTCACCATTTGCAATGTAACTAAAAAATGCAGGCATTGGTTGGAATGAAGGTAATATTTGGTTAGGCAACAATTTTCTGTTCTCAGGCTGATTTAGGGTGGTTTTAGGGTATTTGATTGCTGCTTAGATGTGCAGTATGCGCATTTCTAACAAGTTACTAACAAGTTAAATTCATCAGAGTCCTGAGACCAGATTTCTTTTCTTACCAGTCTCTTCCAGTGTCTAGTTCAGCAGAGAATGGGGCCCAACCTCTTGCTTCAATAAAGAAATTGCTGGTACTTAAGGTTTTTGGTAGTATCACTTTCACGTCTCTTACCATGTGAAACTGAGGCCAAGACCCAAATCTTTGGAGTCAGAACATTAGTGTTTGGTGTCTCAAATTAAAGGATGAGAGAGCAGAACCAGACAGGAAGATGCTGGCCTCAGTGCCCACGGGAGAGAGGCTCAGAGGTGGGTTTAGGTGGCCACAGCTTAACCAGGTTGTAATGAACCAAAGGTATTTGAACAGCATGTAACAAAGCCACACTTCTCTCGATTTTAGCTTTACCTAAATGAACTGAAAAATAATTTTCAAAAACTTGAAGCAGTTTTTGAGGAATTCATAGACTGGATTAACTTGTGTCTTCATTGAACATAGAGTATAAATTGGGAAAATGTTAGTTTCCAGCTTTCAGAAGGTTGTGACTTTCAAATTTTTTTTAATCAGCTTTTCTAGCTCTGAAATAATGAAAACTACTACTGCAACTGGAATAGTATTTCTAAAAAGATGCATTGTTCTTCTGAGCCTTCACAAAGCCATTTCAGTGCCTTTCACATGCTACAGATATGAAAGAAGTTGGAGCATGGCAGTTTGGGGTTGTGGGGGAGCAGGAGATTGGGGGGCAGGGGGTAGCTCTCTTTTAAATCGGTGAAATGTGGTGCTAAGTCAGGTTCCCTCTGAAGCAGGATACCTCAGCTATCCTGATGGCTCTTAACCTGTTTTCTTCTTTGAATTGGCTGCTGATGTCATTCCGTTGTCTGCTCCAGCACTACCTGTAGAAATTTAGCCTACATGTTCATTCCCCAAAACTAGCCTGTTTCTTCTTGATCTGTACTGGAAAGAAGAAATCTGGATCTCTGTCTGCCAAAGGATCTGTTATGCCCACTCAGCTTTCTCCTTCTAGACTAAACAAATCACATTCTCCCTATTTCTCACAGAACTGAAAGACAGCAGAGGCTGGGACCTACAGGGATCATTTAGTCCAGCTCTTCTCTTCAAAGCATTCTCCCAGCTCTCTCAGCCTCTCCCTGTATGTCAGGTGCTTCTACACCTTCATCATCCTCATGCCTCTTCATTACACTCTCCAGCACGTCCAAGTCTTTCTGGCATTTAGTGATGTTTAGTATTGCCAAATCTTGAGATCACACTGGTCCCAACTGCTGTCCTGTTCCCCAGCAGTGCACTGTACCCAAATCCTGTTGCTTCCCAAATTCTGCAGGGTGTTCTTCTGTTAGTGAAATGCTCTGTAAGTCACTTCAATCTCTGCATTAACTCTTATGTAAGCTTTTCCCTGGCTTGCAACAGTAAAATGAGATGCCATAAAGTGCAGCTGAAGAATGAAAAATAGGATTTCTTCTGTCCCTGGTACCAGCAGTTTGGTCACTTCAATCTCCCTTCATGAATATGGACTTTAAAAAGTAGAATTACAGATTTTGGAGGTAGACGATTAAAAGATTTAGTAAATCCTAGGGAAAAAAATCTTGCTTCTGGCTGTGGTGAAGAGGTTGGAATCCATGTGTAGATAGAGAACTAACAGGTAAGGTTAGTGTGGAATTGCAGGAACCACAGCACGTGCTTGTCATGGAGGCTGCTCTAAATGGGAGAGGTAGCAAAACTAAAACTGGGTTTGTGTGTGGTGGCCAGAATTGGGTCCTGTGAACTAGAAGGGTTTGAGCCACTGTCTCAGCCTCTCCTTTGCTCATTGATCTTCATCAGGAGTTCCCTGAAATTAAGTCTTCAGGTGGAGAGTGTCTGGCAGTGGGGAGAACTGCCTTGCAGCCAGTGACGAGGACAGCAGTGTGGAGAATTTCTGTGCTGTAGGTTCACGCTTTGGCTGATTTTGCTGGCTGCTTCAAGGTAGGCTGGTTCCAAGACCCACACCAAGTCCCTGACCTGTGCCAGGAGCAGGATCCCGTCAGGCATGGTGGTCCAGCAGCACACATGATTTTGTGTACATTAGGATTTGTGTAATCTGTGCAGCTTTGGGGCTTTATAAACAGGTTTTTTGGCAATGAAGAGAGACTGCAGTGATGGAACCAATGGGCCTTTGTGAGGCACACAAAGCCCTCTGGAGAAGCAGGAGGGGACTTCAGTCTGGGTGAGGTACAGAGTTTATTCAAATCGAGTTAATCGTGTAACTGATTTGTCAGAGAGGTTGTCCAATAACAGGGTGTTTGATGACTGATCAAGGGGTGAGATGAGAAGATCTGTGGCTGTTCAGGGGCAGAGGGGAGAGCGAGTCACTGACGTGCTCGCGTGGGATTAACATGGTAAATGGAGAGCAAGAGCAAGTGATTATTAGCATTCAAAAGCAGCTAATCTGGTCACTTGGAAAGTGCCAGTTTACATCCTTGCCTTCAGAAAGGGTTTATTCTCCTATCTGTAAAATGGTAATGACAGTCCCTGCTCAGCAGCCTTGCTGTGCCATGTGTTAGCAGTCATGCCTACTGTCACTGTTTGAAGTGACTTGTCACTGTTGCTTTCCTTGGAATTGCAGTATTTCTGCTCAGCAAAGGTACAGCTAACCTAGAAGTAAAGGAGTGAAAACAGAAAATGTGAGATTACGTGGTGCACAGGAAGAGGAGGCAGCTCATTCCAATAAAGCATGTGGTGGCATGTTGAGGTGGAGCTGTAAATCCAGGCTGCAGGATGCAATCTAGGATCTGCCTGGGCTTTGAAACTGGATGTGGTAATCAGACGCAGTTGTGTTCTCTGCTGCTGTGGCTAGCAGTATTTTGGAAAACAGCTTTGACACAGACATACATAACTGATGACAATGGTTTTGTGAATGTAGATACAAAACAACCAATCCCCACCCCAGAACACAGCAGGTGATGACTGGTTTGTCCTCCGTGGAAACTCCCATTTATTGCAGCAGAAGCTGGGGCCTGTGTTCCAAGCAGAGCAGTCTTACAGACACCTAGAATTGTTTAGGTTGGAAAAGACGTCTAGGATTAAATAGGCAGTTTCCAGGTATGATCTGCGGTGTGTTGTGATCCTGAAGTGTGGACGTGGGTATAAGATGTCCAAGTTGAAGCCTTCTGTTACAGAGGAATGAAATCCTGCTGTAGTGCAGCAGCAGAGCTAATGGCTTCCTGAAGTCACCTAGAGCTGAATCTTGACTTTGGGCAGCAGCCGAAGCAATCTTGTGCAACTGGACAGAAACTGAGAGTGTGTGGGACTGTAGGTGCCTGTTGTTAGATGGGGTTGGAGCAGGATTGGCCATTGTAGCAGCCCCCTCTGCTCTGTCAGCAGAGTGAAGGAACCCTCGACTGCAGTTACCCACTGAATACTGCATGGACCAAGAACCTGTTGGGTTCCAGCATCCATTGGGTGCTTCCTTCCAGAGACTGTTGCATGCCTATGGCAGAGATGATTGCAGACGATACAGGGTGTGCCGGATCGAGTGACTTGCTGTCTGGCATGGCTGAGATGGTTTCAGTGAAACTCTTGGTGACTAGGCAGCCCAGCTGACACCCCACCGTGCCTTGGGCTGGCTGGAGGGCCCGTGGGCAGGGATTGTCGGCACCACAGTGCTCCCTGAGCCGCTGCCCAGGGTGAGCTCACGGCAGTTGTGAGTGGGGATTTCTCTTGCCACTGGTGGGCTGTATCCTGTGCTGTTACCAGGCAGAGCTGCAGTAAAACATCACTGGTGCACATCACACATACTGCGACAGGGGCTGTCTTTAACTGTGGGAGTGTTCTTCTGTACACCAGCTCCAGACCAAATAGGGCTTGGCCTCCTCCTCCTCTCATGCAGGGACGTTGGGAGGATGAATCTCATGAGGTATATCAGCATCCAGACACCTCACAGGTGTTCGATTACAGTAATATCTGCCTCATCCAATGCCCAGAGGGATAAAATAATTAAGGGGATGCTGCTCCTTTTTTTAACACTTTATTTCTCTTTTATTACGTGAGTTAGAGCCTTTGTTCCAAACACAGTCCAAGCTGCCTTTGAAATCAGCACTGTGACTGCATCCTCATGCACTTCATTATTTCCTTTCTTTTTCATATAGTCTCATTGTATTTCTCCCTTCCCTAAAGCAAGCAGCCTCCAGGGTGTTTGCAGCACTGCAGTTTGACACAGAGAGGCTGGGAAGCTGATCCATGCAGTGATTAAGTAGCTCTCACAAGGTCATGCGGTGAATCGCTGGTGCCGCCGAGAATAGCACCCCGAGTCTCTTGGCTCTCTCAAGCCCACCCTCAACACTCCAGCCTCCTTTCCTTGGTGAGCATGATCTGATTCATAATGCAGCAGCTCTGCTGTGAGGCTGGCTACCTCTGTGATCCTGCTGCGGCTACAGGGGAAAGCAGCCAGGCTCAGGCAGCGACAGAGATTGCACATGCCTGTAGCAAAAAGTCTAAACCACAGAAATGGTATTTAGCAGCTTATCTTTTCTACAGATAAGCTCATAAAATGTACTGACTGGTTAAAAATAGGTTTTAAAGTTCTTGGCAAACATCTCGACCTTTTTATTCTTTGTTTTTTGCTGCAATACAAAAATACCATTTCAATTATTCTTATTGCCTTTTTCTGGTCTTTTTGGAAAAGGACCAAATTATTGATGGGTGTTTTTAGCTTTTAATTGTGCTTCAAATGCTAAACTTATTCCTGCTATTTGTTTGCAATATGTTTAGGCTATGTTTAGGCAAATGCAAATGTAAGTGGTTATTCAGTGCCTTTGGCACTCTGAACAGAATGTACTGAACTCCTGGGGCTTGGTACAAAGCCTTTCCTCCAACACTAACAAAGCCTGTGCAGGCAGCAGCTAAAATTGGAGAACTACCTAGGCTTGACAGAGAGGTTCAGAAGATCTGGGGAGACCATGAATCATGTGCCTAGCTTTTGTCATATGGACTGGGTAAATGGAGTAAGGGCATTTTTGCCCATGTCCTGTTAGCTGAGGGTGCTTTTGAGGTCTGGGCATTCTAAGCCAGTAGTGCTGGGGCCTGTGGAGCCTTTGCAATGTATAGTTTACCAGCGAGGTTCCTCTGGATGTATTGACAGTCAGTGTGTTCCTGAAGCATAATGGAGGCTTTCCTTGGACAAACGCCACAGTGTTGGAAGTGAAGCGAGCCAGTGCGGTGCCGCTGCCTGCTGCGTGTTCATTGGCAGCAGCTCGGGATTTTTACAGTTGTTTGCCTGTCACCCAATCTATTTCAAGCTGTGATGGAATAAGGATGGCATTCGATCACAGTGCTGCGCACAACTGTTTGGCTTTTATAACCCATGTTTTAAATGGGAGGTTTTTCTGTGTGTGCTTTTGTCTTCAAATAACTTCAGACTCGTAGGTTTAGGCTTGGTGCTCTCTGCTGGCCTTGGCTGTGGCCTGACGAGAGAACTCACGACTCTCGCTCCGGAGGGTGCTGGGCTACTGAGGTGAGAATCCCTTTAAAGGAAGAGGGTAGTGATGACTGTGGGGCACATAGAACAGAGCCTCCATCCTGGGTCTAGGTCTCATGATGGAAATTAAAGATGTCTTTGTAACTCTGTCTTTTTGTTAGGCCTTATTTATCATCTCTACAGGTGTGTCTGTGTCTCCTGATCTTGTGTTTATTGAGCAGGTGGCATACTATGTAAAGGCTTTAATATATGGTGCTACAGGATAAATCTCTCCCATCATGGCAATGATCAGCTGCTGATGCTGGGTCTAACACTGTTTTTCTGTGTTCATGTGCCTCTAACAGTGGAATGAGCAACTTCCATCTGCCACATAACATACACCTAAAACTGGTGCTCTGTTTTACCCCCGAGTCTGAGACTTCTGCAAGCAGCGTGTCTTGCAAGCTTGGCCCCACACTTTTCAGTGGATTAGGTACATTTGTGGTTATAGTGAAGTTTAGTCTCATGTCACTTGTTTCAGTGCTGTGGGGGGGAGTGAGGCAGCAGGTTTGCTGCTTCCTGCAAGTGAGTGCAGCCAGGAGATGGATATTTGCCATCTGGGAGGAAAACCAGGACTGGCATAGCAGGTAGTCAGTCAGTCATGAGAAAAGGTAAAAAAAGCACTTAGTGCAGAGAGGGATAAAGTACAGAGAGGCAGAGAGGCAGGCATCAGGCACAGATGTCTTTTGTCTCCTTGCATCATAGGCTGAGAAACTCTGGAAAGCAAATCACCAAAGCTGCTGCTTTAGGCTGTCTTTGAGTGAAAAGGAAAACCATGGGACATCTCTGCTTTATTCTGAGTTTTTTCAAGGCCTGCGTAGATAACTGATATCCATAAAACAAACATGCGTTGGTTGTCATTTGGAATTAGATTTCTGCCCATATATTCGCTTGCTTTCCTGTTTTGATGGCCAAGTTTTTATAGAATCTCTGCCTTTTGGTTTTATATTTCCAAGCTGCACATACAAGTACCAGATTTGGGGCAACTGTGTACCTCATTCATACACACAAATGTCTGATACCTATGACACCCTGGGACTGGAGCCCTCTCTCATCCTTGAAAGCCAGAGCCCAGGGGCTGCTGAGCCTTTGTGCAGGCTTATGCTGCATGCGTGAGAGACAGTCACCTTCTGCATGAAGTGAAATTACAGCTGATGAAACCTCCACCTGTGTATAATGTAGGTTAGAAGGAAATCTGGAATAGCTGGTATGTTAGAGTGAACTACAGTTTGTGCTGTTGGGGCCCCAGGGATGGCTTGTTACTGCAACAGCTATTTCCCTGGAAAACCTTCACTTGAAGTAAAGAGGCAAATTGTAGCAATTTGGCCCAATGCAAGTACATGATGCCCCAAAATCTAACTGTGCAGTCACTAAAGAGAAGGCTGTTCGAATCAGCTTTTAGTGAGAAGTATACAAAGAATTTGATCCTTAAAAAATCTCGCTAATTCATTGTCTAATTTTAGAGTTCAGCTCCTCTGCTACAGATTTTATCTGAGGGCCTGCTCAGAACCGTTGAAGCCAAGGCTAACATCCTATCTTATCCTGGTTTTACTAAATCAGATTTAGGGCCAATAAGACCCAATGGGTCTTATTTTTACATGTACTTTATTGCTGTGTCCTTTCTGTTGATTTCAGGGTTATGAACCTTTCTGCAGCAAGATCTGAAGCAGCTGGATTCCAGCTTAGATCAAAGTCTCTAAGATTCACTTGTGATTTCCAGTAAGGCTTCTTTATGGTATTCCCGATTAGCATTATGAAGTCATAAGGTTTTATTATGTTTGAAATGCCATAGGAATTTTCTGCTGACCTTCCAAAAACTTGTTACACTTCAGTGCCCTTTGCTTGTCATTTCCAAAACAACCTGTGTCCTGTAAAAGCAATTCTTCACAAAGCTTTGAATGTGTTTTCCAGCACTTCCCGAGGGTGTCCCTGATCCAAGCTCTGCTTTGGTGTGAATGCATGAGAAGCTGAAAGAGACTGCTTTCTGCAGCTCACCTCCATTTTTCCTCTTGTGTTAAGGGCCATAAAGCAGAAAAGTAATTGAAAAATGGGAGCTGAAGACAGTGCTGTGTATGTACTTATGAGAGCTGGTTGCCCTTTTTCTTCCTTGCCTCTTTACTCAGTTGTTAATGTATTTGGATCAAAAAATGGAGAATTTTTGTCTGGCTGAGGCAGGCTGGCTGACAGCTGGTGGTCACCACTGGCCCAAGGGCCCTGGCCCTGGACGGGCTACTTGTCCTGCGGTCCTTGCAGCAGCTGGCTCTGGGTGACCAGCTTCCTTAACTTAGAAGGCTGATACATCCATGGGCTGTGACACGATAAACTGAGCAGCTGAATGCTTTGGAGCCTGCAAAACACAACAGAGGGTTGAGTTTTGTTGCATTTTGAGCTTGTTCTGTGGAAGGCATTCTTTATTCATGTGATCCCAACATGGAGCATGGCAAATGGCAAAGCATGATGGGAACAGACGATGTTTGTGCTGGTAACAGGGGTTGAAATGTTTCCTGTCATGGAAAAGATGAACAAGCCAGTTCCACATCACCTTTCTTTTCTGAGACTTGTGAGTACTGTCAGTGTTCCTGCTATTTCAATTCATGAGCTGCTGCCCTGTGTGGTATTAACACCATTGCTATGCATGGTCCAGTGTCACCTTTCCAGAAATGGATGAAGGGAGTAAGAGGGCATGAGCCTCCCAGTGCTCCCTCCTCCTGTCTCCTGCCCTTCACAATTTGCTGTGTTGTGAACTGCTTGAGATAAAGCAGGGTCAGGAGAGCGCAGACACCAAGGTGGCAGCAGAAGAGGAGAGCATAAAGGGACCAAAGAGAGAGGAAATGCACGAGCCACAGGTAGAGAAGGCCAGGATGCCATCTTTGGTGCCAAAAATCTTTATTTTGGCCATGGTCAGCACCGTGTGCTGAGGAAAGAGCAGGCCTCCAGAAGTGTTCCCTGTTATGCCTGGCCACAGTAATCCACACCTTGAGCAAGGAAAAAGCCATCTCTTCCTCCTGACAGGTGGAGGAACCTGGCCAGTCCTGAAGAAATCCATCCCAGGTGTGTCCCCTGAAGTCAGTGCTGCAGGAGTCAAACTCCTGCTCTGGCAAGCTCAAAGGAACGTTATCAAAAGGTCAACAACAAGCTCACCTGATGCAGCTCTGGGCTTTTGGAAGCTTATGTTCCCAATCAGACATAATGTAAAAGCCTCATTCTACAGGCAGATGATGCAGTAGCAATAAGTGAAGTCTCTGTAGGGATGAAATTGTCATCTAAATTCTAGTTCTGGAGGCCTTGTACCCATGGAAGACAGCAGCTGTATTTGCTGGGAAAACTAATAGGTGCAGGACCATCCCTCTGACCAGGAAGCACTAGAACATTAAACAGAAGAACCTGCAGATTCTTTCTGCGGTTTTATTTTCTTGCTACAATTGCAAAGAGGACTAGATTTTTCTAGAGCATACACCTACAATGGAGAGCCCTGTGTCCATTTGCCTTTGCTGTGAGCAATCAGTATCAGGGTTGACTGAACAGCAGCTTGTGTGGATGTACCAGGTGTTTTATGCACGAACTTGGAGAACAAGATACTGATTCATCCTAAGACTTTTTTTTTTCCATAGGTGTTCTGAAAGGGGCAGTTGGACAGAAATCCACTTTGGTGAATCTGAGATACTTGGGTCTCTTTTATTGTCAAAGAGGGAATATAGCCTAATTAACCATGCTGTAGTCATTGTCAACACCGATGGTACGTCTCTTGAGCCAACAAATACCCCTTGCAGTGGATGTCAGTGGGTACAGAACCGGACTGCCAAGAAACTTCTTGGAATTTCCTTTCCTTTTGCTTCCTTGGGAGCAGGATCTTCTCCCAGCCACCCTTAGCCAGCATGAACTGCTCCTCTATAGACTGGTGCATCCTTAACAAGCATAGTTGCTGTCTCCATGTGGTTTGCCCTGTACTATCCAGCTTTGCTCATCAGTGATACAGCTTTATACAGCTTGATACCTTGAAAGTCTTTTCAAGTATGTGGGGCAGGTACTTCAGGAAGAGAAGCAGTGATTCAGTGCTAAAGCTGCCCATTGTTCATACTCAGCCTGTTTCTGTGTGTGTTCACTCATGCATATCTCCTCTCCAGCATTTTATGTCCCTCTTCTCTTTAGTGCTTTATCTCCCTTCTGCTCTTCAGTACCCGTTATCTCGTCAGCTCTCTGTGCTACAGAGGGGAGGACACTGTTTGAGGGGAGTGCTGTCAATCAGCCTCATCGGGCATCTCCAGGAGCGCTGTGCATGTGGTGATGGATGTTTCATGTGAGTGTCCTTCTCCTCCCACAGCCGTATCATACATCTATGCTCTTGCTGCTGGCTCCTGTAGCACATTCCATGCTTTGGTCTTCCCAACCCTGCCTGGGTTCTCTTTTGCAGGCAGCTGCTGGTGAGTAGCCTGTCTGCTGTCTGGCTGCATCCACTGTCTTGATTTAGTTTCATCTGTCATTCATTAATGGGTGAACACCTTGTGCAAGCTCCATACCCACCTGTCTGGAAATCATTCTCTGTCTCTGGTTGTGAGTGATATCTGCATGTTTGGTTCATCTTCCACTTCCTGGCTGTGATTCTCCTCCCATTCCTAAGCAGTGTGGCTCTGCTGCACACAAGAAAATTGTGCCAGGGTCAGGCTGGAGTGAGCCAGGAACTTTCATCCCCCAGCAGCTTTACTCTCCTCACAGATACCTGAAGGAACCAGTGAAAGTGGCTGGTGTCCAGAATATGCAAATGTAGGTGTGTGACAAATGAACCAGTTGCTCAATTTTTTGTGAATTGAATAAAGCAGGTGTATGCAGACAGGCAGGGTTCTACTGAGGGACCCTCCTTTGTGCATGTGGCTGCTCCAGTTTGTCCCCAGTGCCACATTACTGCTTGTGGGCCTCTGCCCCTGGCCTGTGGTGAGAGAAGATGAGCAGCTGGCAGGAAGGTAGCAAGAATGTGCTACTTAAACATAGGTTGTTAATGGCTGTGTTCCCAGTCTCCAGATGTGTGGCTGCTCTGGGATGCCGGGACCTCCCTCTGTGCTATGGTAGACAATTCCATTATTAGCTTAGTGGCAGCTTTCCATATGCCAACACTCGTGACTGCAGGACTGTTTAATTTTCACTACTCTGAAGTATTTAATTTGTCACCTGTTAGCTTCTGCTTTGTAAAGATCAAATGCCAAAGTCCTTACCTAGATTTTTACTCAGTTAGGGCTGGGGCATGGATCCATTATATCTGGTCAGGATCAGGGGCAGGATAAGAGGCAGCATAAGGTCTTGAATTCAGAAAGTCAGTCACTTCTAGGTTAATCAGTAGAAAACCCCCATCTTCAGGGATGGGTGTCTAATCTCCCTTCTGCTGTTAATTTCTATTTGGAGAAATGAAAAATCAGTACTGCTAAAAACACTGCCCACTCACATTTTGAAGCTGGACTTTGCAGATGAGGTGTGCGGTTGTGAGTGCCTGACTGCACGTACTGGCCCCTCTCTAGTATGGAGAGCTGCTGCTGTGAGCAAATCATCCTGCAATTCACTGCTGGGGGCCTCTCTTTAATTATTGAGTGCCAGAATAGATGTATATTGAGTTACTTTGCTGGCAAATATCATCTCCAGCATCTCATATAACTTTGCAATGATCTCAGTTTTCCTACCTGCATAACATGGTCTTCTTCAAAGAATCTAAAACAAGACAAAATGTGGTTTTATAGATTGCTTGTCTAGCAGTACACGTTTCCAGAGAACAATAGGTTGTACACTGGCTTTGAGGATAGCCTTCCCTGGCAGCATGGATTGCTCTTATTTACAGTCAAGCCTGCACTTGGATGTGCAGCAGGATGAAGCAGGATGTGCATGGTGCATTTTTAAACAAACCAACCAAAACAAAAAACCAGCCCCTCAAAAATTCAGCAAAAAGAGAGAGCGGTCTAAGCCAGCACAGCTTTATGAGAGGAAAGTCCTGCTTATCAAACCTGATTTCCTTTTATGACAAAGTAACCCACCTAGATGATCAAGGGGACCCAGTTGATTTAATCTTTTAAGATTTCAGTAACGCTTTTGATACTGTCTCTCATAATATCGTTCTGAACAAAATGTCCATCCCACAGCTGGATAAACATGTCACACGATGGGCGAGCAACTGGCTCACGGGTCGGGTGCAAAGGGTGACAGTGACTGGGTGACATGAGACTGGCACTGGTCCCTTAGTGGAGTTCTGCAGGGCTCCACCCTTGGCCCTGTGCTCTTCAACATCTTCATAAATTACTTGGATGCAGGACTGGAAGGTGTACTGAGCAAGTTCACAGATGATGCAAAACTGAGAGGAGCTGTTGACTCCCTCGAAGGCAGGAAGGCCTTGCAGAGACACTTCAACAAATTAGAGGGCTGGGCCATCACCAGTTGTATAAAGTTCAAGAAGGGAAAGTGCCAGGTTCTGCGTCTGGGATGGGGCAACCCTGGGTCTACAGACTGACTGGGGAATGCGATGCTGGAAAGCAGTGCCGTGGAAAGGTACCTGGGGGTCCTGGTTGATGGAAAGTTGAATATGAGTCAGCAGTGCCCTGGCAGCCAGGAGGGCCAGCCGTGTCCGGGGGGCATCAGGCCCAGCATCGCCAGCTGGGCAAGGGAGGGGATTGTTCCACTCTGCTCTGCACTGGGGTGGCTTCACCTGGAGTCCTGGGAACAGTCTTGGCCACCACAATATAAAAAAGGCATTAAGCTATTAGAGAGTGTCAAAAGGAGGGCAACAAAGATGGTGAAGGGCCTTGAGGGGAAGCCATATGAGGAGCAGCTGAGGGTTCAGCCTGGAGAAGAGGAGACTGAAGGAAGGCCTCATCACAGTCTACAGCTTTCTCTTAAGGAGAAGAGGAGGGGCAGACAGTGATCTCTCCTCTGTGGTGACCAGTGACAGGACCTGAAGGAATGGCCTGAAGTTATCAGAGGAGGTTTAGGTTAGATATTAGAAGAAGGTTCTTCACCCAGAGTGTGGTCGGGCACTGGAACAGGCTTCCCAGAGAAGTGGTCATAGCATCAAGCCTGACAGAGTTCAAGGAGCATTTGGACAATACCTTCAGGAACATGGTGTGACTCTGCAAGACCAGGAGTTGGACTCGCTTGTGGGTCCCTTCCAACTCAGCATATTCTGTGATTCTGTGGATTTTGCTCTCACTGCTCTGAAATACTCCCATTTATCAGCTGTTGCTGTAGAAGACCTGGCTGACATGTCTTGAGGGAACTGCAGTAGCAGTTCTGGCCAAGTGGTGCATGGCTCCAGAGGCTGCCTGCATCCATGCAGGCTGTACCGGTGTCACTTGCAGGAGCACTTGGAGGTGGGGGGGGGAGAAAAAATCAACGTCCACATTTATACTTTTTCCCAGCTTGCAGAGATGCAAATGGCTGCCAGTGTTCCCTCATCCCTTCTCTGTCCTGCTGTCACACACAGGCTGCAGGCATTAGAGCTGCGAACAGTGGTTGAGAAATTGGCCATGGATCCCTTGACCTTTAGTTCCTGAAAAATCCTCTGGATAATGTAGTCTCCAGTGCTCACGGCCATGATACAACTATTACATATGTTATTTCTAAGTATGGCAAGCAAAACTTGTCTTTCCTTATTTTGCAAAAGAAATAAAACTGGTGAATTCTACGTAATCCTGATGACAGTTTACAAAAGAAAGAAACATTACCCGATGCCTAAATGGAAGAAAAGGCAATGCTGTGGTTAGTCGAATACTTTTGTTATTCACAAGTTTCAGCAAATTTAATGAGTCAGGCAGGAGCTGTGAGCCCGAGGTCCCTCCTGTGTGACCCCCCCCCGGTTTGTCCCCTGCAGCAGTGCTGGCAGGTCCTGACAGAGTAACTACAGCTGGGATCTCAGGTACTGCTGTATCCCCGGGCTGGCGAGAGCAGGGAGGCAGGGCTCCATCTATCGCTGTGTGGGGAGAAGGCAAAAATAACCAGGATGGCATTCCTCCGCATGGGAAAGCTACTGGATACGGTGAACTACATGCGCTATTTTTTTTTCTCTTTTTTCTTGTTTTTTCCTTTCCCCTGTGGCTTCTAGAGCCCTTCACTTCCAATCCAGTTCACTGATTGGGACATTGTGCAGGTCTGTAGCTGGGGAAAGTCCCCACTTGTACATCATGTTGTGTGAGTCTGGAGAAAACAGCAGGGAAACAAAGTGTCTTGTACACACACAGAGAGAATTGGAAGCAGAAACAGTCTGTTTTCTGATTTCCAGTCTCTTTCTCTGACAGGATGGGGTTCATGCTCCAAAACATGTTGAATACAGAGAGTTCTTGGAGGGCTGCAAGAGCAGGAGCAGGGTCAGGGTAGTGCACAGTTCTGCAGCGTTTTGCTTGATTTGCCACTGCTCTGTTTCTGAACTCCCTGTACTTGTATAGCCAGAGATGTGTTTCTTCTATACGTACATATACACAGGCATTTACATGAGAACCGAGCTCTGCACGAGCCGTAGGTCCTCCTCTGCCAAGCCTGGGGATGCAGTGAGGGGTGTGAGCCCTGAACCCAGGGCTGTATGCAAGTTCTGCAACCACATTCGGTCCTCAGTACTTTCAGCTAAAATCCTACTCTCTGCCTTGCAGATTGTACCTTAACAGTGGACCAGGTTGTCCAGGGCAGTTGTGGCTGCCCATCCCTGGAAGTGCTCAAGTACAGGTTGGGCAACCTGATCTAGTGGAAGGTGACCCTGCTGATGGTGGGGTTGGTGGACAAGATGGTTTTTAAAGGTCTCTTCCGACACAAACCAGTCTGTGATTCTATATTGAAAACTGAATATTTACCCCTGTCCTTTATCTTTGCAATCACCTGAATTAACCCAGCTGTGCTGAGTGAGATACTGTTTTATATAGCTGGTACTGCCTGATTTGAATAAATCCTGAAGGATAATGTGTACAGTGTCGCTCTAGAAAAAACAGATTTTAGGATTTAGACTACTTGGAAAAGATGCTAATTTTTCTTTGCAAGTGGTTTGCTGGTAGTGAGAACCCATTGTTATTCAGTGCTTGTAGGGAACATGAGAAGTGTCTGGATTCTTAGGCTTCCACAAAAAGCTTAACTGATAGTTCTGCACTGATGGCAGGAAGAGTTTGAGCTTACGTTATTTGACTGGGAGAGCTTGTCCCAAGTTATGTGAACAGATGTTTCAGATTTGAGTTCAGCCTGGCAGAAAAGGGAGAAGAATCTAGTCCCCAGCATTTCCCATCTTTTGCCTGGGGAAAAAAAAAAAAAATCCAAAGTGAGTTTCTTTTTTTCTTTTTAACTGGATTTTTCTTTACCATGAAACTGAAATGCAAACTCCTGGAAAGAGAGAGAGATTGGCTTTTATCCAACTCAGTACTTAAAGCTTTTCACCTGTTTGCTCAGCTGCCTTTACTTGTCAGCATTTTCATGTGTGGAACTGCAATTATCTCTGAAAAGCATCACAAACAGTTAACCCCCCAAAACCTCCTCCTCAGAAGATATGGTCTGCTTTCCACATTTTGGTGCATTACACAGCCAGGCTACCCTTTGTGTAGTAGCTCATGTGCTGCAGCAAGAGGAACATAAAATACTTCTGACACAGCTGTCAACAATTAAACTGTGTGAGGCTTCGCTCACAGAGGTTAGGGAGAAGCCCAGGGAAATCTGAAACAGCTTTCAAGAGAAAGCACTGAAAATACATGCCAGAAGCCAAGGAATAGATTGCAGATGACAAATACACATCTCCACAGACTATCAGGGAAGAATTTGGTTTGACAATGGCTGTGGAGCCATGGAGCTGTGCTGGATCAGGCTGAATGTGGCAGTGAAAGGAAATAATTAAGCCAGATAAGAATGCCCAATACTGACTTTTATGGGAGAATTCACCCACATATTCCATGGGCAGATCCCACAGACTGCTGGAAGGTGGAGGACCCTCCACTCCTGCTGATGCTGCTGTGCAATTTTTATACCATGCCTGTTGTCTGTAAACCCTGAGGACCTGTTTTAAGGCAGAAGATGGTGTTGTCACCCCCAGTCTGGGACAGGGCAGCAAAATGGTCTGTTGGGGTTGGAGAGCAGCAGGTGGTGACAGTGGAATGACATGTTGTAACGTGCCAGTCCTTGGCATATTCCCGTAAACCTGGAGGAGATCAGGTCTGTCATGAGCAGTGGATAAAGAGATAAAAAGTGAGGGGAGCACTTGCACACATCACCCTGGGAGCCATGCAGGGAGGCCATGCTGCCAGGTACTGTGGGCACAGGCTGCCCCACCTCATCTCTTGGGCAGAATGAACTCCCATGTTTGGGGTTTAGCCAGTGACCCCAGTGGTTGAGCTGCTGGCTAAACATGGCCTCAGCAGCATCTCAGAGGCCATGAAATCTTTGGGACTGGAAGAAGCGGAGCTGAACACCTGTATATGTTCCTTGGAGCTACCACAGCCAGTGCAGCAGAGCTGTCCCCACACTCAGGACAACCTGGCCTCGGGTGGGAGCTCTCATGGCAGCATAGGAGCACAGAAGGAGTTGGTTGATTATAGTCCCATGTTTATGTGGTAGCAGAGTCAGGCTGTAGGCACAGTGCAGTCCCTGGAAGTTTGCTGCTGCTGCAGCAGTGTTTGTAGCTTAGGCCCTCAGCTTCCCAGGGCTTTCAATGCTGTGTGATGTGGGGGGTAGCTCGCCCTTTCCTTGCTCACCCCTTTTTCTCACAAAGTGTCTGCTGAATTCTGCCAAATTAATAGTTTATTCAACTCTCTCACACTGCAGCCCGTGGTGATGCATCCCATTAACAACAGCAGGTTTGAGTAAGGCTGGAAGTTCCCCAGGTCACAAGAGAGGACTGGAATTGTCCTGGTTGCTGTGCCTGGGGAGAGTGTGAGGGTGGTGGGAGATGGGGATCTGCGGGGCGCAGTGAGCGGTCTGAAGTTACATCTAAAATAGCTGAACCGTGACATTTTCTCTTGACAGAAGTGGTGAAAGGCCACAGACACTTCCTTTCTGTGACTCAGAAACTCACAAATCTTTTGATTCACACCTTATAAGTAAAATTAGCCTGTGCCTCACTGCTGCCAAACTCTTTCAAAGCAAAGATACTTGTACAAAGGAATTCAGCAACAGAAATGCAATTCACTTGTGGCTCAGATTGCTGCTATTTCTGACTGGAAGCAGCACCAGAAATACTTGCAGGGATTTCCACTTTGCCTTTGAAAAGATGTGCATATTGTTGGTAGAAAAATAGCTGCTTGGGAGGATAATTTACATATGTTAGGGGACAGGGAGGGGAATGAGCCCCATGAGGCTGCTGCAGTGATGAATACAAGAGTTCAGCTTCGCACTATAACTATAACGTTCAGTCACTTTGAAACAGGGATCTTCAGCTGTTGTTATGGGGAATGTTGTGACATGAGCTGCAATTACTGCTGCTCAGGAGGACATTTCCAGCCCCAGGTCTGAGCTTTCACCCAGCATATGGGTCTTTATGCTGTTTATGCCTTGGCATCCCAGAGAGCTGTCAGACATATTCCTGCATGTGGGGACTCTTCAGGTGAGACTTAATGAAGGGAAGGATTTTGTTGATTCTTAAGGCAGCAATTGTTTGTGACACTGGTGAATGTGATGTTACCTTGAAATACGAACTTACCACCAGCTGAGAGAATCAGTCAAGGAAAAATCTGGCACTTAAAATCCATGCTGTTCATGGTCTATATTTTGCAGCCAGCTGTAAGTGAAGCCTCAGTTCCCGTGACAATGCCCTTGGGGATGGAACCCAATGGCATCTGCAGAGTTGGGCGTGGAGGCCGATGGACCCACGCAGCCCAGAGAGGGGGGTTCCAGACCCATCTGCCCACTGGCAGCGACAGCAGAACATCATGGTCCCCTCCAGTGCCAGCACGGAGCAGACGTCTCCAGCAGGGTTAGCTGCCTGGGACAGCCAAGGATAGCCGTGAGCTGTGGACTTCTAATGCAGAAACTCGTTTGCTTGTAATCTATGGGGGTGAGTTTTAGAATAAAGCCAAGAGTGCTCTGGTCATAGCCTGAAATACTGATATAAATGGTGGAAGGAATGGATGTCTGTAGTATAATGCAGAGGTATATAATATCTGTAGTATAATACATATAATATACATGCAGACATTTTTCTTCCTGGCACACCAAGAGTTTTAAACCAAATGAGTACAAAAGCAATTTACTTAAGAAAAAGTTAGGCACGGTGCATTGGAAATAGAACTGGTTATATTACTTTACCCCAAAATAATATACTTGTTATCTTTGGGTATCAAGTGAAGCCTTGCTAAACAAGGACACGTTTTTGTGGCCATCTTGGCCAGGTTTGTTCTTTCTGCTTGATAGACTGTGCACAGAGAAGTGTATCTCCAAGGAGTGAATTTTTTTGCCCTTTGGAAATGTGTGGGGAAGGGACAGCAGCATATGGACTTGGCATGCCCCAGGCATGGCTGTGGGAGCCTGGGAACATTTCGTGCCTGCAGCGAGTGTAGGAAGAAGGGAGGAGGAGAGTGGAGCAAGCGACTGCAATGAGCTGTGTGGTGATGGCAATGAGTTACATGTCTGCGAGCAGGAGCAGCAGGGGGGCCCAGCCATGACCTAGTCTTCATCACAGCTGAGGTGAGGAACAGGCCTCATACCATGCCCCTTCCTTGCCTCATGGGTCACAGAAGAACTGGGAGATTCTCATGAAGAGCCACAGGCAACATCTGGACCAGAGAGTGCAGATAAAATTGCCAGCCAGAGCAAAATCAAGCCAGGTGCTGAAGGAAGGGACAGAAGAGGGGCTGGCTTTAGAAGCTTAGCTCTGTCAGCAGTCGGAGACTTCAGTTGTGAGTGGAGACAGAAGCATGCCATGGCTTTTCCAAATGTACCACCATAAGACGCTTTTATGGATCAGAAACTCCTAATGTTGTACAGAACAATGAACTTAAAAATGAAACCATAGATATCCTGCACAAATTGCAGGTGAGCACAGGGCAGGTGAGCACACCACAGATGGGAACACACAGCACACATGCACAGAAAGCCTGAAAGAGGCTGCATGTGGCTGTATCCTGCACAGCAAGTCTGCAGCACATTGTCTGAGGCAGACGCAGAGCAATTGCTGCTTGAAGCTGTAATGACAGTGCATTTGGTCTCTCACTCTGGATCTTGGAGAACAACCCCCTCAACTTCTAAATAACATGTACAGTTAAACAGGGTGTGTTTTGCTCTGCCCTAAATGTGCGATGCAGCCCAGGGAGGTCAAGTGAAAGGTTCATGTGCCAGGTGTTGTTGCCCACCTTAACAAAAGATGTTCTGATTCACTTACAAGATGTGCTGATAGAGGCTGGGCCTGTGTCCCACCCTGAGCTAGTGTTGACATCCTGAGCAGGAGATGCTTTTACTCCCTCACTTCTTAATGTTGGTATCTCCCTCTTTTGCTTGGAGCAGCAGCAGCACTGGTCTGGCATCACTGCCAGACATACCTGCACAAAGGACCGGGGACACGGTGCCATGGCCCCTCACAGTTTCTGTTGGACTGTGTCTTGTATGTGTTCATGCACTGGTGATGCATGGTTAGTGATGGTTCCCATGCCCTGGCATTGAATATCACATCCCATTTTTGTGAAATGATGCTGATTTGCAGATACACAATCTCTTCCCAGACCTGTGCCTGCCCCAGTAACTGCTGGGAACAGCACAAGCCCTGGCAGAGGTGTCAGAACTCCCCTGCGTGCAAAGCATGCCAGGCTACCGCAGCGCTTGCTCATGGAGCAGGGAGAAGCATGAATGGGAGCAGATTTTAGGGTTATTTTAGTCAAGAAAATTCAGGGATGTCAATTGCTGAGCTGTCATCAATTTCAGTGACTGCAGAACCCAATTAGCCTCTAATTTTAGTTTCATGCTAATGCCATTGTCAGCTCTTTCTGTACAGCAGGTGAGGCAGTTTTAGACATGGCTCCACAGCCGCTTCATGCGGGTGGCTGCTTCCTAGAACCTCACACCCAACAGGGAAATTGGGACAGCATTTGGAAATGCTTTGAAAGGCCCTGGGGTTTTTATACAATTTTTTTTTATTGCTGTTCCACTGCTGCCACACACACATGGCTCACACAGGCACCAGCCTTCATCAGGCACAATTTTCCCTTGGCTGACACCCCACCTGGCAAAAGATAAGGCTCAACACAGTCGTGCTGGGGCTCACTCACTCACAGATCTGAACGGGAGAGGCTGCTAATTGCAGGATGCCATAGACATGCACCACTCTGGCCCTGTACCTGTGAGCAGCAAGGAAGAACTGGAGTGTTCTTCAAGCAGTGGCCACCTGCAGCTCTCTGGGACATGCTAGGAAGGATGGTCAGCTCTGTCCCACTGCTGCTGGCATGGTCTGAGTGCAGCTGGGTGCTCTCCTGGACATGTGTGCCGTGCTCCGTGCACCCCTGCTCTGGGTTGCAGCGCAGCTGCAGCAGCACCGAGGTCAGCCTGCCCAGGATTCATCGGCACTGTCAAGGGTGGGAATTCCAACTGTGACTGCACTTCGTGGCATTCTTCTGCTTGCAGGTATTTCTGCACAGCTCTGGTTTCCCCACGTTTTCCCTCGTGGATCTTGAACTGGTGCCTGATAGAGTAGCCTGGGCTGTCTGGAAACACCTGGGCACAGTTGGGTTTGGGGCACAGTGGGGAGGTTGGTATTTCTGGAAAACACGAAACACATAGATGGGAACAAACGGGAGATGAGTGCCAGCATCTGTGCCAGGAGCTCAGCACTTTTATCCACTGGAGCCACAGGATGGAAAGAATGTCCATAGAATGTAGAAATTTATTTCAACATGTACTTGATGTTAATGAGTGGACCCACAGCACAGGCTTTCTGACTTGGAAGCCAGTTGCTGACATAGAGCAGCTGAGCTTTATTTGCAGAGAATTGTTGTTCTCCAGTGGATTTGCAGGTGCAACACAGTGACATGTTAATTGTTTGGGCTTCCCCGTTGTGCTCTCAGCCATTCTGGAGGATACACAAAGGAGGATGACTGGAATGCCGTAACAAGTTTTCCACAAAGAAACTCAGTGAAGCTTCAGAAATCTCCACTGGCTCATGCTGCTTCTGAGACATATCCAAGCTGATGGTCACATATGAGTCCTTACAGCTCCTTTTGAAGGTCTGAAGGCTTTGTTTTCCAGCAGAAAAGTTTTTCTGGGCATTATTTGTGCTGGACTGACCTTCAAATAAAACTGTTGCTAAAAACTGACAACAGAGTAGGTATGACAGCCCTGTCAAGGAATGGATAATCTCCCGTCTTTAAATACACTTTCTATTTATGTTGGCAGTGTACAGACTTGTCAGGATTTTACCTACTATCCCAGACTAACACTTCAAAAGTGCCACCAAGGAAACTTCTCTGCATATCTCTTTCTATTTCAAAACTTCTTAACTGAATAATGTGAGTTGGCGGATACGTCACTGCCTGTTGAAGCTCACAGCTGAAGAATGTTCAAAAGGAAAAGAAAATAGTTGGAAAGTATTTTTTTACTATCAAACACACCTGGAAATTGTATCAGCTGAGAGGATATACCAATTGCTCCTGCAGCTTAATTTTTCATGGTTAGTTTCTTTTTCATGTTTATCAGAATGTTTCAGTTCATACCTCAGATAACTCAGTCTCTGCAAGTGTTGGGGTCCCCTGAAGGGGCCAGCAGCTCTGTGTGCCCCTAGATCAGCTGGCAGACATCTGCCTTGTGTTAGGAGAAACATGATCTTCCCGCTGGCTTGGGCCTGCGGATGGGGGTGGGAGCACTATGAAACTGCTGCTTAAACCAGGACATAACCCAGCATTTCAGAATAAGTAAGCAAGATATACAATGAAATAAGTTGCCTGCATTTTCTCAGCAAAAAAGATGAGCATTTTCAGGAAAAAATCATGGTTTTCCACACCCTTTTTGTAGAAGGTGCTGTGGATGCCAAGTCAGTTGCTACCCATGGGATTGGCTGCTGGGACTGGGCCACAGAGGGATGGTGGAGACTGACTTGGTTTTACCATCTGACTCCAGATCTGGCTTCTGGCTTTCGATGACACTGCCAATGCAATCACCAGGGCCTAGCTGGAGTTAATTGAATTAAATGGGACACTTGCCAGGGACACCAGTTATCTCCTGCAGTCATTAGCGCAAGAACAGTGTAAGGATTAGCTCTTGTTTGCTGTCTCAGGTGTTAGTGGTGATACCAGCCGACATGTTAAGGTCTTGTCAGCAGCAGCGTGTTCTGGAAGAGACAGCAGCCTCTTTAGCTGATAATACCCGTATCATTTTTTTTAAATGCAAGTATTCCTCTTTGGAGTAATTTTATTTTAGTCCTCACTTTGAATAGTTTAATGAGTTTCATTTCTTCTCTCTTTTCAGGGGGTCAGCAAACGTATAAAACAGATACACTCACCCTTCTGACTGACAATGCTTCCCAAAGACTCGCTCTCCAGCCTTTGGAGCCTGCTTCAGCCCTGGGAACATGGCCATGGTGTGGGGTGAGTGATGCAGAGGAGTCACTGGTTCTGGGTGTTGCTGGTATCACATGAACTCTGCAGTGGGGGAGGAAGGACCTGGGCTTTTGATTTCCAAAGGATATTGCTCTGATAAATAAAGAAAAGGTTTAACTACTGCAGGAAAGTGTGGGGATTTGCTCTTTGGTATTCTGGATGAGAACTTCTGGTCCTGAAGGTCTGTACAATTACTGAGGAAGCAATGGGCATGTGCCCATGTCTCACCTGCAGTGGTGCCCACATCCCATGTGCCCACATCCCAGCTGAAGCAGTGCCTGTGTCCCACCCATGGCAGTGCCTGCTTCCCATGTGCCCCTGTCCCCTCTGCAGCAGTGCCCACATTCCACATGCCTGTGTCCCACCCACAGTGGTATGTGCTCTCCGTGGCTCACCTGGAAGTGAAGTGCTGCTGCTTCCTGGGGCTGAGGAGCACTAATAAACAAGCAAAACTGATGATGAAGTGCTTCAAGACCTGCTGAGCTCATACATCTCCCCCATCCACAGTGTGTGAGGGGTGGGATTGCAGCCTCTGTACAGGGGGTTCAGGAAGTGCCTCAGCAGCAGAGCAGCCATCCCTGCAACCGGACAGTCTCCAGTCCCGCTGGATGTTGCCACATGAAGCCTCTGGGTGAGTCTTGCCCTGTGCGTGACGGGGAGGTTCTGCCAGAGCCACAGGAGCTGTGGCTGAACCGTGCTGGGCTGGGCCCTCCGTGGGTGGGAACAGCCAGCACAGCAAACCTTGACCTTGGCTTATTCATGGATTCATCCTCCCATAACCCCCTTGTTACAGGCAGGCTCTGTGGTGATGCTGCCAGTCTGTGCTCCGCACAGCCCCTCTGCACACTCTGGCTGCTGGGAAAGGCGCCTTGCTTTGGGGAGTCATTTTATACTCTCTTTGAGGGGTCTTAAAAATTGCTGAACTTTCAAACTAAGTTCTTGTGATTGAATATTTATTGTTGAACTCAGCATGAAATGTAAAACAAAGCCTAAAACCAGGGATGCTTTTGATTTTAATGTAAATGCTGACAGCATTTTTAATGTATACAGTATTTGAGTAGTGAATGCTTAAAATTGTTCTGGTGTTTTGTGTCCTCAGCTATTTTTCTCTCTACTGTGGTTAGCCCTAGAGCCTGCGCTGGAATAAGTAACATGCAGAGATCTGAGACTTATGACAAGCTCAGCCTAGACTGCTTCAAGACATGTTCGTGTAGGGATTTTCTGGCAGTGCCATGGGGTCAGAGCCGCATTGTGGCCCTGTTATACGTCAAAGAATGGCTGATGCGTTCCTTCGTGCTCGTAAGACTATAACGGGATCAACTTTCACCTGCTTGGAGCCTGCCAAGATCACCAATTTGAGCCCATTCTGCCATTGGAAAATTGTTCATTTTCATGGATAAGTCCGAATTAATGTTGTGTGGCAGTGAGAGTGCGGTTCAGTGCAGGGTCACTGAGGTGCTGATGGGCAGTGTGGGGCTACCAGCCATGACCTTGGCACAGACTGCCAGGGCCAGTGCTGGTGCCAAGGCACAGCTGTTAATATCTCCTATACTCTGCAGTAGTATCAAGAAATATAAATATACAGGACTTGGGCAAATCCAAAAATCCACAAAATGCCTTTTATTCTCTTTAACAGAGTCACATCAATGTTTCTTTCATGTAAGAAAGGCCTTTGCTGCTTCCAAAGTGAAGTGCATTCCAAGTGGTAACTGCAGAAACTAGAAATAGAATTAAAAGTGCTACTGACAGAAAAAAATGCTGTAATCATATAAGGGCAGAGTTGGTACAAAAAGTAGCCTGCATTAGTGTCAAAGTGAAGCACAAGTGAAACATTATCCTCAAAGGTACCACTTAAGTAGTTGTTTGCTTCCAGAAGGGTGTCATAGAAGGTTTGGATCAGAGTAACAGTCAGCCTGAGCTATTTTGTAAGAGGACATAACTATCTTTTTGGAATTTCACAGGTAGGCTTATCAGAGGTGAGAAATACGGGCACAGAGTAACAAGAGCCTTCAAAAGGTGCTCTTTGTCCCAGGCCCTATTGTGGAGGACACAGTGTTCTGAGGGGATGCTGATACTCAGCTGTCTGTACTAAGGGAAAAGCAGGAGTGCTCACTTGGGGGTGTTAGAGGAGGGGTGCAGCTCCTAGGGGCACCCCGCTATCCCTGCGGTACGGTGGGTATGGATCAGAGGCCGGAGGCTTCAGGTTTTGGGGTGCTGGAGGGCGTAAAGGCTCTTCCCATACTTGTACAGAAGTTTCCCATAAAAGAGCTCCGTTCCCAGCCACAGAGCCTGGCTTGCCCAGGGAGTGCAGCTCAGGGATGGTTCCATATCCTGTAACACCAAGCTGCTCATGTTGGTGGATTCTTTTCTAAGTGGAGGTGTCAGATTGTCTAGCCAGCTGAAGGAATCCGATTGGCAGGAGAGTGACTTAATTCAATAAGCAGAATTTTAAAAACACCGTGGTTCTGTGTTTAACAGCCAGATTCTACAAAATTAGCTCCAGCTCTAAAGCGATTTCCCTCCCCACCCTCCATGTACTATCCCTTTTGGTCCTGCATGTTCCTACCTCCCCAAACTGCCTCATTTTGTCTGGTACCAGTTGGCACTGGGGCTGCTCTACCTGTTCCCTGCAAGGATCAGCCAAGTCACACACACCTGTGCACTGATGGGAGCCCAAGGCTGGGTGGCCAAGGAGGACACAGCATCCCGGTCCCTGGTGCTCCTGCCCACTTTGTGTGCCCCCTCAGGGACTCCCTTCTTCCGGGAGGAGAGTGTGAAATAACCCCCTGCAGGAATGTAGGACTTGTGCAGAGAGGTGGCAGAGGTCGATCGAAATCTCTCTATGGACACAGCCAGGCAGGGAGGACCCACATCCCCCAAAGTGCCCTGTGGACCTTGCCCAGGGAGTTTTGGAAAGGGTCAAATTCAGTCACCATGAACAAGGAGCTTTGTCCACGTGTTGCTGTCACACTCTGAGTACTGAGGACCTGTAAGTCCAATGGGAGTTTAAAACACTCAGGACTTGCAAATACCTTTGCAAGGCAAGAGAAATTCTCTGTGCTGTAGCCCTAAGCCTGCTCCAGTGCAGCTCCTCACTGCCAGCAGAGTTCCATGACCTTTTTCTGGTCTCTTTTTTTTTCCCTTGTCCTCTGTGTTGAGGTGGATGAGGACACAAGTCACCTGCCTGCACTGCTGGCTGTTCCTGGCAGGGATAGGGCGGCTCTGCCACTGCTCAGAGGTGCGGCTGAACCTTTCTCCTTGTATTTGCAGAGTATTTATCTCCTTATATTTGGTGTTTCCTTGTGCACTGACCTGGGCTGAGTTTGGGCATTTCACATTCCAGCTGGCTTGGAAGCTTTTTTCCAAAGATATTTCTTCCCTTCTCCTCACCTGTGCTCTTCTTCATACCTTTCCTGCTTTGAGAAAAGCTTCACTGATGGTTAGTGGATCCTTCCTTAGTGGGGAACGTCACTTTGATCTGTGTTAGGTGACACTACACGGTTTGTTCCCAGCATGTTCTGGAAGGAAAGGGTTTGGGGTGGCTGATCACAGTTGTCCAAGCCCAAGTGTCCTGATGATCTCCCTCCACATGCTCTGCCGGCTTTCCTTTCTGCAGTGAGTGCCCAGCAGCAGCTGGGAAGACAGGAGATAGTAGGAGAAGGTAGTGTGAAAACACCATTCCATGTGGGACTCTCAGCATGGCCGGCAGCTCCCAAGGGCAGCAACTCCCAAGGTCCTCAGTGCCAACCTGCCCACAGGGTGTTGGTGGAGGAGTGTCCCAGAGCAGTGCTGGGGAAGGTAGGGAGCCCCGCAGACTCCCGTGCTCCCCGGGAGGGGAGATGGCTCCATGGTCCCATCTGTCTCTGCACAGGGCAGCGAGCCTGGCGGAGAGAGGACGGAGGCACGCGGTGAGGGCTGCTAGGTATGAATCTGGTAACTGCTGTGGTTTGGGTCTGTCATCTACAAACCTGTTGCTTTCTTTTTCAAATGTACCATCATCACCTCAAACCAGCACAGAAGTGACTGAAGTTGCAGGCAAAACTGTACTACAGATGTTGCTCCTTTCCTTCTTTTCTACATTCTGCCATTGGATTAATCATTTCCTTTCCATTTCAGGTCTGCTGTTTTCTGGCTGGGGTGTTTTTTATAGCCTATATTATAAGGAAACCCACACATGGGGAAAGCAAGAAAGAAGTAAATGGAAAACAAACAACAGGCCCCGCCATTAATCCTTCTGGGGAAAGCATGGCCTGGGCTGCGTTCTTCAGCATCCAGACCCATTGTGGGATACACCAGGTGAAAATGGACAGCAGAGTGCTAAAGCAAAGAGGGAGCAAAGATTAACATGGGGACTTGGTGGGCTAAGTATAGACAATTCTTCCCCTCTCCAGTGACTCCTAGAAATGGTGGGGAGAATTCTGCAGTCAATATGATTTGTTCGATACCCAAAATATAACACAGAGATCTGACAGTAGGGATTGCAGCTAGGAAATGAGGAATTCTCTGGCACAGCTGTCATTATACTAAGCCTGTTACTTCTCTTTAATCCTGATTGATGCTCTCTCTATTCTGAGCCAGGTTCTCTGGTCAGCCATCATTCCAGGGGGTCTGCTGCTGCTCTCACACTGGAGCCTGTTCTTTTGTGCCCCTTCCACGGAGCAGCTGAAATAATGAGTTAAACATTGCTGATATTAGAGAGGACTCCTGGCATCTGCCCCAGACAGAGAAATCAACATGTAATTCATTAAAGATACCCATACTTATACTGCAAAAATGTGTGTCCCAGATGGTGCCAATTCCCATCAGATTCCCGTAAGAGGGAGCAGGAAAGGTCCATCCCTGCTGAATGCAGACCCCTGCCCTGACGGAACCACCCTGGCTCATCTCCCTGCAGCCTGGCAGACATGCTCATGGACCTCTCCCAACCTGGGCTACATTTTTCCCCCAAACTGCCAAGGAAGGTACCAAATCAATGTATCTTTTGGAAGGGAAGGATGTGGCCTGAGATCTGGTGTCTCAAGACCACGCTCTTTGGACGGCGCTGATCTAGACATTGTCTTACTCCCAGCATTTTTCAAATTGTGTGATTTCCTACAGTTTACAACTACACACAGTAGCTAGAAGTTACTACGTGTAGCTGACTTTAAAGGACACTGTCATTAACAAATGCTATGTACATGTTCTACAAATGTTGTCGTAACCTATGTTTTATAGTCTTAGACTGCAATTAATGGGGACAAAAAGTGTGTCGTCTGAGAATACTGGAATGGTTTATGTCTGTATTTTTCAAAATACAGAATTTTATATTTACTCAAAATAGATCTGTTTGCAGGTTGTGAAGTATTTTATACAGAACACAAGATAAATGCAGTGAGTGGATCTTGACTTGCATCAGGGAATCAAAGCAGGCAGAAAGGGAGGCAAGTACAGTACGTCAGACAGCAGGTCTTTAACCATGCAGAAAGGTGCAACAGATCAGAAAGTGACATTGTTGTTTCTGTTCCTCTGTGGTCTGCAAAGTGCTGGGAACATCAAGCTTGAAGCAGGGACTGTGTGGGGCCAGGCTTTCCTCCCTATGGGCCATGGACCTCCAAGGCAGCACAGCGGGCCAGTGCAAGGCTTCCATGCCACTTTGCTGGAGGAGTGGGGAGAGGATGAGCGGGACCATCCCGTGTCCCCCAGAACCCCCGCAGGGATGGAGTCCGCAGGGACTTGTGCCCAGCTGGGGCCCAGCACGCAGCAGGGAGTGGTGCTGAGCTCTCGGGAGGTTGTGCTGGCACTAGGGGCAGAGCTGGGCTCCCCCTCTCCTGCAGCAAAGGCACTGCTGGGTGCAGCTCTGGAGACTGGCACTGATGCACTTGCATTGCACGACCATCACTTTCTCAAATAGATATGTCACTTATGTTTTCCTTAATTAAAATTTCAGCTATTCCTGCCTCTTCACATGCCTCCCTGCACATATGTCTGACCACGACCACTGCCATGTTTGGAGCTGTGTGGTGGCTGTTGTCAGAACCCAGGAATGCAGCCTCAGGAACGAAACCCTGTGCAGGCAAACTTGGCAGAACCTGGGCAGTGTCTGGAGCAGCAGTTAGGAATCTGGGATTGGGAGCTGACCACACTGTTACTGACTGGTCTGATTTGTCCTCTTGCATTCCCAAGAGGACAAATCAGGGCCTTGATTGCCAGGTTTGCAGTTTTAAAAAGCCTTTGCTTTAATGAATGTACAGCCTAAGTGTCATTGTTCTCTTCTCCATTCTGGGTTGTTTTTCAGAAAATAAGACCAGTTTAGGAAATTTAAATGTCTCCTAAAACAGAAATTTTATCTAGAGAAGTCCGTCTGTGCTTCCATTCTTAGTATAAACCAAATTTATTTACTTCTGTATTTGAAATTGCATTACTAAAGAACATAAAGTTTCTTTAATGTTGTTTGGTGTTGTCTAGTTTTGAATGGAAGCTGGGATTGTGTGACCATCTTGTGGCTGTAACACTTGTCAGTTCATTTAAATTAGTATTTTAGTTTCTTATTTATATTGCAAAGTTTATTGGTTTGTTAGGAGTAATACCCAAATTTGTGATGCTGAGAAGGAAAAGCTGCAGCGTGAGCCCACCTGGAATTCTTGGCATAGGAGAAATGCATCAGGACCGACCATGGACGGGCAGGTTCACCAGCACTCTAGTGGTCTGTCTGTCTGTGTGTCTATTTGTGTGTCTCATGATTTTCAGGTTGCTTTTCGGATCCTGATGCGACTGAAAAGTCAGCCTTTCTTTAGAAAAGTGTAGAATCTAATGAGCCGTGTGTCTGAAAACCTCAGCCGTTCCCAGGACACAGGTGAGTGATACAAACCTGGCACAAGCAGGTGACATGTGGAGATGGGCGTCTTGGAAAGAAGACATCAAAGGAATCACACAGTGATCTGGGGTGGACAATTCCCAGGGCCAGGGAGTTGGAGACACTTACAAAGCCACCTTGTTCTCCACTTGGTGCCAGTGGGCTTCAGTTCACACAGAAAGTAGCTGGAAAAATTAGTCAGAAATAGTTGACCTTTCAAAAGGCCTCTAATATACAATTACCTGATGTTCACTGAAGTGGTTCACCTGCTTCCCACTCTAAATTATTTTCTAGGTTCACCCATGTGTGAATAGTGGTCTGATTTTATGGAGGAGGGAAATGGAGGAAATAAACTTCAGAAAGGAGAGAAGTATGCCAGGGAATTTTACTGGTTGTTCGCTTCAGGGGCAGAAAAGGGCAAATAGATGCAGCCACCTCAAAGTAGCCTTTTGACTTTGAACTTTAAAAGAAAGGATCATGGAAGAACCCTGAGGTGTTGACAGCACTCGACAGAAGCTGTTCCATGGAGATAGGTAGGAAGTTTAGGATCCAGCAGAATTTGCTTTCTTAGCCAGATGACAAATTCTTTTTTTTCCCCACAGTACAACAGAATTATTACAGCCCCCATTTTCCTTACTGCCTTTTCTTTCCTTCTGCCCTGGGTTGTCTGGTACGAGAGATCCCTTGCCTGTGTGGCCACCAGTGCTCACGCCGGGGGCTGGCCATGCCCCCTCTGCAGAGTTTCAGCTCTGACCCTTGACCAAAGCAAGCGAGTTATCTGAGGCTGCAATCTCTAGTGGGCTTTAGGCAAAATACTTTTCTAAGGAAATTATTTCCATGGTTGGCACAAAAGTGCCTCTACCGTGCACCTTTCCAGTGGCAGCTGTGCCCAGGTGCACACAGCAGTCTGGCTTCAACAATTCAGCATCCTCTTCACTGCGCCCCTGCTCCGACCCCCCAGCAATGTGGGGGAGAAGTGGGGGCACAGACCACCTCCCACATGGGAAAGCAGTGGCATTCAAAAGCCCAAAGACTTCTTGAAACCAGGGAATGGGATTTCCACATATGATGAGAGAGCACACTGTGCCATAGAAACTACATTTGTATGGAAGAAAATGATTTTCAATAACCTTGGAACTTAAAGACTTTTATGAACAAAAGCTAGTGACAATCCCCTTCCCCATCCGCACTATCTGACAAAACAAACAAAGTCTCTGAGACAGGTCAGACGGGAGCATCAACGGGGCAGTTGTAGCACTGAAGCACTTTTCATTTGGTCAAGTATCTAAGTATCTTTGTGGGGAAAAAACCCCAAAGGTTTAACTTTGGATCCACAGCATTAGACTTGTGATTCCACAGAATTTTGTGACTTTGGAAGTGTTCTATTGTTTTTCAGTATGAGCTCATGAACCTGGAATGAACTTGTCCTTTGGGGACAAAACAAAGCAGATGAAAAATAAATGCTTATGTCAGGTCTGGAGACCAAGGGGGCCCTGAGCCATGGTCTTTAATATGTTTCTTTTCCATCAAGTTCAGGAGCAACTTTCAGCAGGATTTGCTGCAGTTGAGGGAGACAGAAAAAAAATCATCTTAAAAATAAAAGAAGAATCCTGAATAAGATTTTTCAAAAAGCCATTTATTTTCCTATGTAAGACATCCAGATCCAAAAGTGAATGGTGAGTCAGGAGTGCACTCAGGCACACGGTTCCAGCAGCAGCTCCCAGGTGCCTCTGACTGTGGCTCTGCTGGAAGGCAGGTCAACTTGAGCTCACAGCAGCATAAACATGGGATGATGTGGAGCTCCTCAGGCTTCTGCCTCCTCCTTTTGGAGGCCACACAATGTGCATGTCGTGTTCCTGAATTCATGCCTCTTCTCACAATTTGTTTGCCTGATTCTTAAATTTCCGTGTTCATCTTGGTCTACAGCAGCGCCCAGAGCTCTGCCAAGCTGCCAGCAGCTTGCTGAGACCATGGGCAGGTGCCTCAGCTTCCCGCAGAGACTCACCCACGTCTCTGCCTTCCTGCTTGTTGCCAGCTGCTCCCAAAGGAGCTGAGGAGCTGCCAGGAGGGTGTCAGGAGTGCAGCCGCACAGAACTGCACTCCCCATGTTCTAAGGGTGGTGTGCTGAGGAGCTAACCATGGCAGAGAGACTGAAAGATGTGAGAGTTTCTCCTGGAGCCTGCTTTTAACTCTCCATGGCCCTGTTTGGGAACAGGCTGTAGTCACTACATGCCTTTAGCTTGAACTTGCATTTCATCTGTCTGGGAGGAAGAATGGAAGAAATGTTCTGAGAGAAAATTCCATTTATGTCTTCTGCCACCTGCTAATGGCATATGTGAGCTGCTGTGTGCCCGTAGCCGATGGCAAAGATAACATCTCTGTGGAGAAAATTGTGCGGTGCTGAAAATGAGACTTATGTTCCAGATGACCCGATAGTTCAGCGCCTGTTGGGGCCGGGTGTGGGGCCAAGCTCTGCTCACCAACACTCACAAAGACACATTCAGTGTGATGGCCTTGTTGGAATCCCAGAAATTAAATTTTTTAGGGCAGGCAAAAGGACAAAAGCTGAAGAGCTTCTGTTCACATCCAGCCCCAAATCAGGCTTTTCTGCATATACCTCCAGCCTAATTACTATGAGCCAGGGCAAGGGAGGCTGACAAGTGGGAACAGCTGTCAAAGTGCCCAGTAAAGCTGCTGGTCTGAAAACTGACATAATGGCAGGGTAGACATGTTGGCCAGCTCTTCAGAAGTAAACATCCATTTACAATAGGATCATAGAAATATTTGAGGCACTCAACAGCAAGATCCTTGTTGCTTTTCACCTTCGTGCTGCCTGGAGTTTTCACTCAGTGAGGGAATTCATGGTGTTTTGTGTGAATCAAGAAGTAATTGTGAGCAACTACTTAAATAGCCCTAATTATGTTTAGAGAAGGCTAGTCTCTGAAAGCAGCTAGGATATGTGAATAAACATATTGTCGCAGGTGACCACCTGATCTATGGATATGGATCTAAAAAAAAGCCACTTTGCTAAGTTTAAATACCTCAAAGTAAAGCTGAGCAGACACCAGACGCCAGCAGCCATGCCTGCCCAAAGCAGCATCGCATGGGGCTCAGCAGGGGGAGCGTGGCTGGGGCCTTGCGACCACAGCATGTTCTGCCAGCCCAAGGTGTCCTCCTGAGGGGACCAGGGCCTTTAAATACCAGCCTTTAAATACCCCATGGACAGAGAAAGGTAAAGAGACTGGGTCCCCTTAATGGGGGATGGACAAGAGCAGAGGCTTACCTTGCTTAATCCTTGGGCAAACATGGTCAGTGTCTGCTGAGTCCAGCAGCTGATCCCACCTGCCCCAGCACCAACCCCACCTGTGCCAGCACTGCCCGGCACAGCCGGCCCGGAGCTCCCAGGGGACAGAGGGCACCTGCTCCCAGCCTGGAACTCCCTGGGAATGGAGAGCGCCCGCTCCCCACCTGGAGTTCCCAGGGGACAGTGGGCTTCCAGCTTGGCTGTGGCCCTTAGCAGTCAGAATTTTTGAAAGAGAAAGTCTGTGACAGAGAGGACAAATGTGAAGCTGTTGAACATGTTCAGCTCTTCAGCACAGGGGTTGAAGAGTTCACAGTGACAGCTGAGATAAGGCCAAGCCTGGTGGTGGGCCCCAAGCTGCCCCTGCTCCACCGGCCTCCTCCTCCTGCAGTGAGCCCCCAGCTGCCTCACTCCACCATTAACCACGTCTAGCTTCAGCACAGCTCAACAGCATAGAATTATCATATCTTATGACATGGAAATGGGTCAGAAACAAACTCAGTGCCTTTCTGTATTAACCTGGTGGTTCTTTTAACAGCTAGAAAAAATTTCTTAATATTCATGGTAATCAGCCACATTTCCTTCCTCTTTGTTCTGTTTTGATCACTGACTGCTTTCAGCATTCCTTGTGCATGGCCACAGGAGGAGTCAAGCACTCTAGGAGCTAGCACAGCACGGTAAGATTAAGGGCTTTTTCCAAGGAAAAGGCTCTGTGGAGGATTGCTGTTGATGCTTGTACTGCCATCAGTGCCAGCTCCAGGCATCATAGGCAAAACTCTTTGGTAGCAAGCTTTTAAAGATATTTTAAAAGAGATTTTACAGAATTGTTTTAGGGTGACTATGGAATTATAACTGAGATAACTTAGGAAAGAAATATGAGGGGAAGGGAAAAACATTCAAATAATAATAAGGCGGGAATAAGAATAAAGGCCAGTTTTGGAGAGATAGTAATATGTACCAGAGAGATGAAGGACTGTCACAAATCATCTGGACAATCAGAGTTTGTCAGGGTGTTCAGTTGCAGCAGCCCCTGCACATGAAGACATGGGCTATGGGAGTAGATGGGGCTGATTCCAGATGGTTGTGGAGCTTTGCTATGTCACACAGGTGCCACTCGTGGCTCGGAGAGTTTCACAGCCCTGAGATCTCACTGCTTATGGCTTGAAGCAACCAGCATCACCTCAGGCTATAGGGAGAAAAATTTCATTGAACCACATTGCCTCTCTGCTAGACAAACCACAGAAAGATAACTCATTCCCAGAATGTCAGGGTTTTCCTGACACCTTCCAAACAATCACTGCATTTCAGGTTTGAATGCCTATCAGTGAATTTCCAGTACAAAATGTAAACAGAGACAACTAGAAATCAAAATGTCTGGTGTTTCCTTTGCACCTCCCCAGAGGCTCTGGGCAGAGCCCTGTGCACAGGGAGGGCAGTCCTGGGGGGGCTGTCATGGCTGAGACCCACGTGTTAGAGCTGAGGCACACAGGAAACCTGAACACAGCAACACCAGTGAAGGTGTAGGCAGAAACCCACCGTGCTCAGACGGTCACTCTTCAAACAGAGTCACTGCTCAGACAAGGACACTGATCAGCAGGACTATGCCGATGCTGTTCCCAAGCCCAGAGCCCTGTGGTCGGAGCTAGCACATCATGAGCACAGATCTGTCTCATGCCTGTTTACACAGGCTCTCAAACCCATGAGCATATGGGACCGCTCAGAGCAGCAGCTCTAAATGTCCAAAACCAACACGACATCCCTTTCTCAAAGAAGTGTTTTGGAACACTTGTCCAGACTTTCAACAAGGAGTGACAAGTATCAGAAGGGAGCAGCCAGCAAAATTAGAAAAAAGCCAGCCAGGGTGGAAGGGGCAGGATAAGTGAATCTCCAAATGTGGGTCAGAGATTTATCATGCTCTTAACAGAGTCCCAGCTACATTCCTGCAGGCAGAAGGCCTGGAGACTGGATATGTTCCAGAGGCTGTGCGCTTACAGGGTGGGTCTTGGAGGAGCAACTGTAGAGGTGGGAAAGGGCTGGATCACTGACATGCTTCTTCCCTCTTTGTGCTCAGTCTGAACCCAGCCCAGAGACATTTTTTGCTGCTTGATCTTCACTGAGTCCCTGCTGGAGATCCGTCTTGTATTTCTTCCCAGGCATCTCTGTCATTACAGAGCGTGAAGCCAGTAGCTGAGATACAGGATTGCTGCTGGCCATTCCCTGTGCTGAAGAGGTGCAGGCAGAGGCAGGGCTGCTCACAGCACTCGTGAGGGACAGTATTTAGTGCTGTAATGGTGCAATTGGGTGATGAGTCATGTGCAGGAGTGGACCGAACTGCACCCCCAAAGCTCTGATGATCACAGGCTGCCCTTCCACATCCCTCCCTCGGAGGCTGCTGGCCCTAAAGCAAGAGCAGACAGGTAGAACACACAGCAGCTTCTGAACAGCCGCACTTTGGTGTGCAATCTAACACAGCATGTTGCACCATGGGTATAACTGTTCAGTTCTGGACATTAAATACAGTTTGCTGTTGCACTGCCCTGATCTCAGCTTTGCTTGGAGCTTGCACATTTCTTCACAACCAGCTCCTATTACTGCAATACACTGAAGTCAGTGCTAGTGCTGGTCACTGTGCAGGGCTGTGCTGAGTCAGCAGCTGCTGGAAGCCCTGCTCAGCATTTTCCCTCCAGGGCTAGCAGTGTCCCAGAGAGCCAAGGCAGGAAACAAGATGGTTCCAGCATCACTCATCTCTTTAATTTACTGTCAGATGTAAATCAATTTTTTAATCCCCTGTGATAAAAATCTTTGTGATCTCTTTAGTGGATAAAGATATTTGGTCCGGCCAAGTTGCCAATTTTAAACCATGCAGTATATACTCCTTTTTCATGAAAGCAGGTGATTTTGTAATCACTGTATATGCTATATCCCACCAGGAAATTGTTATTCTATAACATCAGCTGCAACACTAAATTCACTAGGATTTCATTGGAATACATTGAGTTGTTGGTTTGCTTCATTACCACATCACAAAGCTAAGTTTCTGTACTATGTGAACAAGAGATGAGAGCAGCATATTTTACAAGAATGACGAGCAGGCATCTTTAGTTAGATGAAGATGGGAAGACTTGTGGTCAGACACCCACTTAGGAGACATACAACTTAGATTGTTTCCACTACTGAACAGATTTTTTTATATTATGTTTAAACCCCATCTTCCCCATTTAGGACTTCGTGAGGTTCAAGCCATTCATATTTCCTAAACTGATTTCTCACTCCCTCCTATAACCATTCTGGCTGGGTAGGTTTGCTCTTTGGCAACAACCAGATTTAAATATGAGCCAGCCTGGAAGAAGTAGCATAGGATGTATAAGCTCTCACTGAGAGAATACCCTCTAGTGCACCCATTTAAAGAATTAATGTTTCATTATGGTGTTACAGGACTGGCCATGTGCAAGGAAAGTGTCACTTTCCTCAGCTGACACAGATCTGTTCAGCTCAGAAAAGCCAGGATACAGCCAAAAATGCTGTTGGTGGCATGCCTGGTCATGTCATGCTGGTTGGACACAGGGCCAGGACTGTGCTGTTCATCTACCAGCCTGATCCCCGTCCTTCCTTTGGCTGAAGGAGATGCAGGTGAAGCCTGGATGGGACAGCTGCCAGATGTAGGAAAGATCCCTTATGCCCACAGGTCAGTTCCCCAGCAAGGTGTACCTTGTTTCAGGGGTGTTACAGCCCTCCCCAGGGGTGTGGGACCTCAAGGGAGTTGAGAAAGCCCATGGAGCAAATAAGGTGAATGGCACCAAACTTTCTGGGGGAATCAGTTTTGGTGAATGTTGCCCTCCCATAATTCCGAGCCACTCTTTGCAGCAAGACAGTGCAGGCAGGCAGAGCAGTGTTCATGTCAGGATGGTGCAGGTCCCTTTGCTGTGCTACAGCTGAAGCCCAAAACATGGAGAAAGAGAACCTCAGTTGCAGGGCTGAGCAGGCAGGGTCAGATCCTGCCACAGTTTTGACTCACAACTAGACAGACCCCGTACTTTTCAAGTTGCAGAACTTAAGCTTTTTGCATTTCAGCTTTACAAATGCTAGTCAGTGGCTTTGCCACTTTTCACCTATTAAACTTCTTGGGCTTATCCATGTTCCATCCAGAGTTCCACCCATTAAACCCTAATTTTTCTGCCTTTCCTCACTTGTAAGTGGAGGAGGTCACCTTCAGAGAGGCTGGTTCAGGGGAGAGTGGTAGTAGCCTTGGAGTGCCCTGTCCAGTGAGGTCTCAAATGAAAGATAGGATGGCTCTGAAAAGCATGATAAAGTCTTTGAAAATTAAGATAATACCAATGCAGGCCCATACCTGCTGCTAGCATGTGAGATTCAGAAGTGCTGCTGCTGAGCAGCAGTTCTGTGCCAGGAACCTGCACCAGCTGCTATGTATGCAGATCAGTCCTGCAGCTGATCCTACAGCATGGGTTCTGGACTCCTCCAGTTCTTGGACTCCTTCACCTCTGCATCACCAGGATTTCTTCAGCACAGTCATTAACAGCTCACACATACCTGCCACACCTTCCAGCACACACCTCTGCATTCCTCGCCCTGCTCCAAGACATGCTTTGTTCATGGACTCAGCTCCCGGAGCTCACACTCACCCTGTGATTCACATGAGATCAAGTTATATGAAGTGCTGGCAAGTTGTGGTCATGGTGGATTTAGCCCTGTCCTTGAAAGAACAGATCCTGTCACCTAACCAGTTGGGAAGTATTTTACAACTTTCATAGAGAAAAATGTACTGGAAATACCTTATCTGTAGTGACAATCACTGGGCCTCAATACACGTAGAAATCCAACAATGTCCATCATTTGACATGAACATTTGTCTGTTCTGTAACCTGTGACCGGAGCTCACAAGTTTTCTCCCAGCCTCTGCTCAGCTTATAAAGCTTTTCCTGCCATTTATCACATTTGCCAAGTCTCCAATCCCTGAGTGCTGCCAGTATTTACAGCTCTCAGAGCTGCTGGGGCAGACAGTTCCGTGTGCAGGGATGCAGTACCTGGGAGCTCTGACAGAACAAGTTGAGGGCCCCAGCACCTGACCCTGGAGGGTGCCTGGACTCTGATGTTGGCACAGGCCAGGTGGAAAATGATCCCACCTTCCCCCTTTCCCATCATTGTTCTTACACAACACAGCAAATCAAAACCTCAGACCAGCACAACTCCTATTGTTGCTTGCTCTGCAGTCTAGGAAAAAAAAAAAGAAAACCCAGCTCCTCATTTCCACATGAGTGGGAACCAGTAGTGGTTGGCAAATTTCTAGACTTGGCCAAGGGAAAGACCTGAGTCCTTGCTTAATATTAAAAAACTCAGCTTAGGCTAATTTCATTTTCCATTTTTTTATTCTACTCTCAAATTTTATGTCTTTATTTTTAAGGTTTACATAGCATCAACTGCTTCTCAAATAGCTCTGTCCTTTAACTAGATTTATGAGCTGTTTACCTAACATGTTATCTGATAATAATTAAAATTATAATGTGGTCTGGAAAAAAAAACCTAAGAAGTGGTATCTCAGAAGTGTTTGTGAATTTGTACAATAGACGAGGTGTCCCCAGGCTCTGGGTGGGAAAGATGCCTCACAGATTCCCCTCAGTTTCCCCCAGTCTCCTTTCTGAACATGCAGGTTGGTAGATAGATAGAGAACTTGTTCATTGTAAAAAAGATGTTGCCGACATCTTCACTTCAGGTGCTGTGCAAAAGAGCTTCATTTGGGAGAGCTGCCCAGCAAAAGGGATGGAAACACACAGTAGTCAGGGGCTCTGGGAAAAGAAGTCTCTGTTGACATCAGCGTGAGGGTGTGCAGGTCAGGGGCTCTGCCAGCCTTCTCAAGGGCAGGATGGCCTGGTGGTAGGAAAGGGCTGTTCTCTGGGACTGATCCCAACCCACACCTGCTTTGAGGCTGTGGATTCCTTTTGTTGGCTCCATGCAATACTGTTTTCATTTAGTAAACTGACACACCTGGAGAGGTGATGTTGCTCCTGACTGTGGCAGAAACTCTTCTGACCACACACCAGCGCAAGGCTTTCCCACTCTCTCAGTTTTATTTTCTACTCCGAGCTCTGCAGTCTCACACCCATGCTATGCTGGCATACACAAAACTGCACTTTAAAAGTGGCCGTTCTGTGACCCTCACAAAAATCCCTCCTCCTGGTATTTTTGCTAGCATCTGTCCCCAGAACACAGGCCTTAACAAAGGGAATGTATTCCCTACTGATGTGCCAGACAAAAGTTCATGGCTTTGTCTTCCTGAAAATGAAGTCTTGATTATTCATGCAGTTCCCAATGAGTCACTCCACACCCTTGAATTATTTCTGACAGATGTGAAATGCCTTCTGCTGAATTCCTACTCCAAGGAACCTTTTGCATGACTGGTTTATCAGTGAATGCGAGCAGACTCATGATTTACAGTGCTTCATCATCATGGCATGTGTAAGACTGAACACGATGACGAGGGAAACCAGACCCACCTATTTTTGGTCATAGGTTCAGAGTCTCCAAAATCTGCCAGCAGCCATACAAGAGGTACTCACACAGGGCCGGTGTGTGCACAGTTTACCGTGAGGATCTCAAAAATGGATTGGCTGAGGGCATATGAATTCACTCTCAGGGATGTTATGGAGACTGAAGTGCTAACCTGAAGGCCTATTTCTGTCACTTTTCAGTTTCTTTCTTTCTCTTTGCTGCCAGGAGTGTTTTTCCCACTGCCTACATACTCAGCTGTGGTGCAAGTCACGTGTGGTTCCCTGTCCCTGTGCAAGCCATGGAAGTCAGACCTCCCAGCAGTGAGGGAATGCCCAGCTTGGTGCCCTTAGCCCGCTGGGCTGCCCCAACATCCTGCAAGCTGGAAGTGGTCTCTGCTGTGTTTCCCTACAAGGGTGTCAGTGCACATCTCTCCGTATACCGTCAGAGGCACACGTAAACTTTCATCCACAGCCTGCAGAAGATCAGTGAAGGCTGTTTCCCAAAGACTCTAAGGCCTCTCCCAAAATGAAGGGTACCCAGGCTGGCCTGAGTACATTTCTTTTCTCCTACAAAGAAAAGGTCTTTCAGGGAACCTTCTCTGAACAAAAACCTCCTCCAAGGCGAGAAGGCAGCTGCAGTAGGGATGCCGTAGGGGTACAGGCAGCTCAGGGCTGCTGTTCTCAGGTGCACCCACTGTGCACCGCGGACAGGAACATAGCCAGGGCAACTCACCTGCTAACTCTGGGACAACCTAAGACCACGGGGCTTAGTCTGGTCAGACAGAATCATTCCCCTGTACATGCCCTGCATGTATCTCACAGGAAACAGAGAGGTTCCTTACCAAAGGAAGCTCTGAGCTCCCCTTCGGAAAGCCCCAGCAGCAATCCCAGTTGGCACACCTGCAGTGAAGGGGCTGACTTGCTCTCACTGACGGCTGCATTTCAGCAGCATTCCCGAGGAGGTGGCCAGGCCTGGCTCCATATGAGGTTAAAGACATTACGTCTGCAATGGGAGATTTTAGGCTGGGATTCCACATTTTTCTCCTGTGGAAGTCTCTTTCACTGCAAAACAAAACAACAGCACCCAAAGCCATGTTAAGTCACTGTAGTGATTCCAAAACCCATTATTCCTCTGGCTAATTAAAAAAGCTCCAAACTTGCTCTAGATCTTCCAACTGCAAATTTTGTATTTGCAGTGGTGAAACTCTCCTTTTTATCCACAGATGGTCATGATGATACATTTTTGTTCAATAATTAATCATTTTTGTGTCAGGTTTGACTTGGTTTAGGGATTTAAATTGCATGCCTCACTGAAGGGAATCTGTAATTGAGATACAAATCTGAGCACCTGTGAAAGACTTCAAGTTTTGTGCATATGCCTAAGTATATGTTTTTAAATGTATGTTTTACTACTTTAAAGGCATCTACACAGGATGTCAGTGGAGGTTGATCTGTCCTTACTCTGTCTTGTCAGCAGACCCACTGGATTCTGACAGCTGAATAGGGGCCATTAATTAAAACAGCCAGGTTTTGTCAGACCTTTGTCATGCTCCCTAGATAGTTCAGTCTTATGCATTTCAAGCATTTGCAGCAGGAAAAAGATTTTCTTCAATTTCCCTGCTAAATCCTATGCCTGTCTTTCTAAGAAAGAGAATTTATTCCTGCAGCAATAACCCTTTACATTTTGAAGCGGGGGTGTCAGTGTAACTTGGTTCTGCATTGAGAAGTGCCAGGGTTTGCAACGACTCCTCAGAGGAAAGCTGTGCAAAGGTTCTGGCATTGACTCCCCACCCTCAGGAAGGTTACAGGGGATAATGCCACAAGTTTTGCAGGAATAAAGAGCTCTTTTCTTACTTTTCTAAGAAGGTTCTATGCTAGAATAAGCAAACAAAAATTGGACCTGAGTTCAGGTCCCTCTGCTCCTGCAGCTATCCTCGCTGGAGGTAACTGCTGCTGGGAAGATACGGCTCTCAGCTAGTCATCCTTAAAGAAGTGTTAGTTTTGCACGTAACTATGACCTATTTTTAAATTTTGCTATATATACAAGTCTACTCTTTATAGCACATCCATGGACCCTTTGGAATGCATGTGGTGCAGAGCCAGTGGTCAGCCCTTAGACTCATGTTTAGAAAACACCAGCTTTGTTTGTTTTACATGTTTATAATTGTCTCCGGCTATATTGTCATTTATGAATTTCCACAGTAGCTTTCAAAGTAATGTTGGTTTGTCTGGATATTAATATTGCTAAAAAGCACTTAAAATGTCAAATACAAGAACAATTGTTTGCTTCTTCTCACTACTACAGCCTAACACAGATGTGAATCATGAGCCATATTGCTACAGCTTCTGAAATCAAAGTAAAGCCAAATAATGTATAGCCCAGCAGAGACATATTCCCTAATGACACAGAAGTGTGGTGCTCCAGCCCCCCATTTTATAGGAGAAAAGGAGTTTATATGATAAGAGGTTAGTGCCAACTTCTCACTTCCTAGGCAGTGACTGCAGTTTTGTATGGACAACCTATTCTTTCCAGGCATTGCTCAGAGGTGGATCCTATTCAGAAACCCCTTCTCTGCCCCAATGGTACAGAGAGTTATGTCACCTTCATGTTCCTCTGGCAGACTCCGTTGCCCATCACACTGCATCCTCTGAGGCATTGTCTGCAGAAACTAACACAGTGGCCAGGTCCCTTCTCATGGGCCTGCCCAGGGAATGAGGGACTCTGGGCCACCTCTGGGCCATCTCTCATGTCAGAGTCAGCCTACCTGAGGAGTTTGCTTTTCTTCTTCGTGGAATGGTGGCATCTCGTAAGACCACTTGTTGTTAGGTTGTGCACAGCACAGTGCAGTGTAAGGAATAAGCATAATGCTGAATTACAAAGTGGTATGATTAAGAGCATCTGCCAACGTCTGCAGATATATGAGGTCAGCAAGTTTACATTCCTTCAGGTCAGAGAACAGAACAAGCATGATCTTATCCCCATGCCAGTTTCTCCACATTGCAAAGTCACCGCGAGGCACGACGACACACCATTCCTGCTCCGGGAGGAAGGGACCGAGGGCTCGTCTGCACCGCCTGGGAGAACAAACTGGAAGGAACAAACAGGCACAAGCAATCTCTGGGTAAGAATGCAGAGGAGAACAAGCACACTGGTTTTCCCACAGCATGAAACAGACAGGCTCACAGTATGTACTGCCAAAAACATATAAATGTTCCCTAGTGAAACCAGACTGTATTTATGAGGGACTGCAAGATTTTAGTGCCCATCCTCACTTTGTGTCTGCCCACCTGGGGAGTAGAAGAGGTATTCTGTTTGAAGTAATGGATCCAGTTTGGTGTCCAGCCCTGCCGGGCCATGAGGGAGAGGACAGCATGACAGAGGAATTGCATTTTCCTTCTCCTCACTTGTTATTCTGTGTGGTCATGTATTAATTCTTAAACTTAACTCTTTTAATTATTTTTATAACCCTTACTGATGTCACTGAATATTACTGTTATGCTTATAAATACACAACCCCCTTTCTCTAGAAATTTTAGCCATCCACCTAACATGCCCTATGACTTTGAAATCAGTGCAGAAAATTTATCAACAGAATTGAAAATAAAACTAAATTTAGGATGACAGCTATACCTTATACCCTCAAGGCTTATAAATTTAGTCTTGTCCAATGTATAAGTGCACATCCCCAAAATTAATATAATTCTGAAAATTTTGTATGTTTGTCAGACAGAACCAGACAATTTTAGAGGCATACATATGTGTGCAAAACAAAGTTATGGTTACAAAGGCACATCCTGGATTACAGAAAATAAATGTCATATCATACAGAGATTTCCATAAGGGTAGGAATTGCTCAGGATTGGCATAGGTCAAGCATAACTTTAAATGCTATTCATTGGGCAATATCCAAAGGCTCAGACTCCATCTTGTACAGCATTGCTCACTGTAAACTACGTAGTACCTAGATAAGTGCTGAATACATAATAACCAGATTTTAATATTGATGGCCAAACCCAAACACCTACAAGTGACTGCAGCTATTGAGTAACAAAGAAAGAAGTACATTTCTGAAGACCTACTTGAATAACACAATTATTCTTTTCAATGCATAAAACTTGAATAGGGCTCTGGGAATTAGCAAGATGAAAATAATGTCGGTGATGAATTTAAAATGTTCCCCAAACAAGGAATTAAGGAAGTCTTGGAAGAGGTCTTGTGGTGAACTTGAATCTTTCCACAGTTCTTAATTCTGAGTGTAAGTTTTTCATAAACTCCAGTGGTTACTTGGCAACTGCTGTGGGCTATTGGATAACCCATCTGGGCAGCACACAGCTCCTGCCACAGGCCAGGATCCCAAAACTGCGTGTGGGGCATCTGTCATCCTGACCCTGCCTATGCTGCTCCTATTTTATAACTGCAGATCTCAAACAATGAACAGTGCTTGATAGTCATCAACCTGATTTCAAAAATGGAGTAACTGTGGTGTAATGAGATGAAGAAACTCACTCGATACCATTGAATCAGTTGATGTCCACACAAGGATTAGACACATTTCCTCGTTCCTGGTGCCATTTGTAACCTACCACAAAAGAACACTAAACCCACTTCTTATGGCCATTCTCCATGCTTCAACAGACCATGGCATCAAGAGACTAGGCAATAAATCTTCACTTCTCACAGTTTGTTTTTTTTTTAAAGAACATCTGTTATGAGAGGAAAGAGAGCTTCAGCAGATACAGGAAGGAGCCCTCACTGTGCATTCTTTCACCATATAGTTCCTCTCACATTCTGCCTTTCTGTTCCCTCACTGTCCTCCTGAAGAACACTGGGTCCAATCAAGTGTTGAGGCCTGCAGTAACATTGCTATGGATCAGATTCTGATCACTTTAAATCATTAAACCCTTTTGTTAGTGTGTGAACCAGCACTCTGTCTAGTGAGATTCCTTATAGACCAGAAAGTCACTGTGCTATACAGTACCCAGCTTTGTCTGCTCTGGATTTGCAGATCCCCAAATGTCTTAATTTACCACGTGCTACTCCCTATAAACATAACTTCAAAAAAGAGGGATTGTCCTGAAGTCATGATCCTACCAGAAGCACCCTGTCATAAATCTTTTTCTTTCCCAGCCGAGTGGGCCAGCACCAGTAACCCCTGCAGCAGTGTGCCCAGGTGGAACAAGGGCCAGCAGATGCTACCAGGGTTTGGGTTTCATCTTAGTATTTCAGCAAGAGGAGTATGAAAAGTGTAAAGTCTAATGATTTACAAAGTGAAAACAGGGTTACAGGGATCCTACCTGCGTGCAATTGTCTATGAGTCATGGGATGAAGCAATCCATGGTCCACATTCTACAGGGAAAAGCAACATGGACTTGTCACTTGGGGTTCTTTGTGCAGAATGCAGGTCCCTGTCAGGTTCCTGCCACTGGCTCTATTTCACATCCCACAGCTTGTTTTTGGGAGCAAAATTCCAGATCTACCCAGTTCTACCTAAACTGGTTTTGGTTATGCTGATGTGACTTAAATGCACGCTCTGATGTCAAACCCCTGCCAATGTGTGGCAGACAGCAGGCACTGGCTTGCAGTCCTCCCATTGCTGTGCTCGAGAGCTTTGATGGGCACCAGCTCTGGGGAGCGACTGCAGCTCCATGGCAGCCAGCAGCACTGACTATCCACAGAGTATCTTACCCTGCGAACCCAGCACATTCCTTCCTGCTGGCACACACGCAAAGGGAGAAGCAGGAATGAGAAAGCAAATGCAATAGCGAAAGATATAAACTGAAAATGTGGGAGGGAACTGAAAGCATCTCTCTTTTCCTTGCACAACTTCAGCTCCAGCTTTCCAAGTTTCTGCTATGCATCACCTCTTCTACATGCAGAACAGAACCTTGTTTCCCTTGTCTGAGAACACATGAAGAAGCACAGGCTCAAAAATCCTTCAGTCATTTAACACTCAAAATCACTTTTCACCCCATATCCTACGTGGTACCAATTCATCTGCAAAAACAGGTGGAAGAACAACAGACTAGTGCAACATGCATCATACACTCCAAAATATACTCAAGAGACCTTACACAGTGCACTGCTCAGTGTTCACAGGAGTAGGCAGGAGATCAAGAAACCCTAGATTTTACTTTGGACACTGACTTGGTCTGAAGCTTTGAGTGAATAATTTCCAGTTTAGGTTTCAGTTTTACTCCCTGGAAAAAAATGAGGAGGTATTATTTATAAAGCTTGGAGAACTTCCACGAAATTTACCTAAAATCCACCAGTTAATTACATTTCAACAGAAGCTGAGATGTGTCTGTGTACCCTTCACAGAAGCAGCACTCCAGAAACAGTTCATGGTACAGAAGAGCTGGCATATTTCTTTTAACAATGGGGTGAATAATGGTGTCGAAGGCCTGGTTCTGGGAAATACACTGGAAGAAAACAGGTATTTCTTTAGCCATCATGCTATAGGAAAAGGTATTTAAATATATCAGTGTTATTGAAAAGAGCAATTTCAAATAAATTCTGTGTGTACTGCCATGCTAATCTGAACAGCACGCCTGCATGCACAAATTTAACTTTAAGAAAAAAACTACTCCTTTTCTGCTACTTGTGTGTACATTGGTATTGCTTAACCTTCACATTCTACAAAGCTCACCGTGAGCCTTCTCGCATGCTAAATCTATCCTACTGGGTATTTACTTACCATTATAAAAGTCTTTTACCACATGAGTAAACACAGAAATATTTACACAGGTTAACTGTGATATTGGTCTACATAGAATAAAACCACACTGTTCTGTATTTCAGCAGCCTGCTTCCACACCATTTTTCTTCCTCTGGCTTGTTCTGACCTATGTGTACTCCCAAAGACTCACTGATGTGATCCCCCTGCCAGCCAGAGTGGGCTGTGTCTGGGCAGGCTCACCCTGAGTACCATCTCTGACTTAGTGAGGCACAGTATCACCATCAGACCACAAATTAGGCCCTGGCTGTCTTGTTGCAGGAGCTGCTTGCCACAGTCCCCCTCAGCCAGGTGGAGAAGAACAGCAACATGCCCACCACCCCAGTCTCCACCTCTGACAGTGATATTTTCTCAGAGCCTACATCCTTTCCTTCAGCAAACTTCCACTTACAGCTCATGCCTTGTGCCCAGCTGGTTTTGCATCGGTTCACACTCGCCAGCAATCAGCTCACTAACAATGAGGGCTATTGGGGATGGGCCACACAATGCACAGGCAAACATCCCCACCACAGAATCTGAGAGCTGGGGGACTGCAGCAGACCTGCTTTCAGAATTGTGTTCCATCCCCTGCATCCACTGTGCCACCTGCCAGTTGGCTACAGGACAATGTTGACCTCACCTATTGACTATGGCCTTTGTTGTGGGCACCAGATGAGATGGAAGAAAATCAGCTCTGAGTTAATTAGAAAGAGAAATGTCCTGAAACTTAAAAAACGCAGGACATCTTTGATCTAGACAGTGCTCAATTCATAGTAAGATCTGTAATCTTCTGAGTACCTCACTAAGGGGAAAAGGTGAGGAACTGAGTGGCTTTTGTATGGGCAGCATAACGCAACCAAAAGACCAGGAAAATCACAAAAAACCCTCTTCCCTTTTTCTGCAGCTGATCTTTTTTTTGTATGACTGCATCATCTAAAAATTGTTTATGACTTAAAACTGAATAAATGCCAAAACCTCCTATACTGGAGAGACCACAATAAAATTGCTTACCAGATGAGTTATTCATTATGCCCACTGCTACGTGCTGCTGGAGTGAGTTATCTATGGAGTGAGTATTAGCCAGGACAAACACAATTGTCCACGGAGGGAAATCCACACCACTCATCGTGTTCAATGGTCAAACCTTGTCTGACTAATACTTTAGTAGAGAAGATGACTTTTTTTTTTTCCATTTTCAAACATTATGTAAAAACTGAAAAAGAAAACAAGTGAAAAGTAGAGGTCAAATTTGGCTGACCTGCAACAGGGTTATTCAAGTGGAGAACAACTCCCAAAGCATTTTAGAGGCAATCTGACGGGGGCCATGCTTATTTATGTGACTTGAAATTGTTATTTTCCTAAAGAACGGGGAAGAAAAGGTGAACAAAGAGAGGTGAATAGACAAGTGTAAGATTTACTACTTCAGAGAGAAATAATTCATATACTTTCACACAGTAAATCTTACAGATGTTTGATAATATGCTCCTTAATAAATGCCAAGTATCTAATTATGTTGGGGTGGCCCAGCCTTAAAGGGATGCAGATTTTCTTCACAGGTTTGTCATCACAGTGTAGAAGTAACAGGTACTCTTGCAGTTCACCGCAGTTAGAGAGGGATTCACCTCCGGATTTTCTACTGTTTTTCTGAACCATGTTTGGTTTTAGTATAAACATATCTGATACATTTTCCTAGTATCTGTCTGAGTACTAAAAGAACCAGTCACAACAACTTGATGCCTGCAGCTCCAGGCAGATTCAGAGTGATATTTAATCCCCGTGCCATCCCCTGCCAGAATCAAACCACAGCACATGCCACAGCATGGGAACAGAGTGAGAATCCATGATTCCCACTTCAGCTCCAGCAACAGTTACTGCGTGTGTAATGTTTGAATGCTCTGGTTGTTCGTCCATCTTAACTTCAGATCCAATTAGAAACTGCTTGAGAATTCCAAAGGCTTTGTCCCCAGTCCAGGTTTAAGTGAAATCATTGGCAGTGCCTGCACTTGACAAGCATTTTAATGGATCTATGCCTTACGGGGTAGAAGGTGGTCAGAAACAATTTCAAGCTCAATTCCTGCATCTCATGTATGCCTGACAGTACTAATTTCAGTTACCCAACTCTATACATTTTTAAGAGACAGCAATGCAACATCAAGAGTGAATTCCACATGATGTTTGCACTTCTCAGTAAATTTATCCACAAATAAAGAAGTCACAGTGTGCTTCTAATTGTATCACAAACTAAAAAACCATGTGAGAATTGAACTTTTTGATGTTGCAGAATTACTTTTTTTTGTAGCATCAGTAAAAGTTTTTCCTAGCTGAAACTTGTTTCCCTTTTATGGCTTTGTATGTCATGCTACAGCAAACAGCAACTTCCTTTCTGGAAAAGGAAGGACAGCAATTAATTTTGTTATGCATCAATATAGAAATGTTACTAATAAAATGGCCAAGCCCTTAACTTTGTCTACTACAGAATGGACACCACTAAGGAAAAATATTTTCAGTGATAGAGGTTTGGGAAGCCAGAAACCCAGTTTTGTTTTCCATGTTCTTAGCACATTGCTATTTACTTTTTGCAACCATTAATGTAAGGTAAATTCCACTGATATAAACAGGATATAGAATTAGCAGGTGTACCTGAGACTCACCACATGATTAAATATAACCCTGTCAAGCAGAAGGGGAAACAACAGTTGCTTGTTAGAATCAACTGAAAGAAGATGTCTGCCTTTGTGCAGTGGAACAGTTTGGTCTGACACTAATGAGCTCCAAAGGTGACTCCACACTTTTCTTACTGCAATGACTCTCATGAGCTGGGAAGAGATAGTTCTTTCTGACAAGTATTTTCTCCATTCTCTCATGTAATGTACTTGCTGATGATCACAAGAGCCAGTGTCAAATGGACTCACATGCACCTATCTTGTGACATCAGTTACAAAAAAACCCCAGTTACCATTTCTCAAGCCAGCATTTTAAATATAAATCTTGTTTTAGAATGACTACAAGTGTTAATGGGTGGGGGAACTGAGAGACAACTAACTTAGGATCCAGTTCTGGTAGTGTAAAGGTGAAATACTGGGGGTTTATGGGATAAACCCATAAATGCTGTGCCAGACAGTGCTTTTGTGCTCACCTTTTGATTGGGCTCTGGATAAAAGCCTGTTATGAGTTCTCCAACAGGAGACCATCTAACTGATGTGGTCTGAGATCCACTGCTGCTCTTCTGAGACTGACAGTAGCTAACAGAAATAGGCTTTTTACTGCATCAGAAACAAAAGGAGCAGCAGCAGTGGTAGTAACAGCAGGGCAGGTATGTCAAGAAAGGGCAGACTCCTCCAGGTGCAAGCTACCTGGACCTGGGTGCTCAAGAAGCCTTGATATTGCCTGAGCAGTGCACACATTGTGCCAATGCCAGTGCAGTCACACCGACCTCCTGATTCTGATACCACTGCCCGTCTGTACTTCCAGGCCTCTCTACTGATGTCACAAGGACGTTTGGTCAGCTGCAGCCCTGGGAGGCAGGACTGTGTGTCTGGGTGGCCAGCTGTGCACTGCACAGGTCACTGCCGCTAATGGTAACACCACCACAAGATTTCCCCTGAGATAAAGCCAAAGCCCAGTTCTACGGTTCCTGTGTCTGGTTTGTATGTACTGCATTTTGTGCAGATCCTTCCCCACCCCGACCTGGCAGCTGCCATGCCACAGTTGCTGCAGAGCAACGCTGGTGCTGAACATCCACGAGTTCCCTTCAGGTGCTGTCAGGTTCATTCAAACAACAGCAAGTGGGACTGTGGTTGGAAAATGGCCAACAGTCCCCGTCCTTCTTTTGGAGGGTGTCTCTATGTCCTGACTAGTCCCCAGAGACCACAGCTCCTCTTCTTGGAGACAACTGCATGTTGAGAGCATTTAATGACTTTCAGATGTCTTAACAGAATACAAGCCCCTGAAGAGAAAATTCCTAGTCTTAACTTGCAGAATTTAAAAGCTAATTTTTATCCATATGGAATTATTTATAGTGCAACTGAGTAAAAAAATCCTCCTCCAAATGACAATGCTGAGTATATCACCTCTTTGCAATGCATTACTAAAGAGCTCCCACACCATTTTACACCTACAGGACAATTCCACTGATCAAACTTCTCATGAAGAATCTGTTGGGGCTTGCCATGAAACAGGTAATTGCTATGGGAATCCTAGTAGTGTATTTTAAGTATTGTGGTATTTTACATTTAACCCAGTAGTTTGTATCACTTCCATCAGTTTACTCTGAAAAATGTCAGAATATTCACTTCCCCAAATGTTCTGTTTTCCCATTTTTCTCAGGCTCCAAAAACAGACCTCTGAAAGTGATTTGAATTTGCAAACCCAGATACACACTGAGATCACTTCTTCACCATTAATGAAGGACAACAAGACAAGTTGTGCCTGTTCTTTTGCTCATGTTTATAATGGAAGTGCTCAATTATAAAATAATAATAAGAATACAAAATGCAGATCCTCATAAACAACTATTGCTTGTCTACCCCCAACACTTTTAGTTTTGCTCAGCAAGCTCTCCATTTCACTGATGATTCTATTTCAATGGATTTCAGCAGAACTACTTATATAAGTTTTAAAACAAAATTAACAGCAGAAAAGCAGAGACTTATGTGAACAGACTTTAGGTTTATATTCACCACATCATTTTAGTGTCTGACAGCATGAGTGTTTCAGTAGATGCAGTCACAGACGTTGATAGCAGCTGTACAGCTGGATGAGAAAAGCAAGAATTAGCTACAAAAGTATTTTTTCTTTGGTACATATTTTGCATATAGATTCCATGTGAAGACAGGGAATCCATCAATCCACTATCTGCTACAAACCCCACATTTGTGCTTCTGTAGAAAAGTTACAGCTAATCCAGACTATAAGTTTTATGTAGCATGTTTATGCAAAAAAGGACAGGGAACCAGTTTTGGCTGATCGCTGTCTCATGCCCCAGCTGATGTGGTAGCAATAGATCTGTCAAAAATTACTCAGAACCTAAATATGTACAAGTTTCCCCACACCTTTATTTATCCAGCTCTGATCTCTGCTTTTGAATTCCTGCTTCGCCAGCAAAAGGGAAAGAAAGGGCATTGCACTTCTGGAAGTGAAATGTGAGGGGTGCAGGTACACGTTCACCTTTGAACCTGAGGATCTCACGTACTTGAACCAAGCGGATGTTGTCTCAGCGAATTAACACAGATACCACCGCTCCAAACAATCAGGACTCCCTGGAAAGTCTATTTAAATAGGCCATCTAAACTTTATTATTATGGAGTTGCAATGGCTTTAATGTCTACTCTGCAACTGCTCTCTCATCTTAAAAACAGACCATCTTTCCTCTCCACACTTCCTCTTAGTCTTCTACCCCAAGTAGTACATAAATCCTTACACTTCAGGAACTCAGTCCTGAAAATGGATCTATAACTACAGATCAAGTCGTGCCACATAGTACTTATTTAAAGTATCTGACAAGCTCTCTGGAGTTTGTCCATGTTCCCTTTTTGCTTAGACAACATATTAAAAACAAACGCGCTGCCATTATTCATGCTTTTAACGCTGAGGTAATTGATAAAGCTGGTAAAAAGTCTGAAGAATGGTTTATATACAAAGCAAAGTGATTACTTACTGTTCAAAGAAGAGGTTTTCAAGAAAATGAGCAACCTAGATTCTAGAAAATCCAGCAATGAATTATTGAAATGTCCATTAAAATAAAACCATGCCAAACAGAAAGATTTCAGACACACAAGTATATCAAAGAGATGTGGATTTTCTCCAATATTGATATCAGTCTTTACTCAATATGAGTTTGAAATATATGAGAGAATATGCTGCTGAACTCCACATGAGCTATCTGAAACTGTTCACATTTCTCTCTTTACTAGGTTAAATGAAACCTGATCTGGATTCCACTTGATCATAAGACTGGAATGCTGAAAATGCCGTAATCTATTTATACATCAAATTGAAGAAACATTGCATGTCTTTGAATTTCACTGCATTCCAGTGTATTAGCTAAATAGCAACAGTTTACAAATTGTTTCACGTTCAGAGAAAGAAAAGACAGACCAACCTGACTTACTTATCCTAAAGCCAGGATTGATTTCCTGGCTTTAAAACTATGGCCTAAACCCAAGTCTGCTCTGTGCCTTCCCTAAAAGCCTTTTTCTTGCAGCAGTAATTCATCACTAGTACCAAAACATGGTAGTTGCCTTATGATGACTTCCAAATCCACAGTTCTTTTTCAGCATCAAGAACTTACTACAATCCCAAACTAGATTTGCAGCTCAGATTTTGTTCATACTTCTCTTCCCTCTGCCTCTAAACCACAAATGGTTCGAAATACAGCAGACAGCAAGGCTGAGAACAACTGTGTAAATAAGAACAGCCAAATCACACAGATGAAAACCATACAGCCCAGAAGGTATGGGCAGTAACTCATCTACCAACAGACCACCTCAGACCCCCCTAGTGAAACAGCAGTCTCCAGTTCCACAGAATGCTGTCATTTCCCTCAATTGTTTACAGAATCCTTCAGGTGTGCACAGTGATGTTTGACACATTATTCTGACTAGAGGAACTGCTCCTATTCAAAAACCACAACTGGGTGCAGCACAAGATCTACAGAAAAAGTAAAGGTGCCCATCATAAAGAAGAGCATAATATGCTAAAGGCCTGTCCATTGATCTGTACAAATGTACATCCTAGATTTTAACATCTCTCAGTGAAGTAAAACACAGCTGCCATTGGCATTTGATGGGTTTTGCCATTGACTTGAAAGGGGTCAGGATCAGGCTAACAACAGCTGATGCTATTTCATAACATTTATTCATTTCTACTTGCACTTTCAATGTGTTTCAATGTGTGAAATTGTCCATTTGTTCTCAGTTGTCATTCCTATAATTTTTTTCATTAGTTGTTGGATTTAGTGCCTATTATTTTCCATGTAGAGGACTACACTACGAACACTACAAAGACAAAAAGAGCAATTTTTTTAGAGTCAGGGGAAAGGAAAATTCTGTGCTCTTTGTCACATGAAACTTTAAGAAGAGCCTGAAGCTAAATACTGCAATTACTATTCATGGTTCTGTGGATAGTTAGTGGCCTTTATAAACGCAAAAATCCCACTTAGACATTCAAATAACTAATTTGTGTTTCCTGTGCCCTTCTTCCCTCCAGCAGTCTGTAACCTGGTATTTGTCTTCCAGGTCTTGCGTCATAAGGTGAAATTCAAAAGAACTTGAAATTCAAATTACGATTGTATCTCAGTCCAGTTTGAGACCATTTGGGGTAATTTAGAGGAGTTTTTAAAAAAAGAATAATTTGAGTAAATGTCTTGCTGTCTAGAACCGTGAGTTTCATAAAAAGGAAAATGTACAGTTTACAGTAAAAGAAAGGAATTTCTGATACTACTCTTTATTTTAAAATTAAAATGCTAATGCAGGATTTGATACAAGAGTCATCAGAAATGGAGTGCACCCTAAAAATATCCAAGTTTTAGTAACTCCTAAATTTCTGTTCAAATTTGAAAAGATCCTAGTTATAAATAAACTGCTTATCACTTGTTCATTACTGTGCCAGTATGTTACTATTGCTAGGACGGTATCACATGGCCTGACCAAAATTTAGGTCTCAGTTCTCAACACACAAAAAAATGGTAGGTAGAGCCCTCAACAGTTCTCTGTATCTGCAGATATGGCAGATGATAGATGGGAGAGAAAAGAATGAAGATCAAAGAATGAAAAATAATTTGTACAAGGCCATACTGCAGATCAATACCAACTGAGGGATGAGACTGAAGCTAAAAAACCAATCTCCTGAACTTTTCCTACTGACTTCCCCACAAACAGTTTCAATCTGGACTCCTGACACTTGGGTAGATGCCCTCCTTGTTAGATCAATGGCATCCCCAGGCTAGCTTTTAGTCTCCAACAGTAATCACCTAATGTTATTAAAGTCTGAGGTATCTGAACCCATGCACTCTAGATACTAATCAACTGATTCCCTTTAATAGTCATACATCTTTCTTTGGAAAAACATTGTTATTTTAATGTTTACATCAGGGCTTTTCAAAATTTTAAATGTACATATACACGTATTAATATATGTCTTTATGCATTCATTTCCGGGTGGGAGCACGTGTGTGACTGTGTACTCTCCATAAGCATTCAGGGGTTTAGTGCACACTAATGACGCACAGATTTCATTTCCCACCATCACTGGGAAGCACCACCTTTTGACCATTTAAAATTATAGAAACAAACAAACAGAACATTGTAGTGCCATTTTCACTGGACATATACAACTATCACACTCCAGAAGAGCTTCTTTTTCAGTCTTCTGTTACTTGGAAGAGCATTTCTGCCCTCAGTCTGGAGGCTGAGGGATTGTGTGAGAGATATATCTGTCACATGACTGGTGCATGATCTTTAAATGGCAAAATACGTAAAATATGTAAAATCACCTGCAGTGAGAACAGGAGAACCACAAGGAAAGCCACTAAGGGGTCTCACTGCCACTGAAACCTGTATGGGGATCCTCCTAGTGAAGTGTGTAATGGTGAAGGTGACAGAGTGGGGAAGAATTACCCAAACCTCTGTCAGGTGACACAGCAGCACTGAGAAGGAGCCTGCTGCCCTTCCACTGCCTTCTCCATCTGTCCTGTCCAGGTCTTAAAAACCAGGCACGTGGACACCAGGAGGGTCCCACAGCGCTGGCGCTCACATACACACTAACAGGAGGCATGTGGGAATTCCTTTTAACTAACTGTGGCAAATGTTTTTCTTGAAGGAAAGAAAGGAATATGTACATGCTTGACACTTAATAAAAATATCAGTATATTTGTGCTCAACATAGTGGAATATTGTTCAGCACTAATTCAACATCGCAAAAATATTATCAGTGTAACGCTGACAAGGCCATTGTGTGGTTTACTGTGTGGATCTTGGCTAACCTGGCCATGGACTGTAGCAATTTTTATACTTGACTTTTCAGAAACCTTTCTGATTTGTTAGTAAATCAGTTTGCCTTGTTCATTTTTGTTCCTTATCCTTTCACTATTTTACCTTTTATTAATTTCCCTTTCTTCTTTGCTAGACCACACTAAATGTCACAATAACCCATTCCTCATCACACTCATTGCAGTGGCATCCTGGCCGGTACCAGGAATAGCGTGGCGCAGGACCCGGGCAGTGACTGTCCCCCTGTGCTGGGCACCACCGAGGCACCTCAAGTGCTGTGTCCAGTTCTGGCCACTCAGTTCAGGAAGGACATTGAGGGGCTGGAGCAGGTCCAGAGAAGGGAACGGAGCTTGGGAAGGGTCTGGAGCCCCCGGAGCAGCTCAGGGAGCTGGGAAAGGGGCTCAGCCTGGAGAAAAGGAGGCTCAGGGGGGACCTTGTGGCTCTGCACAACTCCCTGACAGGAGGGGGCAGCCGGGGAGGGTCGGGCTCTGCTCCCAGGGAACAGGGACAGGAGGAGAGGGAACGGCCTCAGGCTGGGCCAGGGGAGGCTCAGGCTGGACATCAGGAGGAATTTCCCCACAGAAAGGGTGGTCAGGCCTTGGCAGGGGCTGCCCAGGGAGGTTTGGAGTCCCCATCCCTGGAAGTGTCCAAGGAAGGCCTGGATGTGGCACTCAGTGCTCTGGGCTGAGTGACAGTTTGGTCTCAGAGGTCTTTTCCAGCCGAAATTACCCTGGTCCCGCGATTCGGTGCCTCTGTGCTGCTCGGGGCTTCAGCGTTGGCTCCAGCGCAGCCCGGGCCGCGGGCACTGCGCGGCCCCGCCGGAGGGGGGCGCTCTCTCGCGTTCGCCCGCGCT
>VZTE01002783.1:1276592-1301454 GCA_013397775.1 Eulacestoma nigropectus | reverse complement strand
GGGGAGGTTCCCTGTACCTTAGACTCCCGAGTGTTCTGCTCAGCTGCTGGGGGTTAATTTTTTCCTGCTCTCCTGTAGAAGAGTGCAAATGTTCCATAGCTGATTTCTGAATGCTGTCTGTATGGCAGAAATAACAGCATATGTTTTATGGAAGCTATTTTAAACTTCTTGTTAAAAGCTGAATATTCAAGTATTTGGATGTTTTGAGAAGGCAGGACTACCAAACTGCTCTCAGACTCCAGAAGGGCTGAAAGTTCTCCAAGGCTGCATTTTTACAGGAAGTGCTGATAATTTTTTATGACTTCAGGTGACACTATAGTAAAGAGGAGTTGCTCTCTGTTGCAGTACTGGATATTTGAGTTATCAGCCTCTTGCGTGTTGAGGCTGTATATTAATTTTCCTGCCTTAAAGCTGGTGATTAGCAGTTTCTGTTGCTCAGGAGAAGTGCAAATCTTGTTTGTGCTTTATGTGTCAGCAGTGATTCCTTAAGAAACTTCTGTGAGACTCCTCCTGCTAAAGTACATCTGGATGGTTGTGTTCAATAAATCTAGATTGTCAGGCACAAGTGTCTGCTTTTACTCCTATATTTCACAAAGTGTAAAGATAGAAGTATTTATAGTAACTGCTAAAGCCACTGTCTTCTGAGAAGATTCTCCAGACGTAAGAGGTCACTTGAAGTGCAGAGTAAGATTGCACTTTCATTCCTCTTGAAAATTATTCTATCTTTAAACTTCACACTTCATAAATACAAATGTCTGCTGAGTGCCAAGAAATCTTTGCCCTATGGGATAATCTGTTTTTACTCAGGCAGGGCAGGTGAATTACTTGGCCACATGAAGGACAGCTGGATGCTTGTCTTAATTTTCTTTGTCAAATAAAGCAAAATTATTCCAAGAGTGTGTATATCTGTTCTCCCTTTGAAGCTATGAAGGATGCGTTTGGATTGTGACAGCTTGCTTGAGTGCTTTTGTCAGTGCGGAGACAAGGTGGAAATACTAATTAGAGCCCTGGAGAGGTGTCAGCTGTCTGTCGCACTGACAGCTGGCGGGTTTGTCTGGTACGAACTAAAGGTTACAAACTGGAATGGGGATCTGGGCACAGCTCTGCAGGTGTGGCCTCAGCAGTGCTGAGTGGAGGGGAGGGATCCCCTCCCACCTGCCGGACTTTGCCTTGTGCAGCCCAGGATCCCATTCACCCCTCTGCAGTGAGGCCAGGGTCCTGACCCGTTTGTGTCTGGGAGGGGATCAGTGTGGCAGGTGTGTGAGCTTGCAGTGGAGAAGTGCAGATTGGATAGGAGATGAGATACTGCTTTCAGTGAAGTGTCTGAAGTTTTTGTATCCATCTCAAGCAGGTTTGACATCCAGTAGAGGATGGGGTGGTCAGAAATGAGGATTAAAAAACCCTGCTTGCTTCTCCGTCAAGTTACTTCAGCTATTTTTGTAGGGGTGTAGATGAGAACTCCTGGGAATGTCTCCTATGTAGAACACATTTTGGTGGGTGCAAAGCCTGTAAATAACTTGACCAACCCTACAAATGCATTTTTGAAAACACAGTTTCTGTAAACGAAGTAGTGAGCACTCACAGCACAGGCTGGCCTGAAACTTGAGTGGTAGAGGCTTTGTAAGTAGTGTGGGAAGGCAGACTGATTTATAATATACTGTGTAAATAACCGTGCCATACATGGCCTAGGATCTAAAATCTTTTTTTAAAGCTAAGTGTGTAATTTGAAACGTTTGCTCATAGATGCATTCCTGATCATTATCACATGAGTAGGACAGGTGGGATTTGTCTGAGTCTGCCTGAAGCTGTTTTATCCACTCTTTTTTTTTTCCCCCACTGATACTGAAATATTTTGTTGTCAAAAAAACAGGAGCCATTTGTATTTATAGATGACTGAAATAGCTGAAAGTGTTGTCACTGCAACTTAGTGGGAGGAAAAAAAATCTCGTTTTAGGGCAGTTTTATTTGAGGATGAGTATTAAAGCCCTGTTCCACTATGCAGGGCAACTTTCATTAGAAATCACAGGCAGCTTTCCCTTCTTCACTTTGAGAAGATTGGGTTTTGTGGGCATCACAGGCAGCAGGAGCCTGATCATCTTCAGTAACATGTTCATACATACAAATATATGCCTTTTCTTTACCAGCCAAGTTGTATAGAAGTCAATACTTTTGAGGAGTTTTGCAGATTTTTGGATCTGTAATCAACACTAGCAAATGTGGATCTTTTTATTTCAGAAATGCTGAATTTATTATTTTGTTCCCTCCTTTATACCAGTGTATCAGGGTCTGCTGAGGAGCACTCAGAGCTTGCTCTTTTGAATGGGATCATTTGCGGGAGAATATCATGGCATAGCAATATTCTTTGACACATCTCAATAGATGCTGAAGGGCTCCATCCCATGTGAAGTGGACTTCAAGGTGTTGAGACTATGGGAGTTATTTTCAATAAGGCTTTGTTGGCTTTTGGTTTTTTTTTTTAACTTGTCTCAGTTTGTTCAAACGTGGATAATATAGGTGAACTTTTCTGTGACTTTTCTTGAAAGCTACTTGAATCCTTGACTAGGTCAGGCAGACTTTCTGCGTTGCTGTTATCAGCTTGTAATCTATAAGTTTCTCTCTGAAAATGTGATCTGCTGTAGTTTCTTTTTGCCTTGAAGCCAAGCCGTGCATCATGTGAACGACTTTGTCCTGTGTCCTCCCTCTAAGAGCTGAAGGTTGACTATATCCAGTGAGAAGACAAGTCATTAGTACTAGAAACCTTAACACTTGCTACATGTTTTGATTTGAGAACAGAAGCGCTCAGATTAGTCCTCACACAGTTTGTAAGATGATGTAATTAAAGTTCAGCCTGACTGACGGTCCTGACAGTCTTCACAGAACAGCCATGCTTCATTAGCGGGTGGTGTATCAAGGTGTCTGTGGCAGTGCTGTCTGGGACAGAAGGAGCATGAGAGTTTTGGGTACCTGGCTGGGACGGGAGTTCAATGAACCTGGCTTCGAAAAGTGGGAAGACAGCATGTTGAGGATGGAAAGGGTCATCACTGAATCCTGAAAATCTTAAAGCTGTTATGATTACAGGTTGTGCACAGCACTCCTCAGGCTTGGGGACCAATCTGTGGGACCCAAGAGACCTGAACTCCAGAGTTTTGAGCTGCAGCTGTTGAAATCAGGAGTAAGAAGATACTTAGAAGATTGTTGTATTCTTTCTATGATTAGTATTAAATAGTCATACTGGAATTCACTATTTGAACTCTTCAGCAAAGCTCCTTCAGAAATAGTGTATGGGTACTACCCACTACAGGTAATAATGAAACTTTTTCTTTTAAATTAATTTTTATTAAAATCACATAATTATGTAAAGCAAGTAATAGCATTGGTAGGGGTTGAAAAATATTCCTGGTCTTGTTTTTAAATACCCAAGCCCACCCAGAGCAGGGGAAGGCTGATGCCAGCATTTCAACAGAGCAGGCAAGCAATCAATGAAATGCCTCTGCCAGACTTCATACCCTGTGCGTTTGAGACAGTCGTCTGCATTTTCTTCTCCTTAGAGACTTCTAGTTACTGCAAGAAATTATTTGCCAAAATCTTCTTTTGAGAGCAAGGTGAAGAAGTATGAGCTACTACTTTTGATTTTTCCAATGAAGATCAGTTCTGTGCAGTGTGCTTTCTCTATGCTGTTACAATATTTTTATTTTGTAGTAGCCTGTAAAACCCCTTTAAATCCATCGTGGTGTTTGAGAGCCACTGTCCCAAAAACTGTTGTGTGGGCTGGTCACTGAGTCAGCCTTTCTTCTCATTTGTAGCTAGAATGCACCTAAAACTGAGTGTTACAGCTTCGGATTCTTGCTGGTTTTTTAGGGTGTGTATAGCAAGTATAATGGCTTTAAGGAACTGTGTGAACAGAATATGCAATTAAACCCATCACTTCAGAGCTTGAGATGTTACTTACCTTAATTTTNCCCCCCCCCCCGTTTAATCCCTGTCCGTTTCCTGCAAAGCTTTGTGCTCCAGTTACTGTTTTGTAGATTGAGTCTTATGAAAGAAAGCTGATTCAAAGTTGCAGCTGCTTTAAATAGAAGGTGCTAAAAATAAAGTGAAACATCTTTTAAAAGGAGAAGGATGGAGAAGGAATTCTGTTACTATTGTAAACATCATCTCAAAATGCCATAAACTGTGCTGCGAGTTCCCTGATAAGCTGTGATCAAGTGATCATCAAATCCCTTGTCCAGATCCCAGATGAACCCTGCCAAGTGCTGTAATTTTGAGACCAGCTGTAGTCAGTCGTCATTGCAGGTCATAGTCAGTACCCCAGTAAACAGCCTTTTTTGGGGGAGCACTGAGACACAACTGAAAACTACCTTGGGTTTGAAATACTTCTGGCTAAAAGTACAGCCAATCTTTTATAAAGTTTAGACACTAAGGAGGGATTAATTTGTTGTTCTTTAGTGCACAGACGCATCCGTGTGTGGTGACAGTTCTCTTGAGCTCAGACTGTGTGCTTACCTTACTATTGGATCTCTTACCTATTCAGTAGAAATTCCTATGTTAAAAAAGGCTGAATATGTTTGCTGATTTCCTCTTCAAGGCATCTTTGAATCACTTCTTTCTCAAAGTGCTTAGTTCACTTCTGGCTCTGTAGCAGTAACACAGATGCACAAAGTTCCACACTAGTGTGCTTCCTTTGATAAATGTGACTGAATAACACTTTTTTTGAGCAAAATGCCCAGCTCCTTTATTTCTGTGTACAGGATGGGAGCTGGAAGATTGCTGTTGACTTCCCAATCCTACTGATGCATTAGTGCATGATTAATGGCCTTACTTCTAGGATGAGGGTTATGAGAATAGGTAGGCATATATCCTTCTAGAGAGCTGATATCCAAACCTGGCCATGAAGTTGAAGCTAAGGGCTCAGACCAAATAAAGCAAGATTTCAGTTACTCTGTGTATGTCCCGTGTAGAGGTTTGACACCTTTGCAAGGCTTTTATTTTTTAAATTCTGTTTAGATTCTTTTCTGTGGAATTGCAGTCAGCTACTCATGTTTTGTACTTGTGCAGCTGATTATTGCTACCAGAGCTTACTGTGTCCCCCTTATCCTTATTGAATTGCATCCTTTTTATTTCAGACCATTGCTCCAATTGGGCAAGATCTTCCTGAATTCTATTCCTGCTGTCCAGAGTGCTTGCAGATCATCTGCAGGTATAGAGATAGTCTGTACTCCACTGCCCAAGTAATGGATTAAAGTATCCCATAACACATGTGGAGGAGACCCCAGGAGAGCACTGATGAATGATCCTTCCACTGAACCCTTGGAGAGCCACGTGCACAGAGTGGTTGCCAGTGGTGGACTCGCTTTGTACGAGCCGAGCTCTTGCCAACTAAAATGTCATGCAAGGTGGTGTTAAAAGCTCAACTCATTTTATGGCATGGTCACATCTCTTGTGGCTTTCTATATGAGACCTGTTAACTGTTCTCAGAAGGAATTTTTGTGGAAGTGAGCTTTTGTAAAGGTCATCCATGTGTGCTTGCTGCTGTCTGGATAATAAATATGTGCTTCTGCTCTTCTTTGGTTTTCCTTAGAGGTATTGAGCATAGATTGTCTGACTTGTTGTTTTCATGTTCTTCAAAGACAGGTGCTTAGGCCTTTTGAATGTTCTGCATCATTCCTGTTCTCAAACCTAAAGAAAATAAGTCAGTGGTATTGAGAGAGAACTGTCTGAGGTGGTGTGAATTTTTTATTTGGGGAAAAAAGCGCTATTTTTCATGTGTTCTTCTTGTTGTTACCCACAATTGCTGAGGTTGGTCAGTAGCTTGAAGATTGAAACTTTTCCATGAGCAGTGTTGTTACTATTTCTTTCAAAGAAAGTAGCTGGGAAAAAGGCATCTGTGCAGCAGCCGCTGTGTGTTGGGCTGATACCCAGTCCAAAGCCAGTATCATTACTTTAACCAAAAGGCATTTATCTGTATACTTGATGATCTGCCAGCTTTCACAGGCATGGTTTCTAGCGAACAGAGCTTTCAAGGATGAAGTTTGTATTTGACATACTGTCCTGATGAATAGCAGTGGGAGGATACACTTCCAATTGTGGTGTGAGACTTGGGATGAGGTCTAGGCTTCCCTTTTAAAGGGAGACAGCTTGATGTCCTGGGCAGTCAGAGAACTGAGTAAGTTCTCCTTCTTTAAATTTGGATTAAATTTTCTGTTGCGTGAAAACTGTTCTTAAAAACCAGAGCATGGGAGTAAGTTGTGAATATTGGCATTCATGAGCATTTAAAGGACATAAATGCAGTATGTATTGTAGGACTTGTTTATAGAGGCATGCAGGCATTTTTGACCACTTGAGATAACACTTTGAATATGTAAGTGTACTAAGCTAGTTGTCTGTCATAGTCTGGGACTGAAACTGAGCCCGTGTACCCTTGGGAATACCTGGTCTCTCTCAACAGAGATGGAGGAAGAGAAGTTCTGGGGTACCTTCTGTGGAAGGGTAGGTGGTTGCTTTTTCTCTGGGTCAGCATTTGGGATATTCCTGTCCTGTCTGGCTCTTGGTTCCCCTCTGTCAATCTGCCAAGGACTGGGACTGAGTCTTGACCTCAGACCTGGCAGTCTGCCAGGGAGGAGACCTGGGCAATCTGCTTTTCTGGTCCAGGCTGTCCCTGCATTCACTTACGACAGTGTCAGGAGGACTTGTGGTGCTCCAGCTGTGGCACAGCAGCAGACCAGGTTTTACTGCTCCTGTAAGCTGTTTTCTCAGTTGTTTCTGCAAACAGAAAGGCATTTTTAGGCATTCTATAACCTTTCACTGTTTCTTATGGTTAACACTAGATGCCTCAGCAGTCTGAAACTCAGTCATATTAGTTCAGATCTGCATGTGAGGCATCATTCATGCTGCCTCTGTGGATTTGCTGTTCCTGTTTAGGTACACACACCCCCATTAATTATTTTTAAAATATATAGCTGTGGAGTAGAAAAGGTTCTCTTACTTGTCTGAAGTAATGCAAAAGCAATTTCAACAGCAGGGGTTACAAATGAGAATCTAATAAGGAAAATTTTTCCATGTCTTTTCAGATGCTTGCTTAAGAATAGTACAAAAATACAGAGCATATAGTGTATCAGTATAAAAATAGCTATATGGAATACATGCTGTATGGTTATAAACCACTTTTTATACCTAACAATAGCAACAGGGCTTTATATGCTACAAGTAAATTTGTCTTGGAAGTTAAATGACTTTCTATTTACAGCCTCATTATGAGGAAGGGACTTTACATACTCCTGACAGACATCTGCATTAGAAAGAAGAGCCCAGGCCTGGGCCTTCCTTTCAGCAAAGGAATGTTCTCTTGATCTGCAGATGCCAATTGTCTTCCACATGTGAAGTCCTATTACATAAATGTCCTTTAGCTATGGTGTTGCTCTTTTTGTAATTACTTGTTGAGCTGTGTGCAGTGCTTCTTAGTTAGGAAAATGTGAATCTTACCAACATAGGAGGATGGTGTTTGTCAGTTTTGATCAAGCAACTTCTGTAGCAGGTTTTAAGCTAAATTCCAGACTCCAGCATGAATTTTTTTTGAAGGGTACAGTGCTGAAGGTGGGAAAAGGAGTGACAGACACTTTAAACTCAGACACTTCCTGATCATTGCTGAGGCACAAATACCATTATCCTTGCAAGGCTTTTGTTATACACCTGCCATGAGAATCAAATTACTTACTGATAGTGTTTTGTTATGGTGCTGTTTCTGTGATGTTTTTGTTTTATTTTATGTGATTTTTACTATGCAGTAATTGTACTTAAATTGAAATAATTAAGTAACTTGAAGACAGTTGTTTTAAGAAATATTCTTGCCATAAACTTAGAAAAGGGATTGATACCTGTGCTTCCAATGTTGATATAAACTTCGTGTTTTAAAACCTGGTTCTAAAAGGAATTTGAACTCATGCTTGCATTTCTGAAGATTTTTCAGCAAGGTTGTTGCATTCGTCTCTAGGGCTGGCATAGCTCTGCCCACATGAGGATGAACAGTTTGAGGAAAGGAGCTTCTAAGCCTCAGTGTAACACTGCTGCAGCCACTGGCAGCAGAGAACTGTGTGCTTCATCCAGTGTGTAGTTTGCAGCAAACGTTCAGATGAGACTTTAGAGAAGTAAGATTTTCTAATTACACTGTCAGTATAGTTGCCATGGTGAGGCTGAGGCTGGAGGGGCAGGCTGCCAGGGCTTTGGCACTGGTGTTGGAATGTGGCCATAGTGTATGGTTTTCAGCAAGATCGCTGTGCTCTGCCCTTGTGGTTGTGAGAGCTCTCTGATGAGTGCCTGGCCAAGGGCCTCTGTCAGCCCTTGCCCTGTTGCCCCTCGGGAAGGGGAAGTGGGAACGTGACTGAGAGGTGCTTGCAAAGATCGCTTACATTCCATTTTTCATTTCTAATTGGATCTGGTTTTGAGTTGTAACTTGATCTGTTGTAGTTTGAGGCATATTGAGCTTCAACTTCAGGTCCCCTTGGAGGACTCATCTGTTTTGAGTATAAAGCAGGGGCTTAAGTAGGATGGAAACACTGGGTACTGTGTGCAGAGGTAGTTCGGGACATACTAAAAATGTGAAAGGTGTCTCTTTGGTTTAGGTGTGTTTGGCATTAGGGTGGTGTACAGCTAAACTATACAGCATTGTCAGCAGGACGGGAGATGTCTCATTTTTGGCCTTACAGTCATCTTTGTACAGGAGCAGCTTGGTATAGCCTGAAAATCCATAGGGCTGGAGAATTACTGTTTTGTTTTGGATCCCTGTGTCCTTAATGCAAGCCCATAGAAACAGTAGGGCCTTTCAGACATTAGTTTTACCTGTCTGGACAGCTAATTCACTTTGTAATGCAGGTTGAATTAAGAGGGTTGGTATTTTATTACGTACCCATTTTCAATATGTCTGTCTGATTCTTGGATCTCATAGGAATCCGTCAACTGCATTCTACCAAGCGTTCCATTTCAACAAGTTACACGAGTCAAAGACCACCTGGGATAGGTATGGATGCTTGAGTATGGAATGCATACATGCTGAGGTATGCATGAACTGCTTTGCTCTCTGCAAGTTTCTCATTGTTTTTGTTTGCAAAGAACTGCTGCCTGTGTTCAGAACTCCATATTGGGCTTCTGCAGTTTGAAGAGGTGAAAGCAGTCATGGAAGTGAAGTATCTGTTCTGAAACATGGAACTAAACTCTGAAATATGACATGACTTTTTTTTTTCTCCTTCCATTATGCATGTATCATACATGATATGTAAGCTCCGAGTTTAATGCTAGTCAGCTCCTAGCTGACCTTCGCCAAAATATTTACGGTTTCCTTTTCCAAAAGAGGAAACTTTTTGGCATTAAGTCCTGTATCAGAAAACACATTGTGAAAATATTATGTTTAAACACAATTTTGGTGAAGTTAAGATATTTCTATCTTAAAACCAGAAAAGGAAGCTTTCTGGCTTACTTTCATTCTGCTGAAGTAAAGCTGGATGAGGAACACAGGTGAACTGTGACAAGGGCAAAGTAAATCTCCAAAGTTAGCACTGAACTCATGGTGAGAAACTGCAGTGAAGTGCAACAGAGTCTTATCTGGCACAGATAGGACTTGAGAGAAGTGCATTACTAATTAATCAGTAGCTGCAAACTGTTTCTTTCCTATGCTTTAATGATTTTGAGGGATTTTTTTTTGTCAGCATTAAGTCGAAGTCCTAGTGATTATGTGATTTAATGCCTTGTGCTGCTCTGGCTTGTCAAAACTTCTGCTTAACAAGCTGCATAGAATGTGAATTTTGTTTGGCTGTTGAAGTATTGATAACCATTTTGTCACTGTACTGGCTGTATTTGACTTGAAAGGCTTCTCAATTTGCACAACTCAACTGAATCCATTAAAGTTTGCTTGGCAACAGTTTGTATACTGCACAATGATGAAGGTTATAAGTAATGCTAAGTGTCCTGCTCTTTTTTAAAAAATTATTTTGTATTGCTGGGGTGCTGGCATTAAGCTCAGTTTCAAAACACATCTTCCTTTTTCAGCAGAAAGTTGGACAAATTTACAGTTTTGCTTTAAGCTCTGGATGATGCCACTTCCCTGTATTTATGGAACAGAGTTGGTATTTAGGTTTCAAGGACTTCGTTATTTCAATGGAACAAACTTTAGGGCTTAGAATAGACATTTGGTTTGTGGACCAAAAGGTCACTTTGTGGTCTAGCCTTTAGCTGTTTCTCTATTTTCATGCCTCAAAATAAGTCTTAAGATGAGGAAGCTAATTCAAAAAACCCTAAAATCAAATAATGATTAAGATGGAGGCTTCACAAATCTGAGGTTTATTTACAATGCCTGAAGCAAGTGCTGGAGATGTGGGATATAGAAGAACATTAAATTCAGGTAGAAGAATATAAATGGCTGCCTTTAAAATAACCTTGCATCTTTGCCAGTGAACACTTTGTGGTAAAAACAAGTGTTTGTGAGAACATAGAATGAAATTCATCAGGATCGATGCATGTTTTAAACTTATAATCCATTCAAATTCCAAAGTCTTTGACAGGATTTTGCATTTATGCCCCAGTTATTGGATTTTAAGGTCATGTTAGGCAGCTTTCCTTCACAGGATGACTGAAACTGAGAAGCTTTCAGCTATAAACTTCCAGTAAAAGCTAGTGGAGGGAATGTCAGGGGCATCAGTGAGCAGTGCAGCTGGTTTTGGGAGCCCTCGCAGGATGGAGCTGGGGAGGTCTGTGTGGGCAGGACACAGTGGGGGCTGTAACAAGAACGTGGTGTGGGGCTTCTTTTCGTCATCTCTGGTTTGGGAAAGAAAAATCACTGCTGTGAAAACAATAAGCTCATGTGACTTCCTCAGAATCCCTTTGTTTGCCCATCACAAAATGTGGGGGTTGACACACTGCAGAGCACCAGGACCAGCACTGTCTGCTGGCAGTGAACTCTGAATTACATTTTGCAGCTCTTTAAGAAGTAGTTTGTGAATCTCAGGGGCTTGACTTGGGAGACTTTGGTATAAACAGAAAATCTTTTTGTGTAATTCTAGTATGTTTTTCTAACAAATATGGATTATTCTCCTATAAGTAGCTGTCTCTGGGGACCTGTTGAAGTCAGCAGAGCTAGCCACATGATACTGCAATAGAGAACAAGAGATTGCTGAACTGCTCCAGTGAATAGAAACTATTTTATTTTTCACCAACGTGCCGTGGCAGCAAGAGTGCTGGTGACACTCAAACCAGTAAGTGTTAGGGAGATACTGGTTGTTGCTGACACATTAGCAGGGATATTTTCTTGCACAGTGCTCACATAGGTGTTGCTGAAGGCACAAGTCTCACGTGTTGGTCTTTTCAACTGATGTGGTTTAAGAAGGGGAATAGTGGCTGCTCAGCATATTCACATGAGTCTGGGTGACTGCTCTTCTGGGCCTGGGTTGTCTTTGCACAGTAAAGGTGCCATAGCAGCTTTAGGTTGGTCTGCCTAAAACACAGACATTATTGGTAAACTTGAATTTAAAGCAGTAGGATTTATGTTTCCATTGCATTTATGTGTGAAGCATTAAACCTTTACAGCATAAATTAATTCATAAAATGTGTGTGGGAACTCCTGAGGTGGTGAATTCACTGCCTCAGGTTGTCACACATTCTCACATGGCTTTGACAAAGCAAAATAATGGAAGTCTGCAATACTCACACAGATCCTCTTTCCAGGCTGGACAGATGATTACATTTGGATGCTATCATTATAAAATCTCTTCATGGGATGGAGGCTAATTAAATAGGCCTTAACTCATTCAAGAATAGAAAATATTTTTCTGGATAGACTGAATAGCTCGACCAGTGGTAAGACAGTAGCTCATAAATGAGTAAACAATGAGGGGAAAGAATAAATGACCACAGGGCTTTAGTTTGTAGTTCACTTGTAAGCAAACAAGTGGGATCACTCCAGGGTGCCTTATTGGTGTTTATGGAAAGGTTGTTTGATAATTTGATTCAAAGCAGTGACAGCAAAAGGGAGAGAAGAGCTGGGGGTGGTCACTTGGCTTGGGGATGTCCGTCAGACTGTTGGTAGCACCTTTCCCACTTAAAGTGACTTACAGTGAAGCACATCTGGTGCTTTCAAGGAGGATTTTTCTTGCAGAGGCTGTTGTCCCATGGGCTCTGCTCCGCAGGATCAGCTCTAAGATATGATACATTTGACATATCTAAAAAGCAAGAACACTCCTGCATTCTGGGAGTCTTTTAGGGGGTAACTTGGTGTCAGGAGATTCCTTGGGACAGTAGTATACAGATAATCATTAATACAGCTGAACACAGAATATGTTTTTTGTTACTGACTGAAAAGCTTCAGAATTAGCTTACATCATCCAGTCAGTAGAATTTCAGTGTGAAACATTATTACCTAGTCTAGTGCTTGACTGTGCCAAAATAGGCTCTGTATAACTCTTTCCTAATGTATCCAGCATTGGCGTAAAATACACATATTACTGAGCTCTGTGGAATATCTAAAAACGAACTACTGTGCTTTTTAAAGCATACAGAACGAATTAAGCTGCAAATACCTTTGAAGTTTGATTCTTAGTCTTTTTACCTAGATTTTGAGGTGAATTTTGAAGTTCAGAATGTGTGTCTTGGGAGGATGATAGTTGTATCTAAAGACATTAATGGTGAAAACACCAAACTGAGTACAGTAGCACTTGTTGGGTTAATAATTGAAATGGATCTTGGTGCCCATGAATATGAAGTGATATTGAAGGTTAAATTTTCCTGTGGCCATTAGCAAGTTAACATTAAAACATTAACCTTTTTTGTATGAGAAGCAGAAAAGGCCTTGGTCTTGTGCAAGCAAGCGCTTCTCAGCAGTAACAAAAACACTCGTATTATTGACACCATTTTCGGTGCAAATGCAAAGCACAGCCCCATACCACCTACTGTGGAGAAAATTAACTCTACCCCAGCCCAAACCAGCACATTATCTGCCCTTTATTCCATACTGTTTCCATCATGCTCAGGTTGCACACTCTCCAGTACAGCCTCCTTAACCACCACCCCCCTTCCCATCCTTTGCTCTAATATGTAGGTGTCATTCCTGCAGTCCATGCACCAGGCCTGCAAATTGTACACAGACGTCCACTGAGATCATTAAGTCGGTGATTTTGGGCTCCATCTCATGATGGTCACTCAGGACAGGAGAGGTAGTGTGGTGCGTGGAGCTTTTGGACACCAAGGCTGAGTCAGGTTGGGTCCTGCAGCCTTCCTCGTTGTGGTCTTCACCACACACTGCAGGGCAGTCTCACACTCTCCCCTGCTCTAGCATAGGATCCCACCCACAGAGACAGTCCTCCTTGAACTTCTCTAGTGTGGGTCCTTCCCATGGGCTGCTGCTCTTCATGAGCTGCTGCACCACTGGGTCCTTTTCACAGAGTCAATCCTTCAGGAATGGGCTGCTTCAGATTCTTCCAACAAACCTGCTCCGGTGTGGACTCCTCTTTCCATTGGGCCACAGGTTCTGCCAGGAGCCTGTTCCAGCTTAGACTTCCCAGGGCATCATGGCCTCCTTTGGGCACCCACCTGCTCCAGTGTTGGGGTTCTCCTTGGGCTGCGGCTCAGTCTCTGCTGCCCCATCATCTCATCCACAGGTCACAATCCTTTTGGCTGGAGCTCCAGCCTGCCCAGTGCAGCAGTGCTGCCCTGGGCACCTGCCAGCCCAGGCACATGGTAGTGGCTGTTATCAAGCGTTCCAGGCACAGCAGTGAGGTGATAAGAGCAGCGTGGCAGCAGTGAGAGCAAAAAGTGGCCACTAGCAAGCAATGGCCTCTAACAGAGTCACGCAAGCATGCCCATGGCAAGCACAGGAGCTTCCAGGCAATAGGTGCACAGAAGGAACAGCTATCCATTCGATCTAGAACATCACAGTCAAATCTGTCCTTACCTCAAACCCTTCCAGCCCCATGTTGGGTGCCAAAAAGGTCTGTCATGGTTTAATCCTGCCGGCACTAAGCCCCATGCAGCTACTCACTCAACTCTCCCTCCTCCCGGAAGAGGAAAAGTGAGAGAAGTTGTCAGTTGAGATAAAGATAATTTAATAGGTAAAGCAAAAGCCACTGAGATTTTTTTTAAACCATCAAAATGAGGATTTCTCTGACAAAATAGGGTTTTGGCTGCGTGGTGTTTAAGGTAGGAAAACACTGGGTTTACCATCCATCTCTGGGAATGACAAACTGTGCTTGGGGGATCTTTGATGTTTCCACTAACTGTAAATCTTGCTGTGTGCCTTGTGGGCTTCAGTGTGAACTTGGTGTACCAATATAACCTCTTTTGGGGTAGAGCCTTCATTGACATGACCTTAACTGGGAGGTCCAAGTCAAAATGAAGTGTGCCCTGTTCAGTGTATCTGTTTGATACTGGGTGGGCTGCAGAAGCTCGGTGTGCGGTGGGCTTTTGCTGTTAAAAACAAATGTTATACGCCTAATGCACCCCTTCATCTGCCCTGTAGTACTTGATGTGGATTTTTTTGCAGTTTTGACAATAATTGTCAGACTTGTGTAGCTCTTGGAACAATTAGCAATTGGTCGTTTTGTAAAGAGCTAAATGCTGTCCTTTCTCTTCTAATTCCAGGATTTGCAAGTTGAGGCATTGGCTCTGCAGTGGATGGTGCACTCACAGAATGTGTCAGACTCTCTCCATTCAGTCATCCAAAAAGACTTGTTTAAGAGATATTTTAGATTTCTTTCTGGCCTTTTCATAAGGACTGGATTGTATTTCTAACTGTCATTCTGCAGCCATGGGATAAAATATTTTTATGTAAACTGGAATTTGATGTCAAGAGTTTAGGATTTGAGAAAAGTACAAAATTTTAAGATTTGGCAGCACATTTGGAGTTTCCCATGAGAGTAGCTGTCACTGGAGGGCTGTGCTCGTAAATGTCCCACAGGAGCTGCTTGGTGTGGGGAGCACTGTCAGATGAACAAAGAACAAAATCATGTGGGAATTGTGCTACCGTAACATCTAATTCTCATTTGCTTTTAGAAAGTGACACGAAGTATAGTCAGATGGTTTTATCCTGATGGCAAACTGGGGCACCCTCTGTCAGTGTGGAGCTTCGCCTGGGTGGGTGGGTGAGTGGGGGTCTGTGTGGTCTCAGCCTCTGCCTGCTGAAGTTGGGATGGATGCTGGGATGTGTACAGGGAGCAGGGCGTGAATCCAGGCTTGGCATTTCAGTCTCAGCACAGCTGCTCTGGGGATAAGGGCAGGAAGAACATTACAAAGTAGTGTATAAAGCTACTTACAGCTTTCAGCACTATTGGAGTCGTGTTAAGCATGGGGTATGTGTGGCAAAGCAGTGGTTTCCCTGGCTCATTCCAATCACACTGTAGGGAGGGACAATTCCTACACCCTCATGGTGAGCACTGCACCCACCCAACAGGCAGAGGGGAGCTCAGAGCACAAGGTATAGCACAAGAAAGGTGTCTCTGCAGTGCGCCACATAGGTATGGCTCTTTTGGGCGGCTGAGGGAAGGCTGCCTGTTTTTCTCATAGAACTGCTCCAATGCCTTAACTTGGAGTGATGTAGGGAGGTTTATTTTTTAAATAATCACACTGCAAAATAGCTGAAACAGGGAGAGAAGAACAAAGTTCCAATCTCAAGTTTGACTAGACAGCTATTGACAAAAGGTGTACGATTGTGCTGCAAAGATGGAGAAGTAGATCCCACTGCCAAGTGTGGTGTTTGCTTTAATTGTCCTCCTCTTGTTGTTACCTCTTCAGAGCTGCCTCATCTGACCTGTAGAGTGGTGTCCATGAAGGGCTATGAGAGGACATGGAGTCTTGGGGATTTTGTGGTTCATGAACACGGATACTTCTGACAGAGCCAGATGAGTCTGATGCATGTTAATTCCACATGGAAAGGAATACTTCCCTTGGCATGACTTATAAATAGTTTTTATTCTGAGGAGGTTTACCATAGATAGGGTTTGAAAGAGGCTTAGAAGACAGTAAGAAAGTTGGAACAATTTTCTCCTGAAATGGGTGTTCAGCACTTTTGGTTTGGGCTTCAAGCTTGATTGAGTAGAAATAGAGGCTGTTACTCCCTCAGTCTGTAAACCTGATGCCTTCCACTTGTAAAAGCCCAGTGCTGGTACTGATGGTTCTATGGGACCTCTTAAAAGTAACTTCTCTGACAAGTATCACTCTTCAGGAGCTGCGCTGTGTTTCACGTCTGTGGCTAGTACTGCTGAGCACATTGCCATACTCTTTGTGAAAGGCCTTGAGTGTTTTTTTCTTCACACTTGGTTTTGGTGAGCTGCATAATTCCAGAGAGGCAGGTTTTCCAGCATGACTGCAACCCTTGCCATTTTCCTCATGTTAACTCTATTAAACGTGGCTGCACACTGCTGATAGCCATGTCCATGGCTGAGAGTGTTATCAGCAGCTCTCACTGCTGGGTCTGTCACAGCCCAGGAGCTACCGTCTGTGTCAGACTGGAGCTGGGCAGAAAATGGGACCCCTGAGACCAGGATGGCAGGGTAATGTGGAGGGTATGGGGCCAGGGTGGGTGGAGAGGTGGCTGCTGCGGGGTGCAGCCCTGTGTGCCCTGGGGAGAACTACAGCTCCTGTCTGATCGGAGAGTCTGTGAGAGAACAGGGACACCCCCTGCTCCGAAATCCTGGCTCCAGAGCTGCGAGCAAGGGACTGGCTGGTGTGCCTGTGGTGTGACTTGGAAACAGACCCTCGCTATAAATGGCTGGATTTCCGTCCCGCAGGATTCAGAGATGCAGTTTGGGATCTTGTTGGCACAGTCAGTGCACATCCTCACAGCGTGCTGAGGTGTGCTGGTGAACGTTCTACACCAGTGTGTCTGTGGAACAAGCCTGACCCTAGCTGTGACCCACGGCCACGTGTTTGTCAGCTGTCAGACAGGATCCAGAGAGAATTCAGTGGGAGCAAGGAAGTGGCCACAGGGCTCAGAGCTCTGGTCGTGTCTCGCCCTCCTGCTGGTGGCTGCCACCGGCTGCATGGGCAGTGCTGAGCCAGGAGCTCCTTACCTGGAAGGTGGACTCAAGTGAATCCAGAGAACAAGTATTATAACAGGGTTTTTTTCTTGATTGCTTTGTAAAAACAGTTCGGAAGAAATAATACTAGTGGTAAGAATCCTATGAATATCCTGTGAATTCTTGTTTTTCCCCAGTGAAAAAAGCTGGGAAATGAGGCCAGGAATTAAAACAGTTGATTTAGTGTTTATTCTGATGCATTTTTATGGTTATGGGTGTCATAAGCCCAGTATGAGAAGGTATAAACAGAAGGAGCACTGTCTCTTGAGAATTCCAGCTGTACTGGGCAACTGGGTAGGGGTGGAGGGTGGGGGGGACATGGGATACTGCCCTGTGAGTGTATACTGAATTATTGACTCTAAGCTTCAGCCTTCCAGTGACAGTGTGATCCAGGAGTTCTGTGGGTGCTTAGTTTTACCTGAGTGATACAGTAACACTCACGGAGTTTTCTCATTGTATTTACAGTGCGTCTGGTGCAAGTGTTGTTGCCATTGACAACAAAATAGAACAGGCAATGGTAAGTAAAAAATAAGTTGTTATTTCTAATAGGAGTAATGTGGTTTATCACTGAGCATAAGTTTCCTGCTGTATTGTGTTTCTGTGAGGCTGTGATATCCCTCCAGGTTGGTCAGACTGAGAACATCAATTGAAAAAAGGATTTTCTGTATCAACTATGAACAACCACAAACCGTTATTACTTTTACTGTTAGCCCAGAAATGTTTTTCAGTTAATTTTATTACAAATTACTGTGAACAAGGTTACTGAACATGAAGGCGTGCTGAAAATATAGTGCATATTTCAGTCTGTTACTTTAGCCAAGTTCACTACTAGTTTTTCTGAAGAAGGATCAGGTGTGCCATCCTTAACATGCTGCTCACCTTCAGTTACAGCTGTTGGATTTTTGCTTCTGATGATATAAAAGCTTTCTTATGTTTTGGTTCTCATACACCTCAGTGACTGGGCCTGCGTACCACAGACCTGTACCCCCAGGTCACAGCGTCAGAGCTGGTGCTTTCCTTCTGAGGAGCTGCGACATCATTCTCGTCCTTGGCTTCCAAGTAACTGAAGTGACTGGAGTGCTGGAGACAAAGCTTTTGATATCAGGCCCACTTCACAAAAGGGCTGGGTTGTTTGTGCTCGAAGGCTGATTTATTCATAAATTTTAGTGATGAGTGCTTTGTTTCTCCAGGCTTACTGCAGTGAAAGCAGTTACAGTAAGTCCTGGGGCTGGGGTGAAGGAAACTGTTCTTTCCTGTGGTGTAACTCTCACTTGTTCTTTGCAGGATCTAGTGAAAAGCCATTTGATGTATGCAGTGAGAGAAGAAGTGGAAGTCCTGAAGGAACAAATAAAAGAATTAGTTGAAAGAAACTCTTTACTTGAACGAGAAAATGCACTGTTAAAATCCCTTTCCAACAATGATCAGTTATCCCAGCTCTCAACCCAACAGGCCACCCCCAGTAGCACCTCGCAGGCGCAGCCCACGCAGCCGCCGCAGCCACCCAACGTCTCCTCCGCGTGAGCGCCGGCCCCGCTCAGTCCCCGTGTGCCACCGCCGTCCCCTCCCGCCGGGAGCGAGCAGCCGTGCTTCTGTTGTGTGTTTGGCCTTTGCAGTATTAGACAATCATCCTCCCAGAGCTGTCCCCCGCCGCTGTGGCTGCAGTGTGGGAGGTGTCCGTACATCCTCGGTGCACTTGGGAGCTCGCAGAGGAAGTCCCTGGGCCTGGGATCATTTCCCTGGGCTTCGGGCGGGAGGTCTGTCAGATCTTGGGTGGCTCTCCGAGGTTCCCATTGCTCGTGGGTTGCTTTGAGCCTTGCTGTCTGGTAAGGAGCAACAGTTCCTCTTCAGAGCCACTGTTCTTTTCATATAAGTAACATTTGCCTACGTTAGTTTCATTTATTTGTTTTATTTATTACAGGGCTGCTATTTTCATAATGTACATGAACAATGTCACAGAACTTTTGAATTTTTTTTTAATAAATGTCTGTATGGGTAAAATGATAGATGGGATTGCGTTAATAGATACAATGTCTAGGCAATAATTGAACAAAGAATCCTGGCATATTTCTAACACTAATGGCAATTGACCTTTGGTATTTATTTACGGTAGTAAAGATCCAGCTTGAATGTAAATTTTGTATAGAGTGTAAGTATGAAGACCATAGTGCATCTGTACAGGTAGTCACCAGTCCTTGTGATATAATAAATAAGTGATGGGCTATTTTGATGAAGAAAACTTTGCTCATTTCTGTTTCTACTTTCTAATAGAGAGAAAGGGGCCATGATTCCTCTGCTTTTTGACATTTCGTTTTTGGTTTGGTTTTTTGGGTGGGAATAAAAAGCTGTGAAATTGTTCAACCTACTTTGTAACCAAAGAAGCAAAGCTGTGTAATTGAGTTGGTTGTTGGTTTTTTGTTGTGTTGTTTTTTTTTTTTTTTTAATTTTATAATGCACATTCTTTATGTATTTTTTATTTAGTGTTTTCTCATTCACAACTTTCTTTGCTGTCTCGCATGATCTGCATGACCTGTAATCTTTGAACCACTTCCGTACCTCATGTTTTTATCCAGCACTCTTAGTGTAATATGTACTAGTCTGTGAACAATGTCAATAAAGAGAAAGAACAGCTGGTGTTGGTGGAGCTAAGCTAGTGTGCTAGGCACTAGTTGTTAAAACAAATAAATGAAGTGAGCCATCTTTTGTTCATTTAAAATGGTGTTTTGAATTTCGTATGCAGAAAACGTTTTGTTACATTGCAGATTTAATGTATTTAATAAATGCAACATGCAGATTAAATGCAGTGTATACTGAGTATTTAAATTAAAAATGTACATTTCATAAATACAGTTTCAAGAAAGACCATCATTTGTGTAAACTAATGCAGTGTGTCAAATTGATGTACAAATATATATATATATTTTAACACATTTTCTGAAATTAAACCATTTTGTTGAATTTTTTTGGCTGTAGATGTTGTTGCAGTACAATTAAATTCAGTAGCTCTTTTCTGAACAAAAGGGAGAAATGCAGTGTCAGTGAGGCAGTAACAGACTGATGCCAGGGTTACCATTTCTCCTGCAACAGACTGGTTTCTTCTCTTCTAGGAGAAGCATCTCCTGGTGTTGTCAGTGGCCTCTTAGGGGGTTGGGTTTGCACTGACAGCTCTAAATTAACATCTGCGTCTAGGCCTGCTCAGTCACTGCTGTGTCTACTTCAGTACCTGAGCCCTGAGCATGTCTAACTCTGCTCAGGTTTATGTCTAAGATAAAACAGAAGAAACACTGAAAACTGCAAGTTTTGGGTGTCTTCAGCTCTCAAAAAAGTGTCCAGGTCCCGGAAACTGAGAAACATCTCTTCCTGGTAAGCATCAGCTCAGCACAGTTCAAACAAACAGTGTGTTGTGTGCTTATTAAAAAGTAGCACCAAAATGATCTCCCCTTTAGGTGTGGGTTGGTGTTTTCTGCCTGCTGCACTCCTGTGCTGTGAGTGCTCCTGGGAGGCCTTAGTGCAATGAGGGCTTTGCACATAGATTAGAAAACAAAATATTTCAGTAGCTATGTGTGTTTTCTCTCCAGTGCATGCAGTGGCTCACTCCAGCTGTACAGTGAGGATGATGCTGGTAAAATAAGAAAAAAGGGACAAATCGTGGGCTTCTGGGAACAAGAGTCCCTCAGGTGAGTAGCTGATTAAAACTTCTATGGAGGGTACATTGTACCTGTCGGTTCACTTTTGAGTGAAACAGAACAGAGACATCTGAACCATGATTCAGGTGGTCACTTTTTCTGCTGGGAGCAGAGGGGGACTGAGCCCATGAGGAGAGTCCTGGGCAGCTCTGCTCCCCTGTGAGTGAGGTGTCTGTGCGAGCTGTGCTGCAGAGCGACAGGCAGATCCCTCACATCGGGGTGCTCTGGGGGCGCTTTCTCCGAAAGCAGAAAGCATTTAGTAAATCTGGAGAAGAGGGGATGAAACAAAGATTGAACTGATACTGTTAGAAAGCCTTTCTCTGCTCTTGTCCGGTTTGCTTTGGGGCTTTGTGTTTAGTTTTCTCCTACAGGTAAGTTGTATTCAGCTCTGGACAGCAGCTCGGCTTGTGAGAGCGCTGTGAAGTGGCAGAAAGGGTCTGGGAACGCTGCGGGCTCTTCTCGAGAGGAAGCCCGAGGAGAGGGAACAGCAGTTCTCACAGATCACCTTGGTGTCAGTAGATGTATGACTACAGCGGGCAGAGAGCCCCGGTGGCCTCGGCGCTGCCCTGTGTGCTGCTGCGACCCCTCCTTGTCCTGCGTGTGGCGGCTTCTGCCGCTCTTCCCGGCACATGGGGCTGCGATGGGATCCCCACGCTTGAGGTTTGGCTCTCCAGACCAGATGCTGGTGCTGTAACACGTGTCTTCCACATTATTCCATAGCTTTGGTTTAGTGAGAAGGGATTCAGCTGCTGCCTTCACGGCAGCATGTGCTTTAGCACGGGCTGGGAGCGCGCTGCAGTCGTGGTGTCACAGAATGGTCTGACTGCAGTGAAGCTGGGCAGTGGTGGCTCTGAGTTAGGCATTTCAGAGAGGATGTGACAGAAATTGCGGGGAAAAGCTACGGAAACAGTGGAGGATGCGGAGGAAATGCTTACTGAGGAGAGCTTCAAGGCTGCGGCATTGGCTCGGAGGAGAGCGTGTGCAGGAGACTGGCACAGTAGTGAGGCGGCTCTGGAGCAGGTGCCGGGTGAGATGAGCACAGAGCGGCCCTTCCCCAGCTGCGGCCGGAGCGGGGCTGTGCCTGCAGCAGGGACCCTTCCCCAGCTGCGGCCGGAGCGGGCCCGGGCGTGGCGCAGCGGGACCTGCGGGGGCCGTGGCGGCCGCGGGGCGGCGCTGTGGGGCGAGGCTGTCCCCGCACCGCCCCCTCCCGTTCCCGTTCCCTTTCCCGTTCCCGTTCCCTTTCCCTTTCCCGCTCCCTTTCCCTTTCCCGTTTCCGTTCCCGGGGTGGCCCCGCAGCCCCGGATCCGCCGCCGCTGCCCCGGACCGGTTCTCTGTCGCTCGGGCCCTCGCGCCCTCCCTGCCAGCGACGCTGCCGCCACCTGTCCCGGCCTCCCGCCTCGGCCTAGGGGGCTGCTCCGTCTCCACGAGGTTGTCGATCCCCGCGCGCCCGTTCTTGGAGAACGTGCGGCTCCCGTCGCCGCCGGCTCCCCTCGTGTGCGGAGCGTGCGCAGATGGGCGGGACGCGGGCAGAGCGCCGGGGACGTGGCTGCAGCTTTTTGTGCGGTTCCTGCAGCTGCGAAAGGCCTGGCAGGAGAGCAGCGACCTCTCCCCTTGGGAAGCAAACCATGTGCCCCTCCTGATGTGTCACTAAAGCGCCGTCCTGCAACCAGCCTTGAGAAGGCTTCACAGGAAGGAAAAAAAGAAAAAAAGATTTGAGATACAAGTGTGCTGCAGGTGGTTAATGACGTCACCTCCGCAAGCTCAGCCCCGCTGCAGAGCCCGAGCATCTGCAATTGTGGCACATCCAGCACGCCAGAACGGCAGCTGTCTGTGCCTGGAAATGAGAAGCTGCATCTCACGAGGGGAAATAAACTTGGGCATTGCTCTGTTAGGTTTTTGAAAAGAAACAAGTGTGGTGTTTTGCAGCTTTTGTACTTGGATGCGTGGAGCCAGAGCACAGCTGGGGCCAGAAGGCCCCTCCAGAGATGCCCCCACCCAGCCCCAGCTCACTGCAGCCGCCCGTGGCCCCTCACACAAGTGCCAGTGCAGGCACAGCGCTGCACGCACCTCCGTGGCCAGCTTGCACCAAAGCAAGAACTCACCGAACTTTGAAGAACCGACTTGTACAAACCCCCCTGAACGTTCCAGTGCCCACAGCCCTCGAGCAGCTGCTGTGCTGTCACAGCCCATGACTCCTGCAGCACCAGCAGGAACTGGTCAGACCCCTGGGGCCTCTGTGGCATCGCCAGGGGCCAGAGCGACAAGAGGTGAGGAGAAGGCACCTCCTGAACCCCTGTGGGGGAGGATGGCTGGTCCCTAGAGGGAAGGGGAGCAGCAGCTGGGCGTGTCCAGAGCCTTGGCAGCCCCAGCTCAGGCCCCGTGGCCCCAGCCTGGCCCAGCACCCAGACAGCTGAGCAGGGGGGTGCCCCATGGCACAGCGGCTCCTCTCAGGGAAAAGCCAACGAATCTGTGCTTGGTGTGAATGGCCGAGTTTCAACACCCAGCAGAGCCCTGCTCTGCCCACGTCAAAGTGAACACAACTTGCGTTTGAAAAGAACTTTATTTAAAATCAGATAATACAGACTTCCCCCGCCACCGCTCAGAGCACACGAGTGTCCCAGCACAAGGTGCCTGTGCCCTCAGGCGGCTCCGTGCTGGGCGCGCTCAGGGCTGTGCTGGCTTACACCAGTCCCAATGATTCCATATGGAAATACAACGCGTACAAAAGATCTGTTCCTTCACAGCTAACAGGCATTTCATTAACCTCAACCGATTTAGTTTTCTATTATTTCTAGTGTAACCAGACTTAAAATTTGTCTTCTACTAAGAAACCTGGAAAAAAGAAATCTTCCTTTAGCAACTGCGTGCACCAGCAGAGAAATTCCCACCACCTTTGTCACCACGCAGACAGCGAGAGCCAGCAGGAGTCAGGGCCATCAGCAGGGAAATATGATCAATAGCAGCATTTTCCATGTGATCTCAAGTTACAGTCGTCTACAGAAGAAGGAACTGTGATCACCTGTAGGGAAGCAGTTAAGTACTGGATCCATTGTTAAAAGAAATCGAGTTGAAAGCAGGTTTTACCTTAAATAGGATTAAATACATATTGCAAGACACACCACACTCTGCAGGGGCTGCACATATAGAAGCAGAACTGTGGGTGGGGGGCAGTGTGTCCCCCACCCGCAATATTCCCACACAACATCATCAAATTTAAAACTATCACCACTTGTTGAAAGTTTTGAAAGTTGTCCAAGTATTTACAGCACAGGCACGGCCGGGAGAGGCGCGGGAAGCCGCACGTCTGGCCGCGGTGCTCCCACAGTCCACGGAGCTCCAGCACTGGGTCCTGCCAGGAGCAGCCGCTGCCCGGCCGGGCCAGTTCCTCACTACCCCACTACCCTACACAGACAAGCGTTTTGCGTGGATTAGGACAAAGCTACAGGCAGTGCCGTGGTGTGAGGACGAGCGCGGCCATGTTGCAGCGGGACTAGCCTACGCACACACGGAGGATGCACGGCGGGGACTGCGGAGAGACTCCTCGGGAACATGCTGCACAGTCGGGCTCCAGCCACTACAAGAATCCTGGCTTCCAGCGTCAAATAAAACCATTTCCAGCTATACAGCAGAGGGTGACACTGATCTGGGAACGGTGTTTACGAGAGATGTCAGTTCCTACGGACCTACGTCGCGTACAGCTCCAGGTATTACAGAGACCAGGCTGGATCTTCAGCGAATAAGTAGGTCCACGATTGGAGATCAACAATAGACTTTTATTGCTTTATACATGTGGTGCTGTTCAAGGCACTGTGGCACGGGCTAGAAAACTCGGAATGACTCGTGAAGGGACCTGGAATGCGACACGGCCGGTGCCGCGCGCCGCTCCTCGGCAGCTGCCGCGGCGGCCGGGGCCGGGGGGCCATGGCCCGGCACCGGCCCCTCACATGCCCATCCGGATGCTCTGGATGATCTGGAAGATGGCTGCAAGAGAGCGGAGAGGGGAGCGCTCGCCGGGCAGCGCCCGCAGCAAGCTCAGGGGACCCGAGCGCCGCCGGGGCCTGAGGGGCAGTGCCGGGGCCCGGGGGGCAGTGCCGGGGCCCGAGCCGCCACCGGGGCCCGGCGGGCAGTGCCAGG
>VZTE01002783.1:1262402-1275971 GCA_013397775.1 Eulacestoma nigropectus | reverse complement strand
CCGCCCACGCCGCTGCTCGCAGGTGCGTCGGGCCCGCGCGGCGTCGAGGTCGGGGCTGGTGCGCGGGAGGCGAGTGCGGAGTTGGGCTGGGGTGTCCATCCGGTGCCTCTCCGCTGCCGTCGGCGTCCGCCGCGCGTCCCCTCCCCAGCGTGCGCTGCCGCGGCGTGCCCGAGTCCGGCCCCGGTCCTGGAGTTTTTGACGGTGCCGCTCCCGGCACTGGTCAGGGCTCTCCGGACCCTGTGCTCGCTCGGCCCGGGGCCGGGGCGCGGCCGGGCCCTCTTCTGGGGTGCCGCTGCTCACCCCGGCCCTTCGCCCAAGCAGCCGCCCCGCCGCCGGCCTCCCCCGCGCCCCGCGGGAGCTCTCGAGGCTCCGTGTGGGGGCTTCGTCCTTCAGACGCGGGTGATTTACTCGCGGGGTACCCGGGAGCGTTCGCAGGGGTTGTGCCGGTGCGTGGGGAACGCGCGGCAGCCCCGTCCCGCTGCCCCGGGCGCCGCAGGACACGGGGCCGACCCCGGGGCGGGGAGCGGCTTCCGGGAGCTCGGAGCCCGCTGCGCTTTGTGGGCTTTTCACTGCAGTTTGCGAAGCTCCTTTCCAAAGTCGTGTTCTTTGTCGGTATCTTACTGTTTAAACTGTTCCTAACGTAAGGGATGTGTATTTTCCGTTTCTGTGTTTGTAAGCTTTAAACAGCAGCCTATTTCCCCCCACTCGGGTCTGTGGGGGCTGCAGTTGTTCAGGGTAGATTTGGGGCTGCTCACTACTGTCTGTTGTAAATTTGGACCGTAATGGGGAGCCTGACGGAAGAGCTGGAGAACACGTTCCAGGCAGGGCTGTGCAGCTTGTGGGTCATATTTAAGGTGTGTTAAAAGGTTCCCTTAGGGTCTCTCGGGGCTGTGGTGTAAATGAACCCTGGGAAATTGTATTTAGTCATGAGAAAAATTGTTTTACTGTGAGACTAGGGCGTAGGCTGTCCAGAGGCTCTGGATCCCCATCCTGGGGGTTCCTCACCTCCCGGCCAGGCACAATCCTAGGAGGGTGTTGCTGAGGGAGGGGTGGGATGGGAGCTCCGGGGGCGTGTCTTGGTTATGTCCTGGAATTCCCTTATAGCAAGCGTGGGAAAGCGTGTGCATGTCTCAGGGTTCACAAATTAGAAAAACGTCTGCTTTGGACAATCTTCTGCATTTGAAATGTGTTATTTGTTTCCTCTTGCAGTGAGAGGGTCCGAAGGGCTGTATATGGTGAATGGGCCCCCCACTTTCACAGAGAGCGCGGCATTCCAAAGGTACTGGTGTCACTGGCACAAAACAAATAGTTTTCTGACAAGAAAGGTAGACTCTGGCATTGAAAAAATGTGTGAATATAAGTGAATTCAGAAAATTGATGGTTTGGAAGGCTTTGCGCTTGCCTGAGCACTGCCAGGTGCAGGTGATAGTCCCTGAACAGGGGTAGCAGGGACTGCGCTGTGACACAGGGCTCCTCAGAAGCACAGCAGGAAAGTTGTTGTGTTCATTTTTGTTAAAAAAACCTTAACTATGGCTCTTTTGAATACTCATGTGCATTTCTTATTTCTTTAGGGATTCTGGAAAAAATTGCAAAGCTGTTGCTTTTAGCAAGGACGGCTCCCTCTTTGCCTGGTGCAATGGAGAAAAGTGGGTGCATTTTATCATCTTAATTTTTAGCTTGTGTGAAATGAACAGGATCAGTTATGCCTTATTTACTCTTGTCTGTGTAAAGGTGATTGCTGTTAATGCAAGCGTTTGCATGTACAATTTAAATGCAGTTTATTGTTACATTAGTGGCTTTGTTTCTTGACTATCAGATGAAATATTTGCTGTTCTTCTCCTATGTATAATGCACCCATTCCCATGCAATCTGGATATGCTTTCTTGGTTTGGTTGTTTTTTTATTCATGGCTCCCAGTACCTGGTCTCTGGGATTAATCTATTAGTGAAGTCCACAGAAAATAATGAGTCTATACACCTTGTGAACATTACAAGGTTCCTTTTTTATAGATCAAATGCATTGTAGAGTTCAGTCTCTTGTTTAGAGCTTATGTGTTGCAGACAAAAATATGGTTCGTGTTTTGACCAGTGGTCACTTTTGGTTTCTGTCATGCTTGGGTGTCTGGTTTGAAAATGTGCTCTTGGAAAAATTTAGTAAAAACAAGAGGGGGAAAAAAAGCTCTTCTAATTTTGTTACATTGGCCAAATTTGGGGCAAATCTAGAAGAGTCAAATACTTGAACAATTCTCTCAGCTACTAGTTAACTGCTGTAAGCGTGTTTTATTGAAATACCATCTTTTGGTTCCAGAGTAAATGTTGTTAATGTCAGCAGAGCTGAGTTACTGCAGTCCTTTGATCTCCCAAAGACAGTTTGCCTTGAATTCTCGCCAAAGAATAATGTTCTGGCAACGTGGCAGGCCTATGCAAGTGAGTATTGTACCAGCTGGGGAAGCACAGGGTTTGTGCATGTCTTAACCCATGTCTGAATACCTGACTGATGTCTGTAGTGCATTTATTGGCTAAATGAGCAGTACAGAAAGGGTACAGAAAGTTCTGTGGGCAGTCAGGAACACGGTGGAGGAGGGAGGGGTGCCGTTGTCGGAGAGCAGCTGGTGTTGGCCATCCTTACAAACGCTCTGTCAGAGTGCGTGTGCTCATAGTTACTGTGTCAGTCAGTTGTGTGTTTTCTAAACTTTGGAAAGTGGTTGTGGTGCAGTGTGCTGTGCAGGCAGCTTGTGTTCTTGGGTAGGCAAGGGAGATCGTACGCTCTCTTGGAGTAGTTGTGTCCTCCCCTAAGCCCCATGGACTGGAGTGTTCTCCGTGTCCAGAGCTTTATTCCCTCCTCTGCCTCCCTGGAGGGGTTCGAGTTCCTGATCCTGAGAGCTGCAGTCCTGTCTGAGCCACAGATGGTGTAAATGCTGCCTTGGGAGGGAAGAGTTGGGCAAGGCTGGGCCTTGGGAACTGGCCAGGCCATAGGGAAACTGGGAACCGGGACAGGCTGTGGGATAAGAGAAGGCAGCACAAGCTGTGGGCTATTAGTGAGCTGTTCTGGTCTGCCCTAAGTCACTGACAGCAATAGGCAGGCTGTGCTAACCAGGGCAAGGAGAGCACAGACAGTTTAAAAGCAGCAGAACCATTTTGCATGGCTTGCAGAGAGAGCTGTGGCTGCGGTGGGGTGGACAAAATCACCTCATTCCTGTGACAGCAAAACACTGGAGTGGAGAACGTGCCTCCATTGTTTGCCATGAGGATGGTTTTTGGTTTGCATTGGAAAGCTGTGCAGGTGTTGGTGGTTGCAGCCTTGCAATGGGGAGTAGAAACCCTACGCATCGAAATGCGAGTTCTTTCTGCAAACAGACTGAGGTCAGTAGGTACAGCAGTCAGCATCCGTGGGTTCGGTCCCTCAGGGACAAAAGTTGCATGCTTGCAAGAAGTTTGGGTGCTAGCAGAACCGTGAGGTGGGCTGTCAGGGTGAAGCAGATTTAATCCTCAAAGACCACTGTGTTTTTTTGCAGCTGCTAAGGATGGCACAGCAGGGGTGCCCAACCTGCAGCTCCATGATCTGAGAACTGGAAAATGCTTAAAGTCTTTTATGCAGAAAAAGATGCAGAACTGGTAAATAAGCCTTCTAGATGCCAATTGTTTACAAAGAAATGTGGTTTTCAAAATCTGATCCAGGTAAATGGAGCTGTTAGTGTGGTGTTGGCTTTCAAACCAGTGCCTGCTGCTAACTGAAAGCCAGCGTCTGTGCTTGTGAGTGTCTGTATGTGGTTCACTGTAAATTCACTCTCACTTTGCATCACAGAGAAAAGCTGGGCAGACAATAAATAAGTCCATTTATATATTTTTTGCTATGCAGATATCATTTATCCACATTAAACTTATCATGTTTGAACTTACTGGGCTTTAAAAATGGGGAAAAACAATCCTGGAATGCTAATAATGAGCATCATTTCATGTTTCTGACTTTTCCCTTAATATGCAGGTGTCCTTGCTGGGCAGATGATGAAAGCATTTGTGCCAGGAATGTGAACAATGAAGTGCACTTCTTTGAAAACAACAACTTCAGTATGCGAGTGTTTCTTTACATTTCATTCCTTCTATAAATGCTGCTTCTTTTGAGGGATGGTTTTTGTTTTCAGGTTTTTATTTGTTTCTTCTTTTGCTTGCTTTTTATTTTATATATTGCCTACAATCTATTTCAGTTTGTAATCCAGAATCATTATGCTTTAATGAAGTGTGTTTTCACTTTCTTATTTATCTTTTCACTGACTTATGTGGTATGAAATGCATCTGATTCTCAGTTAAAGAGGCCTAATTCTGTTTGTCATTGTTTGTCATTTAAAGAGGTCCAGGAAATTGTCGTTAGAAAACACGATCTGTGATTACTTCCTTGAGTTGTGCATATTCTGTCAATAGACTGTTAAAAATGGCTCATTAAAAAATTTATGGCAAAAATGAAGTAGTGAAACCTGAAGATTTTTACCAAGGAGATTTACTGGTGGTGGTAGACTATCTGGAGTCAACAGATGTTGAAAAGGGAAGGGGGAAGAAAAAAGCAGAAAGATAAAAATTAATTAGAACAAAAATGTAAAGGAATTAAAGAAAACTGAGGGGAGAACAGCAGTGTGTGGTTTTAGTTTTGCATTCTTTGTTTTGTTTTGAATATGAAGTTGATACAAGAATTAAGGCTACGAGAGATTCAGTTTCCTGAGAATCAGCCCTGCTGATGTTAACCAAGCTGTGGGAAGCATGGAATGTCAGCCTCAGCAGGACATGTGCTGGCAGTGCACGTTCCTGGCTGCAGTGGAGTTGTGGTGTGATACTGTTCCCGTCAGTTGTTTATGGGAAGGGGCAGTGTTGAGCCCAGAGCAGGCCTCGAGTGCTTCCTGTTGGGAGGAGTTTTCCTGTGAAGGTGTGAGGGGAGAGCCTCTGCCTCTGTGTAATGGCACCTGAATGTGACTGAATCCAGCACAGATGAGGTGAAGAATATCTGCTTCAAACACAAGCTGTGTTCACCGTGGGTTCAGAGGCTTCCTTTGCTTTTTGAACTTCCAAATACTACGTGCTGGGTTTCAGACATAGGGTTGATTCAAGTTGGTTTTGTAGATAAAATGATGTGGTGAAATGGGAGAATAATGATTGTTTGCCTAGAAAAAGAGATCCTTTAGGATTGTCTTTACTGGTCTGTTTTATCCAGGTTACAGCCCCATAGAAGGGTGTGGTTAGGTCATCCAGGTAACATGGTTTGTCATTGACATCACACATCTGTGGCTTTTTTTTTGGCAGATACCATTGCAAATAAGCTGCATTTGCAGAAGGTCAGTGATTTCGTGTTGTCCCCAGGAGCACAGCCAACCAAGGTACTTCTGATCCATCTTCCAGTCTTTTTCTTGGTTTTCTTAAAAGAAAAAAACAACAAAAAACCCCTGTGATTTTAGTACAATGTACTGGTAGTAACGATGCCCTGTGCTACCAAGGCTTTAACCTGCAGTGCAATCTCGTGGCTGTTTCAGGTTGCTGTGTATGTCCCAGGCAGCAAAGGTGCTCCATCCTTTGTCAGGCTCTACCAGTACCCCAACTTCGGGGGCCCGCAGTCAGCACTAGCCAACAAAAGCTTCTTTAAAGCTGACAAGGTGACAATGCTATGGAACAAAAAAGGTATAACAGCTGTGTACTGAAACTTTTATATTGTGCTCATTTTGGATTGACTTTGTTTACTGTGTGGGGTTTGTGTAATTTGCATATGCAGATAAATCCTGAGGGCAGCCATTAATGCCTTGCTGAGGTGCATTTCTGCACACCCTGGAGTGCTCAGCACTTTCCTGTGACTTCTGTGATTTTGTATGTTGTAATTGAAAATATTCTATACATGCTGGTAAATTTTGCAGTTGAACAGCGAATTCCTATATAACTTTGCATTCTGTGTCGATAATATATTTAGATTGTGAGCATAAGAACAGTTTGTGCGATGGTATAATCTTAATCTGTAGGATTATCTGTATGCATACATATCACAACTGGAGTGAGCTGACAGGCCTCTGTGCTTTGCTGTTTGTTAGCAGTGAGCTGTTCCAGAACAATTTTGTACAAATCATTTTACTTGAACCCACATAGTTTGGAGTACAAGGAAGGTGTTACACACATGTAGAAACCATGCATGAGGACTGTAAGAGATGAGAAAGATTGATGTCTCAAGACATTTTGGGGTGCATGTGTCTGGGGGAAGGGGCAGGTTGGGCCTTGCCCTGGTGAGACAGTGCCACAGCTTTGGATAGCAGATGTGCATACAGAAGATGTTGATGAAGCGTTTTATTCAAGGACTGATCAGGATGTTTGGTTTCTGCCGTAGTTTAATATTTTTTTTATAACTGCAAAGGATGTTCACTTGCTTGTGATCTAACAGTGAATGAATAGACTGAGCTTACATTTTCCTTATGAGAAAGGAAGGTATTCAGTCCTTTTGGGTTAGCATTTAGGAAAAACTCAATTCAAAAGAGGAATGATACCAGCACTATTGCACAAGCAACCAGTAGGAATTCATAGCGGAGCTGATTTCACTTTGTCTGTGCTGTTTTGTGCCTCGGCTGGTGTGGTTTTCGGTAGCTGTGCTGCACTAACCGTGTCCGTTCACAGCCACGGCCGTGCTGGTGATCGCCAGCACCGAGGTGGACAAGACCGGGGCATCGTACTACGGCGAGCAGACCCTGCACTACCTGGCGGCCAACGGGGAGAGCGCCGTCGTGCAGCTCCGTGAGTACCTCCTGTGCTGCCCGCCGGCAGCCGCTGCTCCTGCGGCTTCTGCCGCGCTGGGGCGGGCTTGTGGGCGTAGTGAACCGATCTCTAAAACAAAACCCTCTTAACAAAAATCCTTCACTGCTTTTTAAATTTATCTCTGCAGGAAGATGTTGCTTTTTTTCTGGGTTGGTTTATTTTTTTTTTTTTAATAGCTGAATTTTCTTACCTTTGATAGACTTATCATCTTAATGTCAGTGGCAGAGAGCAAACACTTCCAGTTAATACATACTGATAATTTGCTTGGGAAGGTGCTTAAGTGCACAAGAAAGGAACTATGCTCGTTGGCTGAGGAAACACCTGGACAATGGAGCCAGGTTGATGTCTGAGAATCCATAATGGGCAGGAAGGTGTGTCACCAAACAGAATAATCCTACCTGCACTTTTACACATGCAAGATACTGTTACTCAGTGAGCCAGGGAAGAGTGAAAGCAAATTTTTGAAGTCTGTTGGAGAATAGAAGTCCTTTATTTTGTATTGTAAAATTGAAAGTGTTTTAAGACATAAAAATGACATGCTGGGGAGCAGCAGATGAATGTGCTTAATTCCAGTGTCTAGTTTGAACTGGAAGTCCATCTCTTAACTTCCCCTGTGGGGGTCTTTTTTCCTTCTCTCAAGCTGTTGCTGTTGTGTGTAAACATCTGGCCTGTTTGGGATTGTAGAGGCCAGTTTGTTGGGAATGCTTGTGAGCACTGGGGATGGGGTGACGTGGACTATCTTTGCTGGAGGTACTGTGAATATAATTTCTCTTCCATAACAGTGCTGACTGGGAACAGCTCCAGTTTGCCTTCCACTGCAAAACTTTTGGACAAGTACTGTGCCCCATTTCCCCTTGACGGTTACTTCACTGGGGAAGGAGAATTGGGGTTATGACTCAGTGTATAGAATCTCTTCGGGAGCACTTTCCCAGCTTGAGAACACTACTTGTTTAACTACATACTTACTAAAACGGTCTTTATTTCTACTGCATCTGTATTTAACAGGAAGTTTACCATTATTTTTCATTTAATTTAGCTATTCCTTTTCAAGGGAAAGCCCAAACTTTTGTCTGTTTTGTAAAAGTCCTTTTTTCCAATAAAAGCAAGTGATGGGCACTTGGAGTGAGAGGTGCCTCATTCCCTGTGAAGCTGGATCTTTTTTGAAGTGCAGTTTTGAAGCTTTTTTCCACACTAGCATTTGCAGAGGGCTTTTCATTTTTGACTAAATGTGGTGCTGCTGCAGGCTCTGGCAGAGCTGTGAAGCCTGCATGGAGCTGCCCTCATCTTTCCAGCTTCTGCTGTCACCAAATGTCATTTTCTGTCACACCTCTGTATCTGAGCTACATTGGGTTAGTGTCACTGAAAAGGTTACGAAGGGGAACACACAGTGTGATTATACATCCTCATTTCTAAAGATAATGAGACTTCAGAGTGACCACAGGCATGAACCATTTAACTCAGTTTGAACATTTTGGGTCAACTCTGGATTTAAGGATTCAGTAAGGCACTTGGCATTTGTCTTAACTATAGGTAAAGATACTCAGATGATGAAAAGTTATGATGGCCTGTGGTTTGTATTTACCCCCGGATATTTTACCTGAGTTTTCATCACTAATTCATCATTCTTCAGTATCTCCTAATGTTCCAATCCCTAGAACAGCTTCTAACAGTACCAAGTTTTGATCATTATGTGTAAAGCCATTTCTGTGTGCTCACTCACATTAAAATCTGACTTTTAAAATATTGTGCATGGCGTGGTCCAAAGATAACTCAGGTCACTATTGCTTACCTCTACAAAGCTGAACTACACAATATTTCTTAGATTAAAAGAAGACAAACTACCAGCTGGTATAAAACTCCTGTTTTCGCAGGTTTCCAGTGGGACAGTTTGAGAAGGTCCTGAGGTCATACTTGAGGAAAAAAAATAACAGATTTTTTTTACATGTCAAGCTATGCTTACTGTTAAAGTGTTGGTGCTGACCCTACAGAGGTAATTTGCAATGGCTGTAGTTACTGGTGCAAAGTGTAACTAAAGTTATCAGAAGATACAAGGTTGTTTTTCCCTCTGTTGTTAGCAGAATTAATTTTCACTGTCAGTAATTAGACTACAGCATTTTAGCAAAGCATGAAGATTTGCTATGGATTTTATTTTGGCTTGCTCTGAAAAAAGGCAATCTCCCAACAGCTGCATGTTTTTCCTTTTCCTTTAGCAAAAAATGGCCCTATTTACGATGTTGCCTGGAGTCCCAATTCTGTGGAGTTCTGTGCTGTGTATGGTTTCATGCCTGCCAAAGCCACAGTTTTTAACCTGAAATGTGACCCTGTGTTTGATTTTGGCACTGGGCCTCGCAATGCTGCCTACTATAGCCCCCACGGACACATCCTGGTGCTGGCAGGGTTTGGAAACCTCAGGGGACAGATGGAAGTGTGGGACGTTAAAAACTACAAACTCGTTTCCAAACCAGTGGCCTCGGATTCCACATACTTTGCTTGGTGTCCCGACGGGGAGCACATTGTGACAGCCACGTGTGCTCCCCGGCTCCGGGTCAGCAACGGATACAAGATATGGCACTACACAGGCTCTGTGTTGCACTCCTATGAGGTCCCATCTGACGAGGAAATGTGGCAAGTGTTCTGGCAGCCCTTCCTGGATGGGGTGTTCCCGGAGAAAGCGGTGAAATACCAGGCAGTTCCCAGCGAATTGCCCAGTGCTGAGCCGAGGCCTGCGCAGGCATACAGACCTCCTGCCCTGAGGAACAAACCCGTGACAAGCTCCAAGCTTGTGAGTAGCAGTGTCCTGTGGGAACTGACCTGTTGTCTCATGTCTGTTTGGAGCTTGGCCTCACGTGTGTGTGTGTTTTTGAGGAAGAACATGAGAAGAGTAACCAGGTTGACAGCACTGCGGGGGTTTGGAGGGGTTTTGGTAGCCTTCTTTGGCCCTTTGCTCACAGTTTGCAAGAATGTATGCTGGAAAGCCCTCATCTCTTTGGCCCAGATACTGTCCTTTCTCAAAGCATTTGCAAACTTCTGTAATACTCTTTGCAATGTGCACTGAAACACTAAACTCCAGGTGTAGCTTATGGTGAAAGTGAGTGCTCTGGTTAGGACAGAAGCCTCTGATATGGGTGACTTGATTTACCAGTTCTGAACTCAGCCAGCCTGGGGCTTGACTGGCCTCCCAACAGCCATTCTTTCTTGTTTGGGTTTTTTTTTTTAAATAAGGTAAATTTTCTTATTAGAAAGAGATTGGATCATTAGCAAGTCAGCTGCAGCTTAAACACATTTCAGTACGGTGACCTACTTGTATAATTAGTTTCTTTCTGGAAGTTTTCAAAGTAGGCTGAGTAGCAACTAATTCCATTTAACAGCTGCACCCTTAATGTTTGAGTCCCGGAGAGCTTTGATTTTGAGGCTGGTGCTTTTGCAGGAGACTCAGCCTGTGAGCAGTCTGTTAGCCATGCTGAGGGCTGCTCTCACAAGCCATATGTGAGCAGAGGGAGTAGGGAAAAGATACATTCAGTAAAATAATTCTGTTTACTTATATGGGCAAAAAATCTTGTCACATGCATTAAAACAATACAGGGCCACAGTTGAGAGTTATCTTAAAAACACTGAACAACCTCCCTTCTCAGCCCCCACTGCCCCCCAAGAATCCCCCATTTCCCTTCCCAGCACTCAGCCTTCCTCTCTGATCACCAGGAGTATGAGTTAAAAAGCTGTCAACTACAGCAAAATACCAGGCTTCAGTCATTTTGTGCTAGATTACTCCTCTTGGATTTTATTTCCTTCCTGAGATAGAAAACGTAATGATTTTGTAATTTTATCAGAAATCTATGAAGTCCTTAGGGCACACAGGGTAGTCCCAAGCAAACTTGAGTGGATGAGTTTGAAACCCTTGTCACCCTTCTTTGGCTATTCCAAGGAGTGCATACTTTCCCCCCCACTTCCTTCCTTCCTTTTTTCCTTTTTCTTTCTGATTCATCTTTACATATGATGTTGTCTTAGGTAGATTTTGGGGTTTCTGTGCCAACATGGACTATGGGGTTTTAACCATTTTGCATATCCTGCAGCATGAGGATGAGCCACCCCAGAACATGAAACCCCACCTGGGAGGCAGTGATAAGCCACTGTCAAAAACAGCTCTCAAAAATCAGAGGAAACATGAAGCAAAGAAAGCTGCTAAACAGGTACTTCAAAAGTTGTTCTTACAAGGATAATGTTAATTAGTTTTCCCAAAGGGCAGCGGTCAGTCTCGAAGCAGTGACTTGTGCACTGAGAACCCTCCACGCGTGTCGCCTGTGCGACAATGTGGGATGGGCAGCAGAGTTTAACCAGAGTAAAGCAGGTACAAAAGGGTGACTTAAAAGTAACAGCTTTGATGAGTCGCTGTGATTGTTAGCTAAAATCAGTGTGGAGACAAAGTGATTCTGACTTTTCACGTTTTGCAGGGTGTTTTTTGGTTTTAGGTGAGAGGTAAGAACAGGCTGGGTGCAATGTGTTCCCAGCAGGTCAGGGCTGAGGTGTGTTTTTAGGACAAACCAGAGACAGCCTGTCCGTCACTTCTGGACTTAATATTCTTTGACTAGGTACATAAAAGTCAGCTTTTGGTATTAGCCTTCCAATTTCTACAAACATCTGAAGCAGTAGTTTCTTTAAATGCTGTTTAAAAAAATTTGTAGCGCTGGTTTTGAGCCCTGTCTTTTGCTTCAGAGACAATGACCCAGTCTGCTTTGTAAAATATTTGTGTATGTGTTTGTCGTATCACCCTTAAACTGATGTTTCCCTGTGCTGTGTGGTTTAGATCTTGAGGAAGTAGAAATGAAACAAGAAACAGCATGGGAGCTGTTCCAGATAAGCCTTTGTCCGTGGAAAGCAGATCAATAGATAATGTAGCACCTCAGAGCAAGTCATACCCAGATTTTGGAATACACCAGCAAACTGGGGAAAGAAGAAATATTAAATAGATCCTCTTAAAGTGATTGAAGACATTTTTCATTCTCTTTGTAATCAATGGTATTTTCTAGCTTGTGTTTATGTGTCTACAGGAGGCCAAAGCTGATGCAAACCAAGGCCTTGCCCAGATCAAAACCCCACAGAATGCCTTGCAGAATGCTGTGCCTGCCATGACCACAGGAGATCCTGAAGTGGACAAGAAGATAAAGAATTTGAAAAAGGTGTGAAGGGATTCTTTTTCTAACAGACAATAGACTTCTCCAAAGGCTGGTCGATAAGACCTAATGTGAGTGTAAGGTGAGCTGAGTTCAGGAGGATGCACGTACATTCAAAGTAATGTCCTGGATCTGTACCCACCTCCCTTTGCCGTCCCACCCTGTGCAGCAGTGGAGGCCATCATGTGCCAGGGTTCCTGAAGGTCCCATCAGAGGTGGCAGTACAGGGAGGAGGTTTTGAAACTATCCCTCAGGCTCTGACCAGGAATGCTGTGGAGGTGCAGCCGGTCCCCCAGCTGAGGGTCAGGGGTGCACTGGCAGGTGTTGGTACTCAGACAGGAGCTCTGTGCATTCTGTGGTTGTTGGGACCTGGATCTGGCAAGAAACAGTGCCTTGTGGTTTGCCTCATGGTGTGAGTGCAAAGTTTACAGCCAGTCTTGAGGATTCTTGGATTAAATAATTCCAGGATAGAAATGGTTTAGTTCTGGCTAGAGAATCTTTCCCATTTCTCTTGGCTGCCTCCTGCTGTTCATAGAAGTCTCTGGATTAACATTCCAGGCTTTCTGAGGAAGATGTGTGGTGAAGAGGGATGGTGATGGAGTAATTTCCAGGTTTGGATCTAGCTCTTCAGTGAGACAATGCCCGGTGTTTGTTTTGGAGATGAAGAAGAAGTGCCTGCTGTTCTCTAGGTTTTGTTCTTGAAGTAAACGTCTGTTGGGGGTGGGAAATTCTGGACTGAGCATCTGGATGCTTAAGGGATTGTGCCTTCCATAGAGGCCTGCTTTCAGATACATCAGGCAATTGCAAGTGCAGCAACTTCTAAGAATTTTTCTCTGTTCTTGTTTCACCAATATTTTTGTGTTAGAGTGGCTTTTTGTATTTTTTTTTTCAGAAACTAAAGGCAATTGAGCAGCTGAAAGAACAGGCAGCTGCTGGCAAACAGCTGGAGAAGAATCAGGTATGGTTGATATCTGTACAGTTCATTCCAGGTTCATATTATAATAAGCTACATCTGTGACATTTTATGCTTTCCTCTTGTAGGTGGAGAAGATTCAGAAAGAAGCTGCTCTCCTTAAGGAACTGGAAGACCTAGAACTAGGTGTTTAAAACTTCCTTGAGCTCCAGTGCGGTGCTATAACACAAAGTTCATGCAAAATACAGTTTGTTAAACATTTCGGCAAATGACCAAGGGTGCGAAAGTCCACAGATTTGCTGCTCATTTGCCTTTAAAAAAGAGTTTTTCCTAAAGATTCGGGCACATGTTGAAGCTGTAAGCAAGTAATGAGTATCCATCAGCCAGTTCTGCTACTGTTCCAACGAGAAATGCGCTCCTTTTCTGAAACATATTGCCTAAACCAGATTGTTTTTCCTTATTTGGGTGGGAGAAGGGAAGGCGATAAAAACACTTGATAGCTTTATTATATTTAAAAAGATGCGATCTTCCTGCACTAACGGAATGCAGATGCAAATAAAGAGCGTTTAACAGCAGCGGAGGGTGAGCTGTGTAACCGCGCGGGGGCGGGGCCTCCGGCCACGTGACGCCTCGGGCGCCGCCCACGCCGCGCGCGTGACCTTGGGAGGCGGCGCGCGCGCGGTGCCTCAGCGGCGGCGGCGGCGAGATGCGAGCG
>VZTE01002783.1:1248362-1261411 GCA_013397775.1 Eulacestoma nigropectus | reverse complement strand
TTTTTTTTTTTTTTTGACAGAGGGCAAGGGGTTGCTTACACCGACTTCCTAAATTAATCCTAACTTAACAGATTTTTCCAGGGAAAGTGAGTGATTTGATACCCCGTGGGTGTTTCCAGAGCTCTGTGTCTGTGCTGGGATGTGGAGCAAACCCGTGTCACACCCCGGGCTTACCTCTTTGGGTTTGTGATGCATAATTTCACTGCAGATCAGGTTTTCTCTGTGCCATAAAAAATTTTAGTTCTATTTTAACTTGAAGGGGTTATGAACAGGGTGAGTGCTGCTCAGCAGTGAGTGTACTGTGCAGCCCGCGAGCTGTGGTGACAATCCTGTCTGTGTTCAGTGTCTCCTGAGGCTACAGGCGGGGGGTTGAGGAGTACATGCGGGTCATCAGCCAGCGGTACCCAGACATCCGAATCGAAGGGGAGAACTACCTTCCTCAACCTATCTATAGGTGAGCATGTCACCTCATGCTGTGTGCTGTCTGTCTGTCTGCTTTCCAGTGGTAAACACATGCATTTACACTGAAGTAATGCTGAAAATGTAAATTTAAGGGGATTTTCTGTTGCGATTGCACAAAAGCGTAGTGATTTTCTGCCTTCCAGGTAGCTGCCGTAGTTTTCCATGCAAGCATCACTATGTGGATATCTGTATAATGAGGCGTGTCATATCCAACCTAAAATAAATTACGTAACTTTTTTATGTCACAGTGAATTTTCCCAGCTTTTCTTCATATTGTATCTGGACTTAAATTCAATTTGTTGCTCAGGCTTATGCACTTAGTGACAAATCCCTGTAATGGATTAAGGACACAGAGGAAAGGAAAGTTCATTTTTAACATCTGAATCAGGGAGAGCTCACCTCAGGGGAGAGGCTGCCAGGGTGGCTTTTGCTGCGGCTGCGTGGGGAAAGTCCAAAGAAATTCAGAAAAAGACGAAACAGTGTTATTCCTGTTACTTAAAGCAGTGTGCCCACGCTGGAGAGTGATGCCATAGTTACTAGGTGGAACACTCGTTGGCCTGATTTCTGGCAGGGTTGCGGTGGTGGGAGGCTGCAGGGTGCAGTGCCTCGGTGTGGGCTGGCTGTGGGGAGTTCTGCATCACTGGGAAATGCTCCACAAGAAGTGGTACTCGTCAGTTAAACATGTCTCTGTAATATGGAACAGCTTCTTTAGAAACGGAATCTATTATCCAGTTCAGGCATATATAAGTTGAAAGCAAAGTCCCATTTGAGGTCTGCTGAGGAACAAAAGAATCTGTCTGTGGTATACGAGAAGGTGTCTTTCTGGGGTGCTGTGTGAAAGCAGGGCCTTATTTGGGGTGTTGTTAATGTGTGTTGCTTTTATTTTGTTGGTTTGGTATGGTTTGTGGTTTTTTTACAGTGAGATAAACCTTCTTGGAAAGTTTTTTACTTCCCTTGAAACATTTGATTGTACACTGTCAAAATTCTCCTAGTGAGGTGAATTACAGTTGTGTACGGTGAAGTAGGACCTGAACCTTTCAGTCACTGGTGTGTGTTGTCTCCAACAGGCACATAGCATCCTTCCTGTCTGTCTTCAAACTGGTATTAATTGGCTTAATCATCGTTGGCAAGGACCCGTTTGCTTTCTTTGGCATGCAAGCTCCAAGCATCTGGCAGTGGGGCCAAGAAAACAAGGTAGGGGATGTACTTCTTTTAGTCTGAAAAAGCAGCTTCAGAGTTAATTCATGAGGATGCTCTGCGAGTCCCTGAGTTCTGACTGACTTACCTTTCATGTGCTACAGCCTTATTACCAGTTGTGCTTTATGCTTTTGACAAACCCAGGCGTAGTTCTGTGATCTCTTCACAAGCTGCTGCTACTGCAGAGGGGCAGCTGAGGTTAACATACTGACAAAGATGATAAAAGAGCTTTTTATTTTTTAGGGCTCAAGAGTAGCATTTCACACTGGTATTGTTGATGTTAAAATTACAGCTTCCCTTCTCTGTTGTCTCATAACTGTTTTGCAGTTGATGCTTCCATCAGACTCCTGATAGATTAGGCAACAATTAGATGGGGGTTAGAAAAATGGAGTTGAAATGTTGTGGGTGTTTTTGGAGAGCAGACTGACGTGACATTGTGGGAGAATATCCCCATGAGTCAGTACTGATGATGCCAGCAGATTCAAGGTGTTGTACTCTGATTTAGAGTAACCTTATTCCAGATTTATTCCACTAAACTGAAGTAATTTGCAGACTTTCATGCTGAGCTGCCCAGTGCCCTGGGTCTTTCACTCGCCAGTTTGAATCCCCAGAAGCTGTAATATTTCCAGTTGAATTAAATGGGCCAACTCTGTGCCTGTCTGGGCTGGCTGCAGTGCATAGCTACTGTCCGCATGCCAGGTTCTGCAGTGTTGCAGTGACCTGTGTGAGTGTGCCTGTGAACAGGGAAAGGAAATTAGAGAGATGCTGGTGGTGAGGGAGGAGCTGCACTGCTGAAGATGCTCTCCTTTCCTCCTGAGTCACCCACGAGCAGAGAAAATTCCAGATGAAGAGCTCAGAGGTGTGCAGGAGGGTCGGTGGTTCCTGTGCACATGTGACTTGCCTTGCTGTGCTGTTTGTGGCTGGGCCCTTGGTTCTGTGATCTGGAGATTGCTGTGGTAGTGACAGGCTGTGTCTGGGAACAGTTGTGTTCCCATGTCACAGCACCAGCCCCCCTGCAGCTGGCTGTGCTGGGTCCAGAGGTGTGCAGAGGGCTGCAAGTCAGGTGGGTTCAGAGCTGGTTTGGTGCTTTTCTGGGGAAGGCAAGGTGCACAGTCTGTGTAAAAGGGGGAAAGGGAGGTGTCTGTAGATGGGAACATGCCTTGAGCAATCACAGAGGGAGTTCAGAGACACCCATGAATATCCAGTGCTCGCTGAGAGTGAACAGCAGGTGTGGCGGACTTGGTTGAGGTCTGTGTGGATCTCTGTTCCCTTCCAGGTGTACGCCTGCATGATGGTCTTCTTCCTGAGCAACATGATTGAGAACCAGTGCATGTCCACTGGGGCTTTTGAAATCACTTTGAATGGTGAGCTGAGACTTTGTTTGAGGGGTTTCACATGTACACATGTGAGAGCTGTGGGGTGGAGAGAATGAGGGATGGTGTCAAGAAATTTGTGTCCCAAATGTGATATGAGGAAATTGCCATCTATTTGGATCTTCAGATGTTGTCTATCACAATAAATGATGAAAATCATAGAAGTCTTACAAAGCAATTTATACAGATGTCAGATATTCTACAATAGCTCTGTAAAAACTTACTTAGAGGGATATTTGGTCCCTTGGAGTAACTGTGTTATGTTTTTTCTTTGTGTGTGATGTGCATTAAATAAGAAACCATCAGCTAGGGGCACATACTCCAATTAGATAAGCTTTCCCTCTCTGTTCTGCAGGATGCTTTAGCCTTGGAATCTTAAAGAATCTGTTACTATTACTGGATTATTAGTACCGGTGGACAACAGTACTGATTTTTCAGGTTGAGAGGAACGTCAAAAAATATTCTGCACCTCTCCATCCATATGATACGCTTCTGAATGAAAGTATTAGACACTCTACTCTCCTAGTTGGGCTGGGGTTCAGCATAGCCAGAGGTTGGAAGTGTTGATTCAGATGTTTTCCTCAACCTAGATCAGTACCAACTCACACAGCTTCCTAGAGCTTCTCAAGTCCATGTTTATACCAGCTCTGCCTGTTTCCTGATGCTTCCTGTGTAACAGTGCTTTTCTCCCCTCTGTGTTCTGTGCTAGATGTCCCAGTGTGGTCTAAGCTGGAGTCTGGCCACCTCCCTTCCATGCAGCAGCTTGTACAGATCCTTGATAACGAGATGAAGCTCAATGTGCACATGGAGTCAATGCCCCATCATCGATCATAGCCCCATTGATCAGCACTGAAACTTCTCGTAAGTCTCCTCCAGTCACCAGTGCGTTTGCCCGGGTGAGACAGGCACACTGGAGACTGGATTTTAGGATTGTGTATTTGTTCAGTTAAATGTTTTTCTAGAGAACCAGCTCCCATGATGTTAAACTGCCACGTGTGGTGTCACAGAGGCTGTTTGGGTGGGAGGTTTTGGGATGTGGCTCATTCTGCCTGCCTCAGAGCAGGAAGCTGGCATTCCATGAGGCAGGAGAAGGTGTGTTACTGCATGCAGAAGGCCTAATGTCAGTGAAGCATGTGGTGCAGAGATCAGAAACATGCTGCGTTATGTGCCTTAGAACAGCCTCTGTGCAAGGGATTAAGGTCTTCCTGGCTTTTAACCCAGTTGAATTGCACAACCTTGGGGAACAGGATGCTCTCCTGTTCCTTCCATAATCCTGGAGAGCAGAACACTGTCGTGTTCCTGTTGCTGTATTGCCCTGCTCCTCTGCAAGAGCTCCACAGCTTTTGGTAGCACAGGTTTCACATCCTGTAGGTATTTTATGACAAACCACTTCCATGCTCCTGTGTCACCTGTGGCTTTTGAAATGCATAGCTTACAATTCCCCATCTTGGGGCTGGCTCAGTGCAGGTGTGTGGCCCAGGCTCAGTGCCGGTGTGGCCCTGGCTCAGTGCAGGTGTGTGGCAGGCTCAGTGCAGGTGTGTGGCAGGCTCAGTGCAGGTGTGTCCCTGGCTCAGTGCAGGTGTGTGGCAGGCTCAGTGCAGGTGTGTGGCAGGCTCAGTGCAGGTGTGTCCCTGGCTCAGTGCAGGTGTGTGGCAGGCTCAGTGCAGGTGTGTGGCAGGCTCAGTGCAGGTGTGTCCCTGGCTCAGTGCAGGTGTGTGGCAGGCTCAGTGCAGGTGTGTGGCAGGCTCAGTGCAGGTGTGTCCCTGGCTCAGTGCAGGTGTGTGGCAGGCTCAGTGCAGGTGTGTGGCAGGCTCAGTGCAGGTGTGTCCCTGGCTCAGTGCAGGTGTGTGGCAGGCTCAGTGCAGGTGTGTGGCAGGCTCAGTGCAGGTGTGTCCCTGGCTCAGTGCAGGTGTGTGGCAGGCTCAGTGCAGGTGTGTGGCAGGCTCAGTGCAGGTGTGTCCCTGGCTCAGTGCAGGTGTGTGGCAGGCTCAGTGCAGGTGTGTGGCAGGCTCAGTGCAGGTGTGTCCCTGGCTCAGTGCAGGTGTGTGGCAGGCTCAGTGCAGGTGTGTCCCTGGCTCAGTGCAGGTGTGTCCCTGGCTTAGTGCAGGTGTGGCCCTGGCTTAGTGCAGGTGTGTCCCTGGCTCAGTGCTGGTGTGGCCCTGGCTCAGTGCTGGTGTGTCCCTGGCTCAGTGCAGATGTGGCCCTGGCTTAGTGCAGGTGTGGCCCTGGCTCAGTGCAGATGTGGCCCTGGCTCAGTGCTGGTGTGGCCCTGGCTCAGTGCTGGTGTGTCCCTGGCTCAGTGCTGGTGTGTCCCTGGCTTAGTGCAGGAGTGGCCCTGGCTTAGTGCAGGTGTGTCCCTGGCTCAGTGCTGGTGTGGCCCTGGCTCAGTGCAGGTGTGGCCCTGGCTCAGTGCAGGTGTGTCCCTGGCTTAGTGCAGGTGTGGCCCTGGCTTAGTGCAGGTGTGTCCCTGGCTCAGTGCTGGTGTGGCCCTGGCTCAGTGCTGGTGTGTCCCTGGCTCAGTGCAGATGTGTCCCTGGCTTAGTGCAGGTGTGGCCCTGGCTCAGTGCCGGTGTGGCCCTGGCTTAGTGCAGGTGTGCGGCAGGCTCAGTGCAGGAGTGGTGCTGTGGCGCGGAGGTGTTGCCGACTGTAACCCCGGTGTCTCTCTGCAGGCATTGGGTGGTGGTTCCCAGGCCACGTGGCGCAGACCCATGAAGGCCTGCACTGAAGACAGATGCTGTTGGTGCAGGCTGGATGCCTCTCTTGCAGCCATGTTGTGCCTCCTGGACAAACACTCAATGAGCCCTGTTTCAGTGCTGGCCGGTCCACACTGCACAGCCACGAGTGCAATAATACTGTATAGTTTTTTTAAGACTTCATTCGACCAGTTCATAAATCAGCAATGCAGGCATTACTAATGGTAACTTATTTTATATTCATGTTTCACACAATGGCAGATTGAGTTGATACCTAATTTTTCCTTGGAAAAAGAGAAGTTTGTTTAATCTGTTGTATTTTATATGAATTTATGTTCTTTTTGTAGTTTAAATGAAGTTATAGGAGTGTCTGATACTGTCCTAAACTGTTGAGTAATTGATAGCTGTCTATCAAATCTCTCTAATGTGGTTAAAACAGGTTTGTATATTTCTCAAAATCTATGGCAGTCGAACAGTGCATTATATACTGAATTATATAAGCAAAATTATATGCAGAATAGTTACATCATTTGGTGACTTCAGTGAAAATTAAGATCAGCTACTCTTTAATCATGTGGGCCAGCTCCAGCAGTTTTCCCTCGGCCGTTTGAGAGATGAGCTGGGCCTTCCTGCTGTCCTGAATAGAACCCAAGAATATTAATTGAAATAAAGAGTTCCCATTTCCTGTGTGAAGTACCTTGTTTGTCACTGATGGACATTCTTGGAACTGCAATTGAAAAACTGCATAAAAAGCCAACTTTCTAAAGTTACTGAGCTTGTATTTTTCATGTGTAAGCCCCTGAGAACCTCCAGTGCTGTGAGGGGCACATGAGGCTTGGCCTTGTCCTTCAGGCACCTGCCACAGTTCAGGTGTGGCCTCCCTGGGGGAAACTGGCCAGGTGAACCTCAAGTTTCAAAGGCAGCTCTGATAGGCTGGGAAGTTCCTCACTGCTGACTGCAGCACCACAGGCCTCTGAACACCCACTGACAGCTCTGTGTTTGCAGTGCTTGAACCAGAGCTCGTCCCAGGCCGCAGCTGGTGCTCCCTGGAGCCAAGCATAGGTGATTACTCTGGGCACTCTGAGGGCCTTTATCGCTCTCTGCACAGGGAACCACCTTGTCTTGTACCTGCAGCCAGCTGAGCTGCCATGGGCGTGAGCACCAGGAACACTCTGGGCATCCTGCTGGTGCCACCTTCTTGTCAGGAGTGGCAGAGCAGTACCTGTGTGGGTGACTTGAGCAAACACCTGCCTGTGTACTCGTCCCAGGCCCTGGCTCAGCTGCACTCTTTGCTGTTACCTTGTGCCTTACCCAAGGGCTGAAGCAACTACTCAGCTGGGGCTGAAGACGGAAGGGAGGCTGCTCAGGAGCAGTGCACTGGTGTGGAGCATGGGATTACTCGGCCCGAACAAAGCCCTCTCTTGCCTCTATGACCAAGGTGTCGTCAGTGTGGGCTGGTACTGCCTGCCCTGAGCAAGACCCGTGTGGGGCTGTGTGGATCAGCCCTGGGCCACCCTTTGCTCTGCACCAGGGCAGGGCCGGAGGTGAAACCTTGCTGAGCACGTGTGGGTGCCACAGCATCAGGGAGTGTCTCTGGCGCATTTTGCCTTAAACCACACACAAGCTGGTCAGAGCTGCTGTGCATTTACTATCGCCCTGATGGAGCTGCGCAGCTCATCGCTTATGTCAGCAGCCATGCAGAGCTCCAGGATCTTCACAGCCTGGGTCATGAGGTACGTGGGAGGCTGTATTTTGTTCCACTGCTCACTGGAAGGGAAGTTGAGGCATCCCCTCATCCTGTCGAAGAGCTGCAGGATCCTCACCCGGAAGGCAAGCAGCAGGAGCTCATCCTCGCCCAGCCGGGTTGGAGGAGGCAGCTGGCTGGCGGCGCTGGCCTGCAGAACAGAGACAACGTGTTGGCAGAGCCACCAGAGCCTGGGATGTGGCTTCTGTCTCCCAGCAGACAAACCTGCCCCTGATAGGAGCCTGTGGAGGAAAGGAGCTGCCATGCACCCTTGCCCACATGGATCATAGCTCTTCTCCCTGTGGCAGGGCTAGGGTGACCCTTGGGGATGTAGCCAGGGACCTGCCTGGGAGTGGAGTCCCACGCTGTGGCCCCTTGCAGAGAGCTGGGGCTGGCAAGTGCCCCATCTCCATGGGAGTGACAGGAATTCACGCGCCTCCATGACTTGCTTTTTGGGGAAGGAGCATGCGGCAACACTGGGAGCATCCACCACAGGATAAGCACAGGTGGGAGCTTCCCTGGCTGCCCTGCCCCTGCTGTGAGGAGTGGCTCGGCACAGGAAAAATACCTGCACTTTGGTTCCCATGTTGAATTTTGCTTGTCGCCCCATGGCGAGGAAGGAGACGAAGACCTTGTCCTGGGCCAGGATCCTGACCCCCACGTGGCGGTTCAGTGAGATGAAAATGGGACTCAGTGGGACGTGGGGTCCTGGTGACAAGTTCGGCCACATCCATCTTCTTACCCTGTTGCCTGCTTGGTCCAAATACTGCCCCCCCTGGATACTCATATTTATCCTAAAAGAAAGGGAAATGGAAGCTCTGAACCCTGTAGCTTCTGTGGCAGAATGTCTCTCGTTCCCCTGAGGGATGGGACAGAGGCACAGCAGGGGCAGGGTCTGTCCCCCCCCCTCAAGGCATAGCTGGGTTTCCTTGCTGCTCTGGGGGCACCTGAAGCAGGGCCCATGAGCTGCTGAATTTGTCTATTTTTGGATGCTATTAAAAATACCCTTTATGGCCTTTGAAATGTCAGTGCACAGAGGAGAGAGCAAAGCTGCTGAACGCACCACTCATCTCCGTTTGGGTAATAGCATGTGCTCCTGCCATCAGGCTGAAACAGCGCTCGGATTCTGGCTGTCCTCAGCTCATCTTCCTGTACTATGCAAATCAGCTGGTCTCTCTCTCGTGTAACGATAATGGCCAGGTTTCCAGATGGATAGCTGCCGCCAGGTAAGGTGTTTGTAACCCCCTGCTTTGCTTGGCTGGTCTGTTATTACATGCTAAATACTTCAGGGTACTACTTGGGGATGTAAAAACTGATCTATTGCCCAGAGCGCTGTGTTAAAGGTGTGCTGCTCCCTTGGGCTGGGTGTTGGAAGCTAGTGCTTGTCCCTCATTGGACCTGCTGGCTGCTCTTTGAAACCTCAGCCCAGGAGCTGTGTCAAGTTTCACTGCTGCTGCTGCTCCTCAGAGCGAGTGGGAGTGATGAGCCGGATTGTTGAGATAAAGTGGACTGGGACACAAAATTAGTAACAGCCCTGGATTAATGCGGGCAAGTAAACCCCCGTAAAGGATACAATAACTGCGAGGTTCCGTCTGGGAGCATGGTAAGGAATTTCTTTCCATGTTTGTAGTACTTCTGCACCAATTTACCCTTCCCCACCTAAGATTGGAGGGATAAAACAGATGAGACCAATCTGGCACAACTACCCTGTGAAAATGGGCAGTGCCAGGCTCCGACCGCTCGGAGCGCTGACACATCCAAGGTGCTCCCGTCGCCGTCGGCCGCAGGTACCTGCCTTCTTCCCCAGGAGACCGAAATCGTAGCCGATGACGCCGCAGGACACAGGCTCCTCGTTGCGCTCGGGCTCTTTCTCGGGCTCAGGCTGCTCCTCGGGCTCTTTCTCGGGCTCGGGCTGCTCCTCGGGCCGGGGCTCCGGCTCGGGCTGCTCCTCGGGCTCGAGCTGCTCCTCGGGCTCGGGCTGCTCCTCGGGCCGGGGCTCCGGCTCGGGCTGCTCCTCGGGCTCGAGCTGCTCCTCGGGCTCGGGCTGCTCCTCGGGCCGGGGCTCCGGCTCGGGCTGCTCCACGGGCCGGGGCTCGGGCTCGGGCTCGGGCCGGGGCTCGGGCTCGGGCTCGGGCTCGGCTGCACTCCCAACAGGCACTGGTGTCCCCCCTTTGGGAGATGTGGGTTCCCGGGAAAGCTCGTAGGCAACGGATGCAGATTGATGTGAACCTGGAGAGCAGAGGGAGGGCTTCTGTGCAGCGGGGAGGGTTGGCAGTGCCCACCGCAGGGCTGCCCGATACCTCTGCTGAAACAGAGGGGGAGTGGGATTCCTGGCTGAAACACTCCATCCTGACAGTCTGTCTCGGGGTATTTTCTAACAAGGGCAGTCCAAAGTGCTCAGCTATTTCAGAGCACAGGATTATGATAAAAGATAGCATTTTTTCAGTTATGTATATACACACATCTGTGTAAAGAGCAACTTTTTGGGATAACATTTGGCTCCACACACTGGAACTGACCATTTGAGATCCCCACTGCAGCAGAAGCCTCAGTGCCCTGCCATCCTCTGTGAAAACATGCCCATATTGTAAATCTGGTTCACCTGTCAAAACTCCTCCTCTACAGCTAGACCCAAAGGCTGCTCAGTCATCCACAGCCTGGGCTAGGAACTGGTGGAGTATCCACCTGACCAGCCAAAATATGGGTGACCCTCATTCTGGCAGTTCCTACTTCCCATGGGCTTGGCTTTGCCAACTTGTCCTCTCAGGTCAGGTTCTGGGCATCTCAGCTGGAAACTTCACATATACATACTGAAAATCATGACAAACAGCCTCTGTGCAAAGGGGATGTTCCCACTCTTGTGCTCATCTGTGAGGGGTGATTTAATATGTCTGTATCTGTATCTAATTTAATGAGATTGCGTATCTGACAATGAACGAACATGTTGCTGTATAAAATCCTGTTCGGTTAGAAACCAGCAATTCCACTGAATGCATTGTTGAGATAAATGGACAAATAGATCCATAAGGAAATACCAACTCACCTTCACTGGCACTCAGCTCAAAAGACTGGTCAGCCAACTCTCTCGCCAGGTGTCTCTTCTGCTGCCTGGAAAATAGAAGTGTTCCTGATAGACATCTCATGTATCATGTTTGGAAAGCTGCAAGTAGTGGATATCCCTGTCTTAGGAACACAACTTTCTGAATCAGTTTTTCTCTCTGCTCACAATTCTAAGTAACAGGCAGCAGAGTGTCACCAAAATACTCATATCTCAGTAGAAAGGAATTGCACCCACACAGATTCCAGTGAACAGACTGCCATTGCAGTGGCATCAGCTCAACTGGCAGGAGAGCTGAATATTGTAATGGGGTTTGGATTAGGATTTTATGTGAAAGAGAAGGACAGATGCCCACAAGATCAAGAAAACAGCTCATCTCCAAGAATATTTTCACTATTCTTGTGTAGCTTCCTATAAATCTGACAGTGGGACAGTGGTTTGGTGTGTGCTCTGTACATAGTAGAAGGCACTTGCACCCTCAGACTGCGAATGATTTTCAAGGAAACCAACAGTTTACTTCCAGGTATACTGGTTTACTTTTCCTTTTCCCTGTGGCTTAGACTTTCCCCAGAGGCTTAGACTCTTGCACAAGTTTTGGGTCTCCTGCTAAACAGCCTGAGAACTTGCAGAGTTCTTGTGTGTCACTCTGGAAACTGTAATCCAAACACGTCACAGTTTATGGAGCAAAACAGAAATAAAAACTCCAGCTTTGTTTCAGTGCCAGAGGTAAAAGTTACACCCAAATACTGTCCCTTCCCACAGCTGTGGGTTTTTTTGGCTCTACCTGTCTCCAGATAGTTAGTCTGTCAACAGCGGAATTAACATTTCACTCAGCATGTGCCTTGCCACCTCCTTGTGCAGCCTGGCAATAGAGGAGCCAGGAGGGACCAGAGAGAATCTGAACTTCTGGTACCTAAAGCAAAGGTTTTTCTTCTTTCATCTCTCTCCCTGCAGTTTCTTAATACTCCTTTTCCCCTCAGAGCTCCCTGTTGTTCATCTCACAGACCTGATCCCCAGTTCTCCCAGTACCTCTGGTTCTCTTCCTCCTTTGACAGCAGCTGGTCGGCTTCAGAGCCGAGGGATTCATGGGTGCTGACAGCTCTGGGAAGGCTGCTGGCATCCTCCAGCCTCTTCTCCCTCATGATGAACTCATAGAGGTCTCGGCTGCGCTCGCAGCAGAATCTCTAGAAGGCAGGAGAGCAGAGCTGTGAGCATGGCCATTCCAGAGCAAACCCCTGCTCATCCTTCCGCTCAGCTTACGTCTCCCTTGTCCTCGGAGAAAGGGACATCCTCGGAGAAGGGGAATGGCCTCAGCAGGTTGCCACAGTACTCGCACGTTGGCTCAGCATCATCTTCTGCCTGCAGTGATGGCGAGGAGAGCAGGGAGGGAGTACGTGGGGTACCAGCCCCCAGATCCCTGGGTTAGCATGGGGAAAAAGGGCTCTGCTCAAAATGCAACAAATGTGACAAAGCACCTAAGGGCACTCACGACAGATCCATGTCTGGAATATCTTGGAACAATTTAACTCAAAACATTAACTTCAGGAAACCACCAAAAAGAAAAGCAGATCTATTGTAAATAAATCAGTAAATGCCCCCAAAGAAAGGGAATGACTGTGGTATTCATGAGCCCTGCTCCTTCCCCGGAAAGCTGAGAGCACAGAACACTGTAGCTGAGGATTTGAATGCGTTACAGAGAGAAAAAGCTCCTAATGTCTGCAGTTGTGGGAGTTTCTGAGGAAGCACCAGCAGATTTGGTGACACAGAGCTGGTCACATCTGACCAGATGCAAACCAGGTTGGCTGCAGGGTGTGTTTTGAGGATCGGTACTGGATATCCTGAAACAAAATTCCCTTGCTCCCCACCTCGTGCCTCGGATTAACTCTTAGGTGACTTTCCTCTGCTAAGGGTTACAGGGAACTCTGTGGCCTGCTTGTATTCTGTGACAGTACCTATTTATATACATTTTGTATCTGATTTAGACAGAGGTCAAAATATCCTGCTGGGAAATTCTCAACAGAGGATGCAACAGTGGGGAGAGGCTGCACAGCCACTTGCTACCCAGGTGTGCACAGCCAGCGCCGTTTCAACAGCCTCGCAGAACAAAAACCTGTCGTGAAGGGGCTCCTTTGCGGGCTCGGCAAAGGGCGTTGGTTCCATGTTTTCTACATGGAACCGTGTGAATGAAGCGGCGGAGAGCCCACCCCCAACTGACCTTGTGGTGTACGTTTGCCTGTGAGGACTCGGGTCTGTGGGCCTGGAGGGTGGGCAGGCCCGCGGGGGTCGGATGCGGGCCGGCCGGGGGTGCCTCTGCCGGGTGGCCTGTGCCCTCCTCGGGGGGCCGGGGCTGGCGGGGCCCGCCCGCTACATCGTCCGGCCCTCCACTGGGTTCCGCGGCGCCGCCCGGCCCCTCCGTGCCCGGCCCCTCCATGCCCGGCCCGGTGCGGCGCCGTCTCCAGGGCGACGGTGAGAGCGCGGGGGACGCCGGGACCGAGCGCGGCGGCGGCTCCGCCCCCGGCCCG